>CM069906.1:96223529-96331825 GCA_036172215.1 Camellia granthamiana
AGCCTCTGTTTGCACCTGTTCTCGAAATGCGTGCCAAACCCCGAAAAATTGCTGATCCTTGATTTTGCTACAACAGAGAGCAGGAAAGGGGCATAGCAATATATTTCACAAATATATGCATGTCTCGATCCTCGTGCCACCAATCACGCATATCGATGCATGATGGTCGAGGAGCCGAATTTGCACAACTCAATATAGAATGAATGCAAATGATGACACAACAAACCTAATTCCATCATGGATGATCCGAGTATCGGTGACTGGGGAATTGAGACACGTCCTCCGCACTCGGAATGCGAAACGTACCTCGTTTCCCGTGCCCGGCTGACTCTTATCCCGAACACGATGCAATGTGCATGACATGCATGAAATGCAACTAAGATATATCCTAAAATGCAAATGTTATGAAAATGAGATGCCTCGAAATGCATGCCCGCAGGCACGCAAACCAAGAAACACGGAATGACATGCAAAATGAAATGAGGGCTTACACAACATGAGAGGGCCTCAGCCGCACTCACATAGGATGCCGGAAGATGAAAAATGATGAAAAATGAGGATGTCTCGAAATGCGTGCCTGTGGGCACGCAAACCGAGAAATGGCCCGAAGGCATGGAATGACATACGAAATGAAATGAGGGCTTACACCAACATGAGAGGGCCTCAGCCGCACTCACATAGGATGCCGGAAGATGAAAAATGAGATGTCTCGAAATGCGTGCCCGTGGGCACGCAAACCGAGAAATGGCCCGAAGGCATGGAATGACATGCAAAATGAGACATGGCATATGGAATATGGAACATGCAAATTTCAGCAGCCAAAATGATGCAAAACAACCCCCGAATCATAGCAAAATTATACCCGATGCCCGAAATAAGTCCCGAAATGCAATGGAATGGCCTACAGCTATGTCAAACATGCACAATATGGACAGAAGTGTAAAGACAGATGCTAGGCAGTCCCTAAAATAGCATTTTTCCAGTACAAAGCATGGCCAAACAACAATCATAGATGGGCAAAAACAGCATGCAAAAAATGGGGGAAAAAGGGGAAATAATGAAGTAAGTGGTATATGCAATGCTCAAACTGAAAAATACAGTTCTACAACACTGAAGAGGGACCAAAAATATGAACATTTACAGCTTATGGTAACCCCCAAAACAGTATACAAATATGGCAAACATAGCGTGCAAAATATGGGCCAAAAGAGGGCTATAAAGAGAAGTATACCAAGAATTCACCAAACAGCCTAAGACCTTTGACAAAACATGAATAGTGGGTCATTTTAAGACTATTTTCAGTTCTGATCGTGGCCAAAAACAGAAGCAAGATAAGCCTAAAAAATCATGCAAAATATGGACCAAATAGGGGCTATAATGATAGGTCATTCATAGAAGCACCAAACAAGGTTGAGCCCTTCTACAATATTTTATAGGGGCTCAAAATAAGCACATTTACAGTTTATGGCATGCTCCAAAAATAAATGTACATAAACCAAAAATACTATGCAAGATTATGGCATATAAGATGGATATTGAGACAAGTGGTATATAGAAGTGCCAAACAAGGTTGAGCCCTTCTTCAATGTTGAAGAGGGGCTCAAAATAGGCCTAAACTTAGTTAGGTCGGAGCCCAAAACCACAAGAAAATAGGGTAGAAAAATGATGCAAAAAAAAGCTCAAAAAGGGGAAATAATGACTTACCCTTGAAGACTACACTTTGGTTGCTTCTTGGACCAAGTTTGCTACTTCTTAGCCTTTGAAAAACCTTCCCTTGCTGCTGGAAATAGAATGGTGATGGTAGTGCTTGGTGTTGATGAACAAATGGTGCCAAGACTGAGGATTTTTGAAGGTTTTGGAGAGGGAGATGTATGCAAATGTGTATGAGCTCTTGAGAAGAGTTTTTCTAACCCTAGCAAAGAAGTTGGCCAGCCACTTATAAAGGCTAAGAAGAGGGTGTAAAAGAGGAGGGAAATGCACCCAAGTGCTTCCCTCCGAAATATCCCCCAGATACAGATATTTTCTGGGGAAACAGCTGCATAGCTGTAATGCACACATCCCAAGGAGCATGGCCGGCACCCCACTTTTGGTGGAGGTGGCCGGCCGGCTACCCCCATGGCCGGCCGGCTAGGGGAAAAAATGGAACAACAAAATTTCTGGCCGGCCACCAAAAAAAGGGGTCCTCCCAGGTCTCCTCTACAACACCCTATGGTTGGAATTTGGCAACTCTGAAACAGGAGAGACAACAAGCCACTTGAAGGAGAGGCTCAAAATGAAAATGAGAATTACTGGCCGGCCATGTGTTTTTAGGATCCTCCCAGGTGTGTACAACACAAATATGTGGTTTGGGCTTGAATAAAATGGCCCTAGGGTGTTCAACATTAGCCCGGAAGTGAGAAAAACGGGCGTCGGAGGGCTCCGGAAGGATATAACTGGTTGCTGAGACAATTGCTGGCCTCCCACCCCTCAGTGACCTTTGTAATGATAAAACAGAGGTACCTGCCAAAAATGAACGAAAACCGATGCAAAATGAGTGCTCGGGGGCCAGAACGCGCAGTTCGGGATCCCGAAAACAAGCTGCCGGGCACCGAAAGTGGCATTCGGCTACGAAGTGGGTTTCTCGAACCCCAGTGTCCCTCAAAAGGGAGTAAATAAGACGTATGCCAAAAATCAGAGCAATCGAAGATGGTTAGGCGGTCCCGAACCGAGGCACACGGCCTGGCGGCTCCGAAAACCGGGAACCGGGCTCCAAAATGGGCAAAATGGCCTGCGACCACGAAAAATAGCCTACGGCCATTGAGAGATGGTCTATGAGACCTCTCCCTCCCCTCAAGAAGAAAAACAGAGAAAACTGAGTCTGGTTCGCAAACCGAGGCAAGGCACAGAAAAGCCCGGAAGTCCGGAGGCAAGGCGCGCAGTCGCGACTCTGCAACTTCTGGACGAGCACAACATGCAACATCACCGAGCGCTCAGCTGGTGACGTCTGAGTCTTAAGGTCGGTCAAAAATAAGGTGTCTACAGCAGCACGCTCTGCCAAGTAGCTCTGTACCACTGCTAATACTTCCATCTTCTTTGCCCTTTGCATATAGTCCACGCCCTTTGCACAGGAACTACGCATGGCTTTCCTTTAGCCTGCTGTCTCCACCCTTAAATTTGGCAATTCAGCCTCCACCCCTTCTAGCTGGGCCTTTAGCGGCTCTGCCTCCACCTTCGCCCACGCCGTCTTATTTAGCAGGGCTGCCGCCAAGGCCGTCGCTTCTATCTGCACTGAGCAGAACCCTCTCAGGAGGTCAGCCTCCGTAAATTACGCCATCGACCACACGATTGTATCCTCCACTACCCCCAGGAGACGGTCTGCGATGACCCTAGCTTCACCCCCTTCTTCTGCCGAACGACCAGCCACCGCACGAACATGATACATAGCGGTCTTCAACGTTGCCCTCGTCTCCACTCTACTCGCTCACCCCCTCCCTACCCCAAGACTGGGGGACTCTTTTTGTACAGGCACACTCTTGGACGATTGCTCTTCCAATCTCTCATCTCCCGCCAACTGCTTTGGCTCAGCTACTCCACTCACGACCTGGGCACTTGGGTCCATGGCCTCTCCTATCCCCATCATTGTCTCCCCCACCTCTACTTCTGGGGCTGCCTCCGTCATCCCATCCTTCACATTCTTCAACACTGGCCCCCTTCACTTTCTTCCATAGCCACCTTCATTTTCTTCTTTTTCATCAACACCACATCTACCTCCTTTTTGCTCATTTCCTTCAGCGGATCCACTAGGGGCAACAGCGGTGCAAAATCGATCAAATCCTTATCCCCTAGAGGCTTAGGGCGTGGTCGAACTCGCTCCTTCATAACCAGCATAGGCGCACGGCCTAACTGTGATTCTTTATACTTGTCTGCCTTGGTGAATGTCCTTTTATCCTTTGCCTCCTGCATCTTTCTCCTCGCCTCCAACCCTTTCGGCGCAAGGTCCTTCTCGGTCGGCTGTGGCCCCAGACTTAAGGCAAATAAGGTTGAAGGCTGGATAAGGTCATCCCACTTCACGCCATCTTTCTCCCCCTCATTCCTTCACCCGTTTAACCCTATTCTCTACCTCTACCTCTAGCCTTGGCTCCACTGACTTGATGGGAATTTTCCACATTGTGCACACCCCCCTCCCATCATTTGCTGATACGTAGAACCGCCTGGATCTCCACCCCTTCACTGACAATGGAAAACCTGCCACTAATCCTCTACCTACCACCGCCTGCAAGGTCACCCATGTTTCTTGTTGACCAGAGGCCTTGTAGTAAGAAAAGAACTCATCCACTGTCATCGCTGCTCCCCCGGTCGCCCGTGGCCATGTAATCGCTCAGGCTAGTAATATTTTTCACGCGTTGGGCATAAGCTAACCTGGCGCCACCTCTAACCGGTTCAGCACATCCACCACTATTTGTGGGAGCGGCAACCTCAGACCCCCCCCCACAACGCCTCCTCGTATAGCGTAAACTCTATTGGACGTGCATCTGACACCTTCTCTTTAGACGTTGGCAACTTTAACTCTATCTCTGCTGGAATCTGGTGCTTCTTACGCACTTCCTCCAACTCCTCTTCCGTAAACATCGATTTGTCGGCTTTGGTGTACCAGTGGTCAGGTCCCATTTTGCTAATCAGCCTTGTGGCCACGATCATTTTGGACCGACGAGGTCACACCACTTGCTCCGCCCCTCTTCCTCCTGCCTATCTATCCTATATTGCTCCGCCAACTCCACTGCATCGTCTTCACCTAACGCCTCTAACCTCATGGCTAGTGCTTCGTCTCGAGCCATCTCTTGTACGTTTCTGTATATTGCTTCGGACGCAGGCGCAAGAAAGTTCGCAAACTGTTAGAGGGGAGTGTCACACGAAACGAATGAGGTCAGGTCTGGGACGTGTTGGTTTCTCGCAATGGGATATGTAAAATGGATAACTCCAAATGCCCACGGTTTGCCTATTTTCCAAGGATCAAGGTTAAATTTCGCCAATTTGAAAATTTTAAAAGTTACAACCTTCACCTTTTCCACGTCCTATCCTAGTCCTAACATTTCGCTTTCTACTAACGCATCACCTCTCTCACCATTGGTGTAGATCATACCACGTGTACAACAACGATTCCCCACCATTTTTCCCTTCCCGGTCTATTTCACTTCATATCATCATGTGCCTCATCGCTCCTTAACCCCCGTGCGCCGCCGTCACCACATTTCGCTCGGCCCCCCTTCGCTTTCTTCCCTTCTCTCGGTCGGTCTTCGCGCACGGCCCCCTTGCGCGATCGGCCCTTCTCTAGGTCGGTCTTCGCGCTAGGCCCCCCTTTCATGGTCGGCCCTCTTCTCGATCGGTTTTCGCGCTCAGCCCCTCTTTGAGGTCGGCCCCTTTCGCGGTCAGCCCTCCTTTCGATCGGTCCTCTTGTTCGACCCCCCTTCGTGATTAGCTCTCCTCTCGGTCGGTCTTCTCACTTGGCCCCCCTTCACGATCGACTCTCCTCACAGTCAGCCCCCTCGTTCGGCCCCACACACTTTCCATCTTCTTTCTTATTTCCTTCGTTGGACTGAAGCTGCACTTGGGAATGGGTGACTACTGATATCGGTGGGCCCACAAAAGGTTTGGCCCACCACTTAAAGCCCAATTCACAGGCCAAGTACTAAAGCCCAACACCCTTGAGAACCTAGTGTTGAACCAGGAACCAATGGCATCTAGACACTTGTCAAACAGAGAACCAGCCACGTAAACAGACAAAGATCCTGCAGAGTTATTGCACCACACATTAGCCATTAATGAGGTTCTTATAGCATTAAATGCGACAACCCCTTCACGTTGGAACAGGCAGCCTCACCGTAAACAATGCAAGCTAGAGTATAGACTTTCTGCCAACACGACAGGTCAGAGTGGACAAGGAAATGATGGACAAAGGATATAAGGAGGTTTCCAAGACACATCAAAGGTTAAGTTCTCCATTCTTCCTCTCTCTCTCTCTCTACATAGTCAATCTTCTCCTCTTTTCTAACTTGATCGTCTAGGGGACTCCCATTCCCCGTTGGACCTTTTTACAGGCACCATCAATGAGCTCCGAGTCCGGTGAAAGGTGTTAGAAGCGTGGCTTAGCCCCGACTCACCCTACCTTGGATCAACAACATTGTCATATACAAATCAAAAATTTACATACAACTATAAACAAGATTTTATCTAAATTTTTAGCTGTTTTAACATATGAACACAAATTTAAAATTTTAAAAATTAAAAAGAATGAGAGGATTAAGAGAGTTTTCTTACTATGTTAGGTTGCTAACGACTTATTGTCCGAATTTGATTTATGATTCTGATCGTAAGATATGACCGTCCTGGCTCCATGATCGTCTTGCTGAAATTTCATGTCAATCGGACACGATCTCACCGTTGATCTTCCATTGGATTATCTTAGAACTTTTAGTTGTCGATCATCATCTTAGACTCACAATTTGCAAGATCTAACCCCAAAAATAGATTCTACACGTCAAAAAACCTAAGGGTGGTCATTTCCAAAGTCATAGAACCACTCGATTAACCCAAATGTACTAGGATGCACCGTAGCACCATGAGCCGAGAAATGCTGGATAAAATTCAGTTCATCTTCTCCTAACGGCCGTAGCATGCCCGAACAGAAAGACCCAGAAATTTAGTTTCAATGCCACCCGTTCAAATACTTGTATCTTCTTTATCGTAACTCCGTTTTACCTTATCTTTATGTCATTAGATTTACCTCACGACCTAGTTTTTGTTTTACTCCTCACACTCCATGTTCCGTCTCTTTTTGCATGCCATCGAATCTCTAAAATTTGATGAAAAATAAGATTTTTGCCTCCCGTCTCGGACATTTCTTCGACCAATCTTTCGGACTCCATAACTTTCTTAATTCTTAACAGTTTTATTTCATTCTTTCGCCAATCTCTTCAACTTTTTTCGTACTTCATCTTACATGACCTATTTTTCTCACTTCTCCCGGAATGGATGGTTTTGGCATGCCGAAAGTAAAACCAACTTTTAAAATTCAAAATAAACTTCTCTAACTTTGTTTCTTTCTCTTCCATTTTCCTTCTTCTTCTCTTTCTTCACCTACAACACATAGTGAATGGTGGTTCTAGATGATAATGAATTTAGGTGATGGTGGTGGTGGTGGTGGTGGTGGTGGTGGCGGTTCGACGGTGTGATGGTGGTAGAGAAGTTCGTGGGTTGATGGTTCGGGTGGTGATAGTATGGGTTAAGGCAGTGGCTATGAAGGTCGGCAGGAGGAGGAAGAACAAAGATAAAGAAGGAGAAAGAGAGTTTTGAGAATGAGAGGTGAAGAGAAAGAGAGAGAACCAAGAAAGAGAAAGAGATGAAAAACGGACACAGAGAGAGAGAGAGAGAGAGAGAGAGAGAGAGAGAGAGATGAAACTGGAAGAGAAGCAAAAGATGCAGAGATGTGAGGAGAAGTTAGGCTCAATTTATGGGGGAAAAAATGAGGAAGAGTAAAAGAAAATGAAAAGAAATTTAAAGAATGGGATAAAAGGAAATGGAACACCTGGTAGTACTACATGTCCACCACATTTTCCTTTGATACAGAAAATGATTGCACATGGAAGGTGGGAAGCGAGAAAACGAGAGGAGCAAACCCATGGTTTTTGGTTGGGTTTTAGTACCGAAAATATTACATTCCGGTGTAATTTGATTACAAAAAAATATATATAGAGAAAAATATTATAAAAATATCATAAGGTTCAGAAACTAATATTGAGTAATAATATAAAGTCAAAAATATTTTATTTTATTTTATTTTGAATAAATTTTTAGTATAAAAATATACAGACTATTAAATTCAAAATATTGTGAATAATTATTTAAGAAAATTAAAATATGTATATATATTATTTTTATTATATGAAAATACAGGATTTCACAAAACATGACTAAAGAATGACGCTCTGCTGAGCTACAAGTAGCTCGGCCTTCTCCACTAAAGTTGCCTCAGTCCACTTACTGATCGTGCATAAATAGCTAAGTGTCTAGACAACCATCTCCGACTGGCCCAACACAAGTTCAACCCAAAACCGAGCTACACGAGCTCATATCTCAGCCATTAAGTAACCCAATTTATCTACACAAATTACCCTCTCCATTAAGATAGTGTTTAGTTGACTGAAATTAAATAAAAAAAAAGGATGATTAATTTATTAAAATGTCTATTTTTATGTTTATTTAATTAAAATTATAATAATAAAATTATTAATTATCATTTTGTAAAAAAAAATTAAAGAATGATCATTTAGGCGTCGTTTGGCATTGGCTTTGTTAGTTGACTTTTTTGAGTTGAGACTTTTTTAGCTTGGGACTAAAAAGTTCATTTGGCTTAGCTTTTTTTTAGCCATACTAAGTTAGCCAAACGAAGGCTTAGTATCACCTCATTCTACCTTTATGTTTAGTTATTTTTTCACTTTAATCATTAAATCTTATTATATTTTCATTTTGACTCTTCATATTTTAAATTATTCTTAATTTTTTCCTAAAATTAGTTTCTGTTCAATTTTAGATAGAGAATATCATGTTAATTATTACGTAACATAAAAAATATATTATTATATTAGGATTTGATTTTGTATTAGAGGTGTGAGTTATATATATAATAAAATATTTATGTCATGTGGCTGTCAATGTGTCATTTTCTGTCTAATTTTAGACACAAATTAACTTTTAGAGTAAATTGAGAAAAACTTAAAACATGAAGGGTAAAAAAAAAAAAAAAATTGAAGTGATAAAGTAAAAAAATGACTAAATATAAAGGGTGCAAAGTGTAAATTTTTTTTTTTTCTTTTTTTGATTAACCAGAAGGACTAATTTTATTACTCAGTTTATTGAAATACATCAAGATAATAATAATTAAAAAAAACTTTATCATTAAGCGCCATATCCAATTATGTTGATACATCTCAACCAATCACAAACAAAATATGAGTTCAAAAAAGGCAAAAAAAAAAAAATCACAAACAAAATATACCCCAAAACATCATTAGAAAGGAGAACAAATAATTAAAAAGATACCTAAGAATTTTCAACTTTTATAGGCATTTTTCTATGTATTTTTCGACTATAAGCCCAATGTGAGAAACTACAAGGGTAGTTGAAAAAAGATGCCTACACCTTATGCATTAACCCAATGTGAGAAACTACAAGGGTAGTTGGAAAATTTATTTGGACCCATTTTGAGAAACTTCAAGGGTTGTTGAAAAATTATTTGGACCCATTGTGAGGAACTACAAGGATTGTTGAAAAAATATTTGGTCAAGAGCATCATCTGTCAATGTTAACTAATCACTAAATGAGTCTTCTGCTATTCTCTTATGTCCAAATACAAAATTATAAGTCTTATCATTTTCACCAATCACAATACACTTGAGACATCAAGTAGCCATGTCTGAGGACTACCAAATAACTTCTCAAGTAGTTACGTTCCTTTGAAGAAAATTTATTACAGGCTATTTCCTTTTACTTTTCTACAAGCTATTTCAAATGATCGGTGATTGAAAAAAGAAACAAAATGGGAATTGATGGAACAATTATGAGAGCCGCTATTCTCATTCCACTTTATTCTAAATATATTTCCTTCTTTGTCCTTATTATACATATACAAGGGAGTGTATTTAGAGCAAAGTGGAGTAGGAATAATAACTAAGTATAATAAGGACAAAAAATGAGTGTATTGGAGATAGTAGCTCCCAAAATTATTCAGTGAATAAATATATGTGGTGCTTTAATTAAATTTAATTGATTTAAATAGTGAGATTTATTTTTTTTTTTTAGAAGACAAAACAATGTGAAGTATTGCTCTAAAATTATTAAATAATTTATTTAACTTGATGATTGGAGCTGAGGTTGGTTAGAATTATTATTATTATTATTATTATTATTATTATTATTATTATTATTATTTATCAGAGAAAATGACAAAATAAAAGAGTAGTTGTATCACTAGGCCCTGGTTTGGCATACTTATCAGGCTAAATAATCACAAAAAGACAAAAAAAAAAAAAGTTAAAAAAATCGAAAAGCTAAAAAAGTCAACAAAAAATTTGTCATTCTAAAGCCAAAAAGGCCAAATAAGAAAACTAAACAAATAAAAAAGTTTTAGGCTAAAAAAGTTTTTAAAAAAAACTAAAAAGTCAACTAAAAAAATCATTACCAAACGACTCTAAGATCATTTTGAGGATGGACACAAAAATGGAGAACCGACCAATCCCTTCTTTAATAGGGTTGGTTAATCAGTTTTGACAATACATTAGTTTGATTAATCCATTTGGCAATAAATTTTTTAGTTTACTTTTTAATTTTTTTGATTTTTTTAGTCTGAGACTTTTTTTTTTGTTTGATAAGTTTTTTCGTTTGGCTTTTTTTGCTTTTTTGCATTGAAAATGATATTTCCAAAGTAAAATGACAAAATTGCCTTCCACTTAGAAATGATGCTTTTTGACTTTTTATTTGTATATGTGTTAGTTTGATAATTTCGCATGCCAACTCAAGTGTTTTGGCATTTTATAATTTTGTAACTTTTTTTTTGTCCATATGTGATTATTTAGCTCCACAGCAAATGCTAAACCAAGGCTAAGTCTGAAAATAACAGTCCCATCATATTGGTTTGGCTCTTAAGTTAGATTCTATCTAACTCAAATTAACTCTGATATTGAAACTTTTACATATTTTACATAATTTTTATTTATGTTAAGATATCTTCTTATAATTGGTGAAAAATAAATATTAAGAGTAATGTTTCAGAAATATTTTACTTGTTAAGTAATTGAAATTGAATTTCTCAATATCAATAGCCGAAGTACATTACGGGGTAGGGGTGCCATGGCACCCCTCCTCTTTTGTAATCTTCCTATATGTGATATATAATTTATTACATATTTTAGGAAATTTCAATTTTACTGACACCTTTTGATCTTAGAATATTTTAAGGGCCTGTTTGAAAAGTTGTGAATATCAAATTAAAAGGTTTGAGATTTAATTAATAGAAAACAATGAAAGAAGGTATGTTAGCATAGCATATCTCTAAATTTGAGTTATTGTTGGAATGAGTAAGCTCATCTCTCTTAAATTGAAGACTACATATTTCCAAACAAAACTTGAATCCTCTATAAGGCCTTAACCAAGGAGAAAATACGTTATAGGTCAGCCTTATATAATACTTGGTATGCCATTGCAATCTTATTGGTCATGTAACAACTATTATTTTTTATTAATCACTTATTATGATAAGGGCACACAATCACGTAGTAGGACAAACATACAGGATATGTTCTCTTAACTAAGGGATTGTGAGTCCTAACCACTTTTTTAGGTCAATTTAACTTATATACTCTAATTCACTTGGATTTCATCTAACAAGAATAAATATTGAGTGTAACAGTTCTATCATATCAAAAAATATACACATAAAATTTGGTGAGCATCTTTCATCTCTCATTAACCAAATCATTTAATCCCCACTATTAACATAAAATTTTTCATTTATTAGTGATACTATTTTATAATATTAACTAGCTTAATAAGTTAATAAGACAAAATGTCACATCCAAATCATATTTTTTCTCTCACGAAAGTTAAAAAACATTTACCAAACAAACTTTTTAATTCTAAGTTAAAAAAGTTTCAATTCCAAAAAGTCAACTAAATTTTTTTTTGCCAAACGACAACTAAATGCCTAATTCTTATCAATTTATGGTTTCAATAGTTTAGTTTTGTAGGTTGATAGATATGGAATAAACTTATCATACTTTCTTTAAAAAATATTTTTTATATTTTTTAAATAGTTAAAAATTAGTTCCACTATTTTGAAAGAGAAACATTAGAGACCTACAATTTGAACTCCTAAATTCACCCATAATGAGGTAGCAAGGGAGATGAGCCCTACACAATTAAGTGTGTAACAAATCAAAAGTTGACATATATCCTACCATATCATTGTAGTTCAAATTGTAAGAAATTTTTTGTGATTCTTAAACATTTTTCATTTTGAAATTATGGAATTTTTCATGTGCCAACATATTCATATATGGGGGCTGTATTTTGTCTCTTATACTAAACCCCACCCCTATTTTGTGAATCTATAACCTATTTATTTATTTATTTATTTATTTTCCAATGATGGAGAAACATTTTGGGGATTCTATTTCTTGGATTTTTGGGCTCTTTCAAATTCCAGCAACAAAATGAAAATCTTTTTTTTTTAATCAACAAAAAATTTAACTTTAATGATGAAACACTAGTAAACAAATACAACGACATACATCAATAAAGAGACAAGTGTAAAGAGCATCATAGTGTAGCATATCCAACCCAACTATGTTGGCACTGATAATGCATGCCCAATCATATACTAGCATGACGCTGGGTTGGTGAGAAACCACCACAGAAAAGGAGCAAAGGAAATAAAAGACAAGAAAAATGACAAAAGCGAGTCTTCAATCCACCCAAAACCAGCACTTCTCACTCCCACAAAAGGAGCAGAACAGCCCCAAAACAGAGCAGACCTTCACCTACCTTGGTTTAAGTACATCAATCACATAAGCAGCAACCACTTCCCACTTCACCTATAGTCGTGATAATGTCTGTTTGACCCTACAACAGCTGGCTAACTGAAGCTCTTCTTAACTCCGGTTTCAAACACGCCCAGAACAATACGCAATACTTTATTAAATCCAAGAACTCAACCCAGTTAGGCAAATCAACTATGTAAATCAATGGTTGTAGAAGATGAGAATCTAGATGGGGGAACAAGAGATTTTACACATGCAATTGGCAATGAAAGTAATTAACTTCTTGGGTTTGCAAACATAAGCTCTCTTGGTGAAGTTGTTGTAATCATTTGCTTCTATCTCATCCAATATCTGGCTATACAACAGCAAAGATGCCCACACCTGAAACACAAATACCAACATTCAATTGACATTTAAACTGTTTTTCAGACAAACGTTCGTAAGAAAGTTTATTTGCTTGTAATTTCGTTTTCTGGCTTTCCCTTTTTTTTTCTTTTTTTTTTTTTTCATTTTTCCACAGTTTGTTTGGTGAATTATTTCTGAAAACTTCCCTGAAAACAACTCACTTTTAAACAAACACCAAAAGGTTGTTTTCTATTTGCAAAGCTATTTTCACACAAAAATCAAAATGTTATGAAAAACAATGGCAGCTTTCAAACCTTTTATCGTTTTTATTTCTGAAAAAAAGAAAACAAAACAAAAAACCCAAAAAAAAAAATTTAAATACAACCAAACAGGCTTGTTAGTGTGCTTTGGAGTGAAATTTCATGAATTGGTTCTGCGACATGTTTGGTCTTTTTCTTTGTTTTCGAAAATTAAAATAATTTGAAAATCCATTGTCTTATTGTTGTATGAGAACAATTTCTTAAAATTCAAAAAAAAAAAAAAAATGGCATTTTCTAAAAAGTAGGTTATTTTTGAAAATTTTTACCCAAAACAGCTTTTGAAACAAGTAGCAAACAAATTTATGTCTTTTGGGAATGAAAAAAAAAAGAATACAGAAAATGAAAACATAGCCAAATAGGAATTTCAGTTTGTTATGAAATTTTCTGCAGTTTCTCTACATAGATTGACAATGCTCAGTCCGCCATGACAAACAAGAAAATTTCAATGTCACAATTTTTTGTGTTTGGGGTAGCTATATATGTTTTTTGCCATTATATATCTTCTATTATATTCCGAAGCAATCGAACAAAGTTACAAGACTATGGCATGGTAATGTGTGAATCTCATAAGATGGAATTAATTAATTTGTTGAATACTTACTGGCCATCGACTGGATGAACTGAGCTCAGTGACTCCTTTCTCTGCCTCATCAAAGAACATCTTTGCCCTGTTAATTTGATTCTTCATGAAGTTCCTCCATTTACCTGCCTCTGCCAGTTCATCTTGTGGTAGGTAAACCCTTCCTCTTCTGGCACTGTTGCAAAACATACATAACAAGATATAAGAAGGAAAGGAAAAATAATAATAATAATAATAAAATTAAAACAGAGGGGAAAAAATTAATGAATTCGTAACTTCCAGCTATTTGATACTGCAATTAGTGACAAAAGATTATGATTTAACATATTTCTTTTCATTTTCCTGTTAGGCTTCCATGGTGATCACAGAGTAACTGTCATGCCTGGTTGTTGACATAACTATTACACCTAAAAGATAGTCTCAGTGCACAAGACTCCCATCATTGCAAGGTCTAGCGAGGGTCCGATATATAGGAAACTCTTACTTGGGTGATGCTTCTTTCTCATAAATGCGATTTTGCACTCTTAAGTAAAAAACTTGTAAGAAACTTGCTCCTGTCAATAAACAAACTCGCTCCCAATTGAGATAGAACCTCTCAAACTTGCAAAGGTGAGGTTGGGAGTTCAACTCCCCTATGAGTTAATCTAACAACTAATAATTGACTTTCATCGATAAAAAATATAAAAAGAAAAGAAAAACAATTCAAACTTATTCTGATACTTTCTATTTACATAATATTTATTTATATTTAACAAAGAGAATTTGTAGTTAAGAGATCAATCTCCAATAACAATTCATATTTTAACACAATATGACCAAACAGAAAAAATAATTGTTAGAACCTATTTAATATATAAAATATATACATGCTCCCATAGGTGCTCCCAACCTTATTTGTTTGTATTGCTTCTATCGCCCACTAAACCTCCGAGTCAATATTTATCAAGCTTCATAGCTCTGTACTTACTCTTCTCCGACATCCCTGAGTATGTTGGTCAATTGATTTGCAATCCCTAAAGCCAAGGCGGCATTATAGACATTCTATCACATTCTCTGTTGTTGCCCGCGATTCTGGTGCAATGCCCATAATTGGAACACTCATCAATCCAACAGTCCCCGCTACATAATAACAGTAGAGATATAACTCGTCAAAGTTTTTGTACCTTGACTTCCTAAGGTCCATCCTCATTCCTTCAATCATGTCTTCGAATGGCTGCAAAACAACCTGTTTTCTCCAATGTTGAAAGTCGTGCAAGCTAATTTAGAGAGCTAAATCCTCGAAACTATAAAACAAATTGCTATTATGGAAAATTTGATGATTAGTTCAAATTAACCAAGAAATTAGCAGAATAGCTAGTCAATGAGAGTGAATTTAACATGTGATTTCTATTATCTACTAAAATGAAACGCTAGTGTATTGAGGGATAGCAAAAGCTACAAAGAGGGTGCAGCTCTCATAAATATGCCTCCGAACCCCCAAAATTCAATTCAGGGCTTTAGAGGATTTCTGACAACCTAGAAATATGGACATGGACACGTGACATGACATGAGCACGCTGACACAAAAAATTTTAAAAATATGACACGACAGGTGAGAGAAACGTGCAAGATATATAACTTTTCTTATTTAATTTAAAATAATAATTTTTAAAGTTCAAATAAGGAGAATAGGTATAACTTTATTTTATTTTTTTCTTTTCTTTACTTTTATCATTAGATTCCAAGTTATTTTATTTAAATTTGTAATGTATTCTATGTGAGTCTAAACAATAGACACATGTTCCCAAGTGTGAAGCATGTAAGAGTTCAGAAAATTTTAAAAACAAATAGTTTAGAAGTGTTTGTGCTTCGTAGTTGAAAACAATATATAGATGTAAGATTAGAACTAACAAGAACGTATTGGTTGTTAGAGTTCTTTCGCATATGGACCTAGAGATCGTATGGATAAATTATGCAAAAACTAACCTGAATATCAACAGGGAACTTTGCAACCGTATCTGACAAAGCAGCATCAAGCATATCAAAAAGACGTCCTCGGAAAAGATCTTCCAGTCTTGACTCCCATCTGTCTAAAGCTGTAGGTGTTATATGTGATGCATTAGGCCCGTCAACAAGCTCATCAGTCCTTCTACACCACACTGCATGAACCAAGACAATCATGAGAAACAAAAAAGAAGATAGACTTACCTTCTTTGCATTGAACATGCACATATGATAGTGTGGGTGTTTGGAAAGTTGTTATTTTAGTAGGCTATTTTAGTTTTTGACTATTTTAGTAGGTTAAAATTTTTGTGTTTGGAAAGATGATTGGATTTTTTTGTAGTTGAATGTGATGTTTGTAAGAAAAAAAAGTGAAATGATTATAGGTTTGATGTGACATTTTGTCTTATTAACTATTTTAGCCTATTTTGTCTTTTTGTGAATTTTAACCTAAAAGAGGCTAAAATTTTTCTTGCCAAACACCCCTAATGACTATTGAAATAATTTACTTCGAAAAAGATAAAGCAAAATGAAATAAAAATAAAATTAAATATTCTGGTTTTTGCATCATATGATAGAATACCCGTCTTAAATGGATCTTACAGTAGAGGCTGTCTCAGTCATTTCAGGCATCATGACAAAAATTTTCAAAACGTGCTTCAACAATTCCTAAACTGTGTAAAGCAATTAGATAATCATATGGTTGAGAGTAATAAAAACCAAACTCACTGAAAAGCCAGAAAGTATATATGTGGTGAGTTTAAATTTGTGAGTGTTACCTATCATGATCATCAAGCAAATTTAACAGCTTCCTTCCTTTCATCATAATAATCAACTTTATTGGGAGCTTAATAATTGAACTAAATTACTTTTTTCTTGGCATCATGTACTAGAAACAATCATCTTTACCATCCCTTACCGTCTTGCTTCCACTAGAATTTCATAAAGCACATTTGGTGTGGTTGAGAACAAAAATCAAAATGATTTTTACTCCGGATTCAAAAATTGAATCCCAAAATTCTAACAAATCAATGCCTTCCCTTCTACACTTTCTAATTCTTCATTTGAATTTCTCAATTCTCAAATATATAAAATAAAAATAAAAATAAAAAATAGAAGGTGGAAAACAGTGGCTTAACAAAGGCACAAATTAAAAGTTGAGGTCAGAGATTCTTACATCCTAAAAGTGTGAAAGTCAGTCCATGAAAACCGCATACCAGCACAAACACATTTGCTTTGACTGTAAAACTATTGCTATCTCATGAATTGGAAAGTAACTTTCAAAACCCAGTGGCATGAAAATAGGCAATCATGTCTACAAAACTATCAGGTTTCATGTCACCAATCAAAATGCAAGGCAATTATTATGGTTTGTGTATCAAAATTTTAAAGTAGCATGTCTCTAACCTTAACAAGTAAACATGAGTAAAAAATATCATGTGTTTTCCCCAGAAGTAACCATACTAATCCATATTTTCATCCACATCCAAATCCAACCCATATATCCTCGCAATAATCTTTCAATTTGTTTGCTTTTATCCTTTGTCATTTACATATTGCATGAAATAGCCTGCAAGCCACTTAAGTAAAATCATACCTACCCTAGCACCTCAATTCTGCTTCTAATGCAAAAAACTAAAATAAAACAAAAACAAACTACCTAATCCCAGTTCATAGAGCCTCACCATATATTGCCCATTATGGCTCTTCGCCTCTTGGGGGTCATTAGCAGCGTTCCTGAGAAAAGGCAGAACAAATTAAAAAAAAATTAACTCCTAAGATACCTCAATTCAATTCCTTATAACTAAAGAATAAATAAATGAAGCTAACCCAAGTAAAATGTCTTGGCGTACTCAGCACAAACTTCGCCACAACGGTCATAAGCTTCACTCAACAAGCTCAAATTTCCTGGAAGAACAACGTCCGGTTTCACATCATAGTTTTCTTTAATTTTGTGTCGCTTTTTAACCAAAGCAGCCTGCTTCAAAACCACTTCATAAACCATCTGCTCTGATGAGACCGTCATTTCTCCAGTAGGGTTTGCTACCATGCTTGAAAGTACATGGAATTTGCCTTTCCTCTCTAACCCTGACTCAACCAAGCATGAGTAGCTAAAATCTGCATTGGAAGAGCAATAGTTCCACTTCTGTTTCTTGCCATTCATGAGTCTACCATGACAAACCAAACTCCTATCTCTAGCAATGAATTTTGACCAATCTAAATGCTGGTTTGCTTCACGGACCGACCGAAAGAACCCAAAGCAATTAGAGACCTCAGAATTGGGGGAAACAACACATAATATAGAAACAGACATCTTGAACTTGAAAGCCATGTGGTATTAGCACTTTTGGAATATTGTTCCTTTCCTTTTCTATACTACTTTTTCTTTGACTTCAACTTATAGAAGTCTATCCACTTCTAAACAAAACCCACTAACCCTTTTGAGGCAAAAGTTTTAACAGAAGCCAACAACCAAATCAACTTTCAAAGAGAACCAATTCAAGAAGAGATCTTGAGCTCTGTAGCAGCAAATAAACTTTTCCTGGGATTTCTGTACAATGAACCAAAGACCCTGGAAAGGAAACAGTTACCACTATCAAACAAAAAAAAAAAAAAAAAGAAAGACAAAACAAAACCCAAAATTCAAAATTCAAATTTTGGATAACTCACAAGGTGCAATGGCTCAAAATAGGGATCACCAAGAAATTGTTTTTAAAAAATTGGGAGAAGAAATAAAATATAGAGAAGGTGACTATTCATCAATCTTTTTTGGGTAACGGATTGTTTCTATTTTTAGTCAAATTGATTAAAATAAAGCTCACTTTATCATGTTCATTACACGTACATGCTAGAGCATCACCCAAATGATGACCAGACACAACGGAAGTAGCAGAAAAGAAAATATTTGAAGAAGAAAGGAAAGGAAAAAGAAAAGAAACTCACCAGTTCACTGGTCCTAACCATTCACAGAACTTCCAAGAAAGATGATCACTATGACAGCAAAGAAACCAACAATGGCCACCAATGTCACTTCCAGCACAGTTTGACCCACCGAAATCTCTACCCTCCCGACGTTTGTTTGACGGATTGGATAGGATTGTTAGTTAAAAAATAATCAACGAAGGAATTGTTAATGCGGAGATTATTAACGAGAGAATTATATTGGGTTTGATTTGAGTTTTTTTGATTAAAAATTTTCAATACTGAGTTTTTTTGTTTTCATTTTTTTTTAATTTTTAGTGAATATTTTAAATTTTTAAATTTTTTTGTTTTACTTTTTTAAATGTACCTTATTTAGATATATCTAAAAAGTAAAAAAATTGTGAAAAAATATTTTAAAAAATTAATAAATACATAAAAATACAAAAAATGTATTAAATTCTTGTATTTTTTTTATATTTTTGGTATTTAGTAAATTTTTAAAAGATTTTTTTTACAATTTTTTTACTTTTTAGGTGTATTTATGTTAGATGTGTCTAAAAAGTAAAAAAATTGTCTAAAATATTAAAAAAATTCAGTAAAAACAAAAAAACACGGAAAATAAGAAAGTAGAATTTTCTGAAAAGTGTTTTTTGAAAAATAGAAACAAGCAAGCTCATTTATTTTGATGATATTATAGAAAATAATTAGTGATGAAATTGTTAAATTATTTTTATATAAAATACATAAATAAATTATTTTTATATTAAAAAAATTAAAAC
Source organism: Camellia granthamiana (assembly GCA_036172215.1). NCBI lineage: Eukaryota > Viridiplantae > Streptophyta > Magnoliopsida > Ericales > Theaceae > Camellia > Camellia granthamiana. Next base: position 96,243,025 of record CM069906.1, read on the forward strand.
AAATATTAAAACAAATCGGTGCACTTGGTAAAAAAATAAATTTTTTATATAAAATTGACTTAATCCTTCATTATTTTTCTAATCTCATCCAAAACTTACCCAAGTTAATCTCTCTACTGAGGAGAATTACTAAATCCTTTGACTATCAATTTGCCATATCATTTCATTACCAAACATATTGTGGTGGGACCCACAATTATGATAGTCCAATCCAACCACTGTGAAACAAACATAATCTTTAAATTTGAAATAAATTCACTTTTATATGTTTCACATAATTATATTGAGCTCCCGAAAGAGTAATATTATAAATCTCAAATAAATTATTAAAATATTTTATCAAGACCCACAATGCATGAGAATTACATGGATCTCATAGGCATGTCAGTATTTGTTAGAATATTTAGTAATTTATTAGTGTCTCTAACATTTTTTATAATGAAATAGGTTATTTTAGAATATATGCCTTCAAAAGAGTCTTTATCATATAGTTATTAGGTCAAGTTTGGCAAGTTAAAAAAAGTCAAAAAATTACTTAAAAAGTTAAAAAGTTATCACTATTTACCAAAAGTCAAAAATTATGACTACATAACTCTCAATCCTAATTTTTCCCTACACACTAATTTATACAAATTTTTAATACACATTTTTCCATAAAAAGTCAAAAAGTTAACCCAAACAACCATATATTTTTTTCTCAACTTTTTAGTCCAAAAAGTCAAAAAGTGCACTTATTTAGGACATTCCAAACAATCCTTTATATTTGTAGTATTAATATCATAACTAAATAACTTTCACTCATAATTTAATAGTGAAACAATTAATAATCACATGAATTAGTATAAGATTAATTATCAAATTAAATTAGTGAGAGAGTTATTTTTTATGTATTCATTTTGTATTTTTTTTAATACTTAAAATTATGATCCCTAACTCCTCTCAATATTAAAAATTTGCTAATTTTATCGAATTAAATGTTTGTTGTCTATGTAATCTAGTTAATAAAATTTGCAATCAAACATGTGATTCCGAGTCTATAAACTAACAATCTCAATCATATGCTATAATCTTACTAATTAAACATGTCCTTAATGTCTAATTTGAATGAAATAACAAAATTGAAATTGAATTTAAAATATATGATTACTATTATCCAAATTAATTGTAATAAAATTCAATATAAAACTTGAATCAACCTATCTACTCAAAACAAAAATAAAAGTAAAAAGTGTAATTTATTATAATTTTTAGGATAAATTACATTAATCTCTCTTAAAATTTCTGGCCTGAGGATTAACTAACAGGAAAAAGGAAAGTGAATTTAAAAGTAAATTTATGGGGGAGATTAATGTCATTTCAAAAACTTTAAAAGAAATTTTTGTAATTATCATAAAGTTCAAAAGAGGTGAAAGTTCAATTTCAAAAAAACATATTGAAAACTTATTATAGCTCGATTTTTTCGCGTCCCCTTTCGGAAGGTTTGAAAGAAAACCCTACAGTTCGGACTCTCGTGATTCTGAATCTAATTTCACAAGTGCAATGTGAAACTGATAAACACTAAAGAGTCTAAATCCGGCAAATCTTTTTGGAAAATCGATTTTAAATCAAATAATACTAAAATTGGACTGCTTTGCCAGATATAGAGTAGCCACCTAAATATTTTATTTTGGGAGAAATTTAGGAAACCCATGACTCGTGCCAAAGGTCACGTGTCCGTCATCACCAAAGTTGCCTCGGCTCGGGAACTTAGGTACGAGAGGGGAAGGTTATGAATTGAGCACCCCCGCTCACCCGATCAAAGATCGGCCTCTACTAATCATGATATGATTTTTTTATAAATATTATGTGATCTTGTTCCGATTATTAAACTAGTTTTACTATGTGATGCACACAAGCAAGTATAGACTAATTTGCTCAATTTGGAACAACTCAACTCATATTTGTTTGTGAAAATGGTTTGAATTTGCCACCTCAAATGGGCTTAAAGTTTGCGGATTTGCCACCAAATATAGTGGGCTTAAACATGATTTGCCACTCAAAAAAGTGGGCTTAAAACATACATTTGTTAAACTGTTCCAATTTAAACAATAAGCCTTCATCCATAGGCATTCAAGTAGTTTAGTATTTAAGCACATAGCCTCATGGCAAGCATGCTAATCATGACAACATTCACACTTATGCAAGTATGCTAAAGCATAAAAACTCGCCTAGTACTCCAAACCAAAACAAAAACTAGTTAGAAAGATGCATGATCCTAACTATACAAGATACCTAATGCAACACATGTAATATGCAATGAATAGGCTCAGCTACTAATATGGCATATGAAGCGATTTAAACAACATGCGATTAAACACATATTCAAAGAATTATTGAAATAACAATGCAGTTTGAATGATGCACCGAGTCTCAGTGTATACAAGACAAATGAATGGATGCAAGCATGCGATATGCTAATTTGAACATGTCCCTGATCTAACCATCAAAAGCGATTAAATAAAAGGGAGAGAGACGTGGGGTTGGAAGACATACACAAACGCACGCACACTTATTACAAAATTATGCCCTCGCGAAGGAGGGTCCGAATGAATAAAAGCTAACTAGCTAACTAGGCTAACTAAGCATGCAAACAAGACACAAGGAGGGGAGGCTAATCCCTCCAAATTTGGATTTCAAAACATGATTTTAGCCACAGAAAATACTCTAAAATTCAGAATTTAAAAGCTCAAAAACAGATAGTGTAAATGTGGGAAACACAAGGGCAAAGGTCTCCAAAATAAGGTACAAAGAAAGGTGAACCACCCTTCAACCTTTATTGGCCTTAAACCACAAGTTTCAACCCAAAAAAATAGAGTTTATATAGCCCAAAAACAGTACAAAAAAGTGCTGAAATAAAGACAAAAAGTACCTAACACAATAAGCTAAAACATGGCAATTTAAGCTAGTAAACAAGCCAAATGAGGGGTGGCTAACCCTTCCATTTTTGAGACTTCAAAACCACTTTTTTAGCATCTAAAAACCTCTGAAAATCAGTGGTAAAAAGCTCAAAAAAATTTGATGAAAGAATGGAAAACATAAGTGGAAAGGGTTAGAGAGTGAGGTTCAAAAAAGGGTGATTAACCCCTCTACCTTTAAGAGCCTTAAATCACAAGCTTCAGCTCATAAAAACAGGTTTTAAGAGCTTAAAAACAACAAGAAAACATGGAAAACAAGTGTTGTAAAGATGCTGCAAAAGCAAGAGAAGTATACCTCTTGGAGAGAAATGAACCCTTAAGTCACAACCAACCAATTTCACACTCTCAAGTGCTTCAAGAGCTCAAATCCAAGCTCAAATCACTTCAGCAAGAAGCTCTCTAGGTTTGGTTTGGTGTGTTTGGGCATAGGCTATACAATTTCCAAAAGAGAGAGAATTGTAGAGAGAGAGGATTTTTTTAAAAATATTTCTTTACTCTTAATGTTTTCTAACCTTTGAAAGCAAGAAGAGAGGCCTTCTATATATAGAAAAACAACCTAACAAGTTGAAAATATCAAGCCTTGGACAGCTGGAACTTTTGGGAGACAGCTGGCACAAAATATCTAGCTTTTTCACCATTGGCCGACAAGCCTGAAGTGTGGCCGATCGGCCATCAATGGTGGCCGATCAGCCATCAAAAATTTGCTTTCAGGCCTAACTTCAAATGGGAATATCTTCTTCATCCAGACTTCTTTGCAGGTCATTCTTGAGTCTAAATTGAAGCCCCGAAAGTCTACTTTCCAATGGAAATGGCCTCACATCAAAATTCTAAGTATGCTAAGAGATATGCCTATTTTAGTGAAGGTTGCTCAGTTTTGGCTTAACTAGATTGATGCCTAACTTCAACCAGCCATATCTTCATCGTCCGGACTCGGCTTTAAGAGATTCTTGAGTGTAAAATGAAGCCCTAGAAGTCCACTTTCCAATGGTGGTAGCCTCACAACTTAAGTCCAAGTGTACAAAAGGATAGGCCTGATTTAGTGAAGGTTGTCCGGTTCTCTCTTAACGGTTATGCCCAACTTCTTCCCCAACTCGTCTTCTTCCCTCCCCTCTTATTTTCTTCAACTCCAAACCTCTAAATATGATGTTTTCAAAATATTTTAAAAGAGTTCACCTCTCTTCCATTTATTTTCACTTTATCCTTACTCGGTTTACCAAAAAGCATAATTTTTAACGAAATGCGAGCCTCGGAACATCGTAAAAAGTTTTTCAAAAAAATTTTTGGTCCAAAATGGGGTGTAAGGTTGGGATTTAGAGCTCTTCTTAGAAATCGAACCTTTGCATAGCATAACTCTCATTACCGAGTGATAAATCGGTGGCGCCCAAGTCTTAAGAGCGGTCAGAAATGGGGTGTCTACACTTATTGATAAGTCTCATACACAAAGTTCAAAATAAATCTAATCCCAAAATAAAATATTTGCACCAATTAGTTCTATATATTTTTAATTGTTAGCAAAATATCCTATATATATATATTTAATTTAAAGATGTTGTTATATCCCACCACCATTGGACTTCTATCAGACGATCATCGGAGATTCTACGAAATATTCAACATAGTTGGGAAGTCGATGGAATATCGCCGAAAATTCGCTATAGTATCATTGGAGTGTTCTGAACGTCATCGAAAGTTGCCAGAATATCTAGAATGTTCGCTAGATGTCGAGAATATCGTCGGAGATTTATCGGTATGTTCAAAATATTGCCCTCAAAAAAAAGAATAAATCGAGAAATTTGAACAAAAAAATAACAAAATGTGCTAAATACTAATAAACTGAAAGAGAAAAAAAATGTAAGAACAACAAACAACACCAATGGAAAAAAAACATATGTTATTTTCAATTTTTGTAGGGTTTAAGCAAATAATCTCCAATATTGATCAAACTGAAAAGTAAGTTTTGAAACTGTAAAATGTTACAATTTCAAAGTATGATTCTATTAAGCATTTATCCTTATTAATCAAACTGAAAAACATGTTATGAAATTGTAAAATCTTACAATTCTCACTGTCTGTAACTAAAACTCGAAAACAACTCATTCAGAAGTTGAAAATTTTCTCCATTATAACAGAAAAATAGAAGTGTGTAGTACAAAAAAAATAAAAAATAAAAAATTAAGAGATTGAAGAAAAAAGACAGATGTAGAGAGAGACTTATATTTCGGTAACTATTTTTAGTTTAGATCTAACCGAATCTAATGTAGATCTACTCAAATTTGATGTAGATCTGATATCTACTTCAGATCTGAGTAGATTTACTCACCTTCTTCACCATCGGTGAGCGCGAAGCAAGGAGTCGGTACTCGATGGTTGCTAATGAACCCCAATCAATAGTGGCCGCTAGTTGTCGGTGATTGTAGATTAGAAAGAGAAAGAAAAGAAGGAAGGCGTAGTTATGATTGTCACCAATATCAGAAAAAGAGAGAGAAAAAAAAAAGAGTAAGATACATGAAAAAAAAAAAGAAGATAAATAGGCACAAAACTTTTAGACTTATTTAAAAAAATTTAAGATTAAATAAAGAACACATTTTTCGAAAATGGCTTGGGGATAATTTGCCCAAAAAAAAACAAAAAAAACATTTCTACTCTTGGGGCTGGCTTAGAGCAACTCCAAAGGGCTGGCTAAAAGAGGGCTGTTAGGCATTTTAACCAACCACAACTCATGTTCGGCCCTCCAACGAACTAGCTAAAACATTGGCTACTTTACCATCCATCTTCCCCGCTGGCTACCTTTGAAAAGCATGAATCACTCTCCAAATCAACCGACACCCTTTTTCTCGTAAAATCATTACCATTCACGTCTGATGAGCGCGATCCTATGAACATGTTGTATGGCTCTGATGATTCGCCTCTAGTGGTGCTGGTGGAGAACATGGAGCTACTGATTTCGTATTGTTTGGCAAATCATTTTTTTCTTCTAGCTTTTCTTCATCACTTGATTCACTCTCATTTCTCTTTTTGCATAACTCAATCAACACATAGTATCGATACGAACTTGACGACTTTGCAAATGGATGAGTTTGGCCTTTTGGTTGAAAGTATTGGGATCAAAGCATAGGGAAAATCAACTCCAATGGCCGATTTAAAGACCAAAACCAACACTAACAATGGTGGTTCTCAAAATTTCAGAATCAATTCCAGTTTCGACCTCAAACCCACATTAGTAAATCAATCGAAATCGGTATATACTCGGAATTCAACTACTGGGTCCTTCGATGGTGATCTCGATGGAATTTTTTGATTCAATAACAATTGGAAAGCCAGGAATTTAACTGATTTTGATGCCTTTTGACGACGTATTTGGTAGGAAATTTTGGTGGAATGGAGTTGGGATCTAATGGGTTGAGGGAGAATTTGGGAGAAATTGAGCAAAATGATAAGGATTTTGATGATTTGATACCAGGGTTTGGTGGAAATAGCACTTCAAGTAATGGGTATGTGCTAATTTGCAAACTAGGTATTTATTTTTTCTATTGATCATTCTACCGGTTTTGTATGTTTGTATATGCAAATTTATTATTATTACAAATTTACTTTAGTAAAATACCAGCAATTAGTATTTTTTATTTTAAAAATTAATTAAGTTAGTTTGAATGATTAACTAAAACAAAGAGTGTGGTTAAAGAAAACAATAGCTAAAGTAATTAGGTAAAATAAAAAGTGTACTTTTTTTGTACTTTAACTAGTAAAAAATAGAGAGTGTGATTGGAGTTGCTCTTACCTTAACCAGCCTTTTCGTGGCCCTATTAAAAATGGGTTTTATGGTCGGTCATTGAAAATTGAGAAATTGTTGAATCAGCTAAAATGGGAAATATATGTGTGGGGACATAGTTTGTAAATGACAACACGTGGCCAAAGGTGACGCCGAAGTGTCAGCCAAGGTGCCACACGGCCTGGTCATGATGTTGAGGTAATCTTAGCTAGGCCGAGGTTATCTGCGAAGATGCCGGAATTCGAGATGAGCGGATAAGGGATAAGAGTCCTAGAACAGGGGAGGATCTCAGTCTGGATAAAGATAAAGCTCTTAGGGAGTTCATCCATATCTAGTTGAGAGTCCAAGATGAGCATTGAGTCTGAGTCCACTGAAGTGAGGCTTTTACAGGGATCAAGTCAGTGCTGGCTATAAAAGCAGGGCACCCCCGTAGGTCTCAAGCATGTGTAATATACTGTGAACAGAAAGTTCTTTCTTGTGAGATTAAGCACAATTTGTTATCTTTGAGAGATATTTGATTACTGACTTGATCGTCGGAGTGCCCCCAGGTGGACGAACCACCGCCAGATTCTTATCTTTCTGTGATAGGTTGTTCGAGCTTAATCTATTCTACCGGTGCTCTCCAGCTGAGTTTCTTGTTTGGTTGTCTGTTCGGAAATCAATACCCACAATTTGGCACCGTCTGTGGGAACGTATGGAGAATAGATGGCCAACGATAGGCAGAAAAAAAAGATTGGGGACGACGTCCCATGTAGGAGTGATAAACATGACGATCCTAACACCGAGGAAGAAAACCATAATGAAGGAGGGCGACATCAGAATCCCAGGTATAAGGACGTCGGCAATGAGGCAGACCCCCTGAAGAAATCAGGCCGAGATGAGTATTATAACGAAAGTGATCTTTAGGTATGGAAAGATAGATGCCTAAGGAGGGACGGCGAGATGAAGAGAATGGCCAACAAGTTGGTAAATCTGCAGTCAATTGTCAACTTCATGATGCAAAACAACGTCATGTAACCATTGTTTCCGTTGCAAGACACGCCGATGCCAGGGGCCAAGACTGACGCCTAGAAAGGAGGGCAAAAAACAATCCCAGCAGTCCTACAGCATGGCAGGGAAAAGAAGATGTAGCTCGACTTTTTCGCGCCCCCTTTCGGAAGCTCAAAAATAAGCCTACAATTTGGACTCCCACGGTTCTGAATCTAATCTCACAAGTGCAATGTGAAATTTATAAACACCAAAGAGTCCAAATCCGGCAAATCGTTTTGGAAAATTGATTTTGGATCAAAAATGCCAAATTTGGATTGTTTTACCAAATACAGAGTCGCCACCTAAATATTTTATTTTAGGAAAATTTAGGAAACCCATGACTCGTGTCAAAGGCCACGTGTCCGTCATCACCAAAGTTGTTTCGGCTCGGGAACTTAGGTACCAGAGGAGAAGGTCATGAATTGAGCACCCCTGCTCGCCCGATCAAAGATGCTACTAATCATGATATGATTTTTATCAACATTTTATGCTCTTGTTCCGATTTATTAGGCTAGCATTACTATGTAATGCGCACACACAAAGTATAGACTAGTTTGCCCGAATTGGAACAATTCAATTTCATGTTTGTTTTTCAAAAAGAGTTTGATTTTGCCACCTAAAGTGTGCTTAAAATTTGTGAATTTGCCACTCAACAAAGTGGGCTTAAACGTACATCCATTGAATTATTCCAATTCAAGCAACAACCATTCATCCACAGGCATTCAAACAATTTAGCAAGTAAGCATTTAGCCTCATGGCAAGCATGCTAGTCATGGCAATTACTCACACTCATGCAAGTATGCTCAAGCACTAAAAACTCACTTAGTACTCCAAGCCAAGACAAAACAAAAGAGTTAGAAAAAAATATGCATGATTCCTAACTATACAAAATGGCTAATGCAACACATGCAATATGCAACTAAAGTAGGCTTGGCTACTTAACATGTTATTTGTGGCAATTTGATAGCATGCGTTTAAAAACGTATTCAAATAAGTATTTAAACAACAATACAATTAGAATGATGTGCCGAGTCTTGGTGCATGCAACACAAGATGAATGGATGCAAGTATAAGGTGTGCTAATTAAAACATGTCCCTAAACTTACCATTGTAAGCTAGTAAATAAAAGGAGAAAGACGTGGGGTTGGAAGACATACACGTTATTACATTGCGCTCTCACGAAGGAGAGCCCGAATGAATAAAGCTAACTAGCTAACTAAGCTAAACTAATTAAGCTAATTATTACAAACCACAAACGAATTAATTAGCTCACTAAATAATTACAATACAAATATAAGTAAACTAAGTAATTAAACTAAGCATCTAACTACTCTGCCTCGAGAAACGAAGGATGTGCATTCGAATGCTCGAACATCACCCGAAAAGACCACCGTTTTGCTCCCGAATGCCTCTATTTGCACATTTGAACATTTCCAGGACCATTTTGCTCCACCTTACCAACACTCTGCTAAAATTTGCATCAGTGGCCAGCCGGCCACTGCTGAAGCTTGCCAGCCACCAGTCGGCTATAGACGGTGGTCTGCCGGCCACCTGCCAGCCACAGAAAATGGCCTACCAGCCACTAATGCACAGGTTCATCTTGCTGTAACAGAGGACAAACAGAGCATATATAGGGTATTTCAAGGGTTTATTTGCACAACTCACCCCTACTTTTCATGAGCAAATCCAAGGAGTTGTGAACTTAAGCCACAAACCACCAACTCAAACAATTTCATTACATGATGGCTTGTGACTCAAGATGTACAAACTCAATAAATGTAAAATAAGACACAAACCTCCTCCATTTCATGAAAGATCAAGGGAAGAAGTTGACTTTGGAGACTTGGATCATTTCATCACTAACAAGTATGAAGTGGCCCAAGCTTCCTTGTGTTCAATTAACGTCTGATTGAATACAACCAAATTATTATCTTGCTCACTTTTAATCCCAAGTTTTAGTTACTCATTTTAACTTACCAACCATTCTTTAATCCAATGAAGTCCATTGGGTGAATTAAAGTCCTCTAATGGAAAGATAGCTCAAAACATAAGTTGCTTTGGGTATGAAAGAATCATCATACCGTTAGTAATGAACCCCATAAGAGATTGAACCATTAAGTATGAAACCTTAATTTCACACTTAGGCAAGCAAGTGACTTGAAAACCACTTTCAAAGCAAAATAAAAAAAGCCAAGAAAAGAGGGAGGTTGTAGAGATTATTAGTGCTGAAATGAAGTATGAAAAGCCCAAAAACAATGCAATCAATTCAAACAAGTGGTGCTTAAAGGCCTAAAACACCAAGCTTGTGTGGACTATTACACTAGAAGCATGCAAAACAAGACTCAAATGACTTAACCAACCCAAAACGGAGTTAAAATAGTCCAAATCAGAGGCTAAAACATGTTGGAATTAAGCTAAAACAAGCTAGAAAAACAAGTTAACATATAGAGCTAACTAGGCTAGCAAACAAGACACAAGGAAGGGAGGCTAACCCCTCTAAATTTGGATTTCAAAACATGATTTTCACCACTGAAAAAGCTCTGAAAATCAGTGTTTCAAAGCTTCGAAAAAGATGGTTTGAAAGGGAGGGAAATATAAGGGCAAAGGCCTCCAAAATAAGGTACAAAGAAGGGTGGATCACCCCTCAACCTTTAATGGCCTTAAGACCCAAGTTTCAGCCCAAAAATACAGAAGTTTTACAGTCCAAAAATAGTACAAAAATGTGCTGGAATGAAGACCAAAGTAGCTAAGCAATTTAAGCTAGTAAACAAGCCAAAGGAGGGGTGGCTAACCCCTCCATTTTTGGGACTTCAAAACCACTTTTTTAGCCTCCGAAAATCTTTGAAAATCAGTGGTAAAAAGCTCAAAAAAAGTTGATGAAAAGATGGGAAACACAAACGAAAAGACCTAGATAACAAGGTTCAAAGAAGGGTCGTTAACCCCTCTACCTTTAATAGCCTTAAACCACAAGCTTCAGCCCATAAAAATAGTTAAAAAACACTTCAAAATCAGCAAGGAAAGATAGAGAAGAAGTGGTGTAGAGATGGTACAAAAGCAAGAGAAAGCATACCTCTTGAAGAGGAATGAACCCTTAAGTCAAAAACACCAATTTCACACGCTCAAGTGCTTCAAGAGCTCAAATTCAATCTCAAATCATCTCAGCAAGAAGTTCTCTAGGTTTGGTTTAGAGTGTTTGGGCATAAGCTATGCAAGTTGCAAAAGAGAGAGAAATTGTAGAGAGAGAGAAAGAATTTTAACTCCCAAACTTTTCTAACCTCGAAATATGAGGGATAGGTCATGCATATATAGAAAACATGAGCCTTAGGTCAAAAATATCTATTCAGAAACAGCTGGAGGAAAATATCTGCAAAAAAATCTATTTTTGGTCACCAATGGTTGGCTTGGACACCAGTGGCCGACAGGCCAGAAGTGGTGGCCGGCCATCCACAAATGGTGATTGTCGGCTACCTGCCAGCCACAAGAAAAATTTACTTCCAGGCCCGATTTCAAATGGTTATATCTCCTTCATCCATACTCCTTTTCAGGTCATTCGTTAGTCTAAATTGAAGCCCCAGAAGTCCAGTTTCCAATGGTGGAAGCCTCACGTCTAAATTCTAAGTGTGTAAAGAGATATGCCTATTTTGGTGAAGGTTTCTCATTTCTAGCTTAACCGGATAGATGTCTAACTTCTAACAGCCATATCTCCCTTATCCGAACTCGACTTTAGGAGATTATTGGGTCTAAAATGAAGCCCCAGAAGTCCAATTTCAAACGGTGGTGGCCTCACAACTAAAGTCCAAGTGTACAAAAGGATATGCCTGATTTAGTGAAGCTGTCCGGTTCTTTCTTAACGGTTTGATGCCCAACTTCTCCCCAACTAGTTTTCTTCTCTTTCCTCTCATTTTCTTCAACTCCAAACCTATAAATAAGAGGTTTTAAAATATTTTTCAAAGAGTTTATCTCTCTTCCATTTATTTCCACTTTGTCCTTGTTCGGTTTACAAAAAAGTGCAATTTTTAACGAAATGCGAGCCTCCGAACATTGTAGAAACTTTTGAAAAATATTTTGAAATAGAGGATTTTAAGGTCTAAAATAGTTTTGGTCAAAATAGTTTTAGTTCAAAATGGGGTGTAAGATTGGGATTTAGAGCTCTTACAGCTGAAGAAATCGAACATTTGCATAACACAACTTTCATCATTGAGTGATCAATCAGTGGCACCCAAGTCTTAAGGGTCATCAAAAATGGAGTGTCTACAGTTGCCCCTCTTTGATAGAGCTCGAAGTTATAAAGTGACGTGAGTGAATGTCAAAGCCCAAAGACGACGCATTTTGACAAGGCCGTAAGACTTGGGCAAACAAACAAAATGCAGATACAATTGGTTGAACCCGAGGGTTGCTTACGTATCCCGTTGCAAGGAATCAAACTAGCGTAGTTTATGGGCAGAATGCAAATGATACACAATGTAATAAAACGGTGTAATGATATACAAGGTAACGAACTAATCAAATCGCAAGCAGTGCAAAACCACACAAATACCATAAAAAGATGGAGATGCAAATCAAACTACGTTTTATATAGAAAAGAAGTGGGCACAGCCAGATAATGCTTAACACAGGCTAAATGCCTACATCTTCAATACTGGCCTCAGCACAACATGGATGCTTACACATAACAAAATCATGTTTCAACGTAAAATGGGTGCCATCACATACAAGACTACATTTTTCGTAGAAAAAGAAAGAGTACAAGTAATTGGATGGTATGATATAAATGAGGAGTGATCTGTTGAGGAAAGATCGTGATCCTAAATGCTGAATGCAACAAAACAAAGTACGATGCAATGAATGCAATAGATGCAGTGAATAAAAGGCGCAGGTCGAACTACGTCTTGCCTAGAAAAGGCATGGACACAAAACAAACCACGTCTAACACAAAAAAGATGCCGACACCCTTAATACTGGTCTCAGCACAGCATGGGTACTTACACATGACAGAACCATGTTTCAACGAGGGAAAGGTATGAGCACATGCCAGACTAAGCTTAACATAGAAATGATGTAGGCGATAAAATGGATAATGATGTATCGTATGCGATAGATAATGTAGTAGATGCATACGATAGATGCTATATGCAATGCGATAGAGGTAATAGATGATAGATAGATGATGCAGCTAGGAAGTGAAAGTACCTTACAGGGGCAATTGGCGATAACTCACCTCATGCTGCTAGGAATTTTCCTCTTCTTCTTGGTTGCACTTCCAAACCACAGGTACTACTTTTCTTCCTAGCTATGTTCGCAACTTTCCCTATTCTCCAACAGGATGACAGACTAGGTTGGTTCAGTATCCAAAATTGAGGTGCATACAAGCTACCTCAACCTATGGGGCTGTCATACAGATTTTAAGCCGAGGATACACCTCTGGGTATTTAAACTAGACTTTAGTCTCGGAAATCCCAAACCTTTACGTTCTAGGCCTTGGCCATTCGAATTCTAGTTTCCACCCGCTCAGTTAATCTCCTAGGAACTCACCACAAACACAGGCAGGTGGCTATACCAGAACACCAGAAGTCGTTTGGACACGACAAATACCAAGGGAATTGCACCTTTAGAGGATTTAAGGTCTCCTAGACCAGGAGAGTGCACAAGACAGCACGATGCAGATGAATGCAGAAGATAGCGCAATGCAGGTGCACAAGACAGTGCAAGTGAGAATGAATGCACAAGATAGTGCGAAGTAAGTTAAAATGCACAAGACAGTGTGAAGTAAGTTGAAATGCACAAGACAATGCGATATAAGTTGAAATGCACAAGACAGTGCGATGTAAGTTGAAATGCACTAGACAGTGCGATATAAGTGAAATGCACTAGACAGTGCGATTGAGTTGAAATGCACTAGACAGGGCGATTGAGTTGAAATGCACTAGACAGTGCGATATAAGTGAAATGCACTAGACTGTGCTATGTATGTTGAAATGCACAAGATAGTGCTATATAAGTTGAAATGTACTAGACAATGTGATTGAGTTTGAAATGAACTAGACAATGCGAGTGAAGTGCACAAAACAGTGCGAGTGGTGCACAAAATAGTGCCATGCACAAGAAAATGCAATGGTGTACAAAATAGTACGATACAAAGTGAATAGGATAGTGTGATACAAAGTGCACAAAACAATGTAATGCAAGGTGTATAAAACAGTGCGATGCAAAGTGAAATGCACAAAATAGTGCGCTGCAGGTGAGCGATGTATGGTATGCAGAGGGAAATGAGTAGTACTTAGAGTAATGCGTTGTGTACCTTACGAAATGAGTATAGGGCAACTTGCCACAACTCATTGAAATGCAACACAAAGGGAGGCAACTCGACAAAACTTTGTTTAAGTGCAGAACAAAGTTAAGAGCAAAATCAACCAATCACGCAGTTCAACTCAACTAGAGTGTAAAAGCATACAGGCATAATACAAAGCACATGTATTAATCAGAGGGAATATGGCAATCCTAAAAAAGTCTTGAAATGGTTGGAGATAACTTTCAAAAGCTGAATCATATCAGAATCAACCTGGGGGTAAACTACCCTAATCCAGGAGAAAGTGCCCAACAAAAGGCTTTGAGCGGATGGAGAGAAAGGTTGGGTTCATGCCCCTTGTTCAATTGATGACCCAATCAGATACACTGAAAATTGCCCCTAGTGTCCAGTGATTGGCCACTGGTTGGGTTTATGCCCCTTATTCGATGGATGTCCCAATCAGATGTACTGAAAAATTACCCCTAGTGTCCAACCACTGGCCATTGTTTTCAACATTATACAGGCACGTGTGATAGGGATCTTCATATCCTAGAACAGTTGCCAACCAATCAGACTCATGCTTCTTTTTTGTTCTAGAATGTTGAGAACTTACACCAGTCCCCTCCGAAGCAGTGACAGATTCCTCATATATACTGATCATGAATGCGTTGCCCCTTGTATGGGCACTCTCAGTTTGTTTATGAATTCCACACATGGACTTGTTTTCGAGTTCGGAGCGAACATTCGTGTATGGAATTTTGACCATGCCACTCTATTGAACTTTTGAGAGACAAACTCGCTAGGGTGACTCAATGAAGAGCGACATGCTATGGTGACTCGATGAAGAGTGCTTTTGAGCAACAAACACGTTATGGTGACTCAATGAAGAACGCAGACTGAAACAAACACCAGGCACGACACAACTGAATTCACAACTGACCCAAAAGCATAAAAAAAGACTCTAGGTAACTGATCATTCATAGTGCCCCTAGTTTTACTTATGTTCCCTTTTAGACATCAATTTCGCAAAACTCAAGTTTCGATTCCTTTTTTGCTCAAGATAGCGATTCTACTGATAAGTCCAAGTATTGAAAATTTCTCCACTTGTTGATTCAAGTTAGTTCTTTCTTACCCAACGCAAGTATATGATATGCACAACAGTCAATGTAGCTCATGGATTGATGCGAAGCTGACGACGTGAATTGGGTAAGGTAATCGGGTTGAGATGGATGAGATAAATATGGTTAAGATCGAACTTCATGGTAAAGTTGTCTATGTATCCTAAGAATGGGAATCAAGTCAACGTAGTTCATGGCTGAGGTTCACTCGGGTGTTAACACTTTCCTTTTACGCTCTAATTTTTGCCAAAGTCTCCTCTTTGGGGTTTTCAACCTTGTGAGCTATATTTTTTTGATTTCTCATTTTTCATGCTCTAACTTTTGCCCAGGTCACCCTTTCAGGTTTTCGGCCTAGCGAGCCTCTCAAGGATAATGTTACAACACTTGTGGTGAATTTGATCAATAGTCATCCTTGCCCTAACACTGGAACTGGCTTCTCCTTGATTTGAGCTTGGTTCTCCATTCTCTTATGCATGCCTTCTTCCTTTCTTTTCGTTCCATTTTCAGAGTTGGTTCTTCTCGCAATGTGGTACCTTCTTGCATTGGCATCCCCGAATTCAGACAGAAGTTCCCTTTCTCACAGTTGATTGGATTTTATTCCAATAGATGCCCCTGGCTTGATGATTGACTTTTTTCTTCTTTTTTTTTCTTCCTTTTGTTTCTTTTCTTTTTCTTTTCTTCTTCTTCTTCTTCTTCTTCTTGTTTTTTTTTCTTCTTCTTTTCTTTCTTTCTTTTTCTTTTCTTTTTCTTTCTCTTTGAAATAATGGAAACACCAGGGGAGAAATTCTATGATTTGAGGTTTGAAAGTCGCCTTGTACTTGCAGGTCTAAAAGCCGCCTTGTGCTTGCCAACATGATCACCTAACGGCGAAGAGAATCCCCAGGACAATGTAGAATACCACGCACAATTCTGAACCTATCTTTACAAGTTCTACAAAAGAAACAGCTTAAAAATTTTGAATCATGAATGACTTTGCACCGATAAGTCAGAATTCACTCAAACCATTCAAGGGATCCTTCTCAATACTCAAGTTTATTAACAAAATCTCATTCAAAAACAAATTCAAAGCCTTTTTCATTTGCAAAAGGTCACATATGCATCACTATAGGCACAATAAAATGATCAGAAACTTGACTCTCACTTTCTTATAAAGATGAAGACCTAAGGGTACACAAGAGCAACTCAAAAGAAAAGACTTAACTGATGCAACAACGCAAGAAAAGACAAAGAAAACAACACTCACAACACAACTATTTACAAGACACAACTCAAAACAAAATAAGCATTTCTGAGACAAAAGGGGTTTTCCTTCTCCAAGTCTATTTGTAGAATTTCAAAAATAACTTCAAGTAGCCCATGGGAAGGTCTAGACCTGCCTTCAATACACATCCACACCCAGAAGAATTAATTTTCGACTTTCAAATCGGGTCTCACAGATTGAATCCCATATATCTTCTTGACCGAAACAAATGCTTTTTCACACCATGCCCCTAGTTCAGAAGGTCCTTCCCAAGTGCTTCCGACAATTACCCTAGCTGAGATTGAGATTCATTATTCCAACCACCAGTGTTGGCATCACTTCTTCATCAAGCTTGAACTCACCAAGATTGAGTAAACTTTCCATCTCTTCAAAGATTTTGTTACTTTGCTCAAATCAGAATCAGAAGATTCGGGAATGAACACAACGGGTTTGAGCTCATTGGCCGGTATGCTGTGTTGGCTAGGGTAATGATTGGTTAGTGGCAAGCTGTGTATGGGTTTTATGTTATGGAATGGCAATCCATTGCGGTCAGGGAGAGGGTTATTGACAGCTTTGGGATGTTCAGGTGAGGTGATGACCTTTTTGTCAATTAGGTCTTGAATTTCATGGCGAAGGCAAAAGCAACAGTCAGTATGGTGACCGTATTGCAAATGGAATGTGCAGTATTAGGTAGAGTCGTGTTTAGGTGGGAGAGGATTAGGGAGAGGTCGAGGATTGAGCAGTTTGAGATACCTTTTCTCCATCAGTACCTTCAATGCACAGGTTAAGCTCATATGGAGTTGGGCGAAGGTTCATTTCGAAGAGAATAAAGCACTAGGTTTAGAAACATTGGCAAATGGGTTGGCAGGTGTTGATCGGGTATTCATAGGCTTGGGATTGGAATTAGGACGGGTATTTCTGGTAAAGCATCTCTTTCCATTGTTTGCCCCCTGATTCAAAATGCTCTCATCCTAAACAACAAAAGTGTTATCCACAATCTTTGCAACAACTTTAAGCACTTGCTACTTGTCCCGGCTTTGTTCTTACCACTTGTCCCGGCTTTGTTCTTACCACTTGTCCCAGCTTTGTTCTTGCCACTTGCTTCTGCTTGGCCAAGGGATTGGGTGGCTATATCGAGGCGAGGCCCATTTGTTGTTGACCTGTCATCACCCAAACTTGAGATAGTTTCAGGTTGGCCCTTTTTTAACTGCAGCTCGCCCTAAGATTGGGAAGCTTTTTGATGGGATCAAAACCCCAAATGTTAAATCTACCACCATTCCTTGAAGGTTTTCAATCATTCCCAGCATCTCAACAGTAGTGGGTTCACCCATTTAGCGCCGTTAGCGTACCTGAACCAGATTGGGTGCATCCATTATGCACAAATCAGTACGTTCTGGAATGAACACCTCAGGCTTGGGTAAATGGGCTAGGGTGATTTATATGCTGGGGTTGAAGGTAGATGGGAGTATATGGATAAGGTTAAGGTGGGCAGGAGATATTTGGTCATGGATGGGAAGTGGGTTAGTGGTAACATTGGGGTCTTGAGGTGGAGCAATTATCTGGTTGTCGATGAGATTCTGAACCTCATGACGAAGGCGGTAGCAATGATCGATGCCATGACCGCGTTGCTGATGATACACACAGTATTTGGTGGGATTATGACTAGCAGGGAGTGGGTCAGGCAAAGGTTGGGGATCAAGGGGTTTGAGATACAATTTTTCCATCAGGACTTTTAGTGCACTAGTTAGGCTCATATAGAGAGGAGTGAAAGTTCTGCCTTGAGCTCGTGTTGGGCCGGCCGTTTGTGGGTTGATATTGGCAAAAGGGTTGGCATTTTTGCAAGTGGTGGCAACAGTAATGATTTCAGTGGGTTTGGGAATAGTGCTACTGCTAGTATTGGTATTCTCAGAAAACACCCTCTTTGTTGGTTCACTTGTTATGGGAAAAATCCCTTTGTTGAATGCACTCTCAATCTGAACTCTTAATTCATGCAAAGTTTTGAAAGTGAATAGTGGAGCGACTATCAATTTTTGTAACCTATCAGGCTCAAGGTTCTACACCACTATCCGCATTTGGTCTCTCTCAGAAGGGCGATCTATCATCTATGATGCCTTTGCTCTCCACCTTACAATAAATTCCATAAAAGGCTCTTCAGGATTTTGGTGGGTTGCTTCAAGGTCTTGAGTGGTTATTTCAAGTTGGGTATTGTAAGAGTACTGATTGACAAATGCCTTAGCCAACTCTTCCCAATTCTGCTTCATTGTATCCTCCAACTTGGTGTACTAAGTGACTGCTATACCCGATAGGGTTTTTCCATACAGAAAGAGATTCTGAGGCTTAGTCAGACCCATTGGTTTCAGAACGTCCAAGAAAAGCCAAATATGTACTATAGGATCTCCAGACCCGTCGAAACAGTCAATGTGTGGCATTTTGAATCTGTTTGGAAGTCTTACGGCAGCCTCGGTGTACCCATCCTCAATGTCGGGAATTGAGATAATTCTTTGTGCCTTTTTGAATTGCTTCTCAAGGTTAGCAATTTTTATCAAGGTCGGATCGAGATCATTAATATCAAGGGAATAAAGCTCATCATTAGGCTGCACCAAGGGCCTGAAAACTCGAGCTTGAGCCAACCCTTCTCGGGGATCCGGACCTTGTAAATCTTCAGTTGGCGATGGTGGATCAAAGTTCAGTTAGGGGTACGAGACTGGATATGTGGTAGATGCCCCAGATGGGCATTGCATTTCAGCATTGGTCTCATCCTACATGGCAATGCCCTGGTTTAACGCCGCTATCATGGCCACAATTTCTTCCGAACTTTGAAACATCATAGGTCTACTGAGTTGGTAATTGGTGAAATGGATGGGTGTCAACTGAGAGCTGACTAACAAGGATTTCGAGCCGATTGTACTTGATGTATCTGAACTGGATTAGTCTAGACAGGTTTGACTGGATTGGGCTTTTTAGAATAGGCCTTTAAGTAATGGATGGATCTTTTCTGAGTTGGCCTTTTACGGATCAGATGGACTGGGCCTTTGCTGAGTAGGCTTTTTTTTCTAGGATTGGATGGATGGTGATGAGTTAAGGCTTTCCAGATTGGATTGGACTTGGCCTTTGCTGAGTTGCGTACTGCTCTTTCTCTGGCTCAGACAAACCTAGCATTAAAAAAAAACGCCCCATCAGATAAGGATACCGGGTATGCTGGTCAAAACAAAGTAAGATACAATTTTGGCCTTGGCTCTGGTTCGGGTTCTGATATTTTTCCACTATATCGAATACAAATCCCTAGATTTTGACCCAAATTCTGATTTTGATATGACTCTCAAGTTTGGAAAGGAATCACCTCAATATTAAGACTCTCTGAGGATTGCATCATACATTCCCAAAGAGTTCATATTTTTCACAAAAGCATTCAAAACAACCCTATGAGAGGTTTAGGGTTGCCCTGTCCTAGTTTTGGAGTGATCTACAGATTTACTACTCGAACAAGCAGTATCACATCATCTTGCATATAGGTGAGAATCATGTCCTAAGTTGGAATAGTCACTATAGCTTTACTATATGCAGCTAGGCCGATTGGTCAAAAGGGGTACCTTAACAAGACTACCTAATATACCTATCACACCTAACACCGAGAAGTGAAAGGAGGATCAAACGGTACAACGATAGTCCAGATCCAAGGGTTGTGTTCCCATCGTGGCAGAGCCCACGACCGGTCAGCCTTTTGGCAAGCTTTTAGGCAAGCCTCCGGCAAACCGTCCAGGAATAGCAAGTGGCAAACATAGTGACTTATATGCACCAATGCAAATGCAATGCAAAGAAATATATAAGTGTAAATAAAATTTCATATCATGAATTTCAAGTCAAGTTCTCTAACATCCCCAGCGGAGTTGCCAGAAACTACAACTTGGCTTTTTCGTGCCCCCTTTGGGAAGCTCGAAAATAAGCCCTATAATTTGGATTCCCGCGGTTCTGAATCTAATCTCATAAGTGCAATGTGAAATTTATAAACACCAAAAAGTCCAAATCCGGCAAATTGTTTTGAAAAATTGATTTTGGATCAAAAATGCCAAAATTGGACTACTTTGCCAAATACAGAGTCGCCACCTAAATATTTTATTTTGGAGAAATTTAGGAAACCCATGACTCTTGCCAAAGGCCACGTGTCCGCCATCACCAAAGTTGCCTCGGCTCGGGAACTTAGGTACGAGAGGGGAAGGTCATGAATTGAGCACCCTAGCTCGCCCGATCAAAGATCGGCCTCTACTAATCATGATATGATTTTTATCAACATTATATGCTCTTGTTCCGATTTATTAGGCTAGCATTATTATGTGATGTGCACACACAAGGTATAGACTAGTTTGCCCGAATTGGAACAATTCAATTTCATGTTTGTTTTTCGAAAAGAGTTTGATTTCGCCACCTCAAATGGGCATAAAGTTTATGAATTAGCCATTCAACAAAGTGGGCTTAAATGTACATTCATTAAATTATTCCAATTCAAGCAACAACCATTCATCCACAGACATTCAAACAATTTAGCAAGTAAGCATTTAGTCTTATGACAAGCATGCTAGTCATGGCAATTATTTACACTCATGCAAGTATGCTTAACACTAAAAACTCACTTAGTACTCCAAGCCAAGACAAAACAAAAGCGTTAGAAAAAAATATGCATGATTCCTAATTGTACAAAATGACTAATGCAACACATGCAATATGTAACTAATGTAGGCTTGGCTACTTAACATGTTATTTGCGCAATTTGATAGCATGCGTTTAAACACGTATTCAAATAAGTATTTAAATAACAATGTAGTTAGAATGATGCGCCGAGCCTTGGTGTATACAATACAAGATGAATGGATGCAAGCATAAGGTATGCTAATTGAAACATGTCCCTAAACTAACCATTGTAAGCTAGTAAATAAAAGAGAGAAAGACGTAGGGTTGGAAGACATACACGTTATTACATTGTGCTCTCACGAAGGAGAGTTCGAATGAATAAAGCTAACTAACTAACTAAGTTAAACTAATTAAGCTAATTATTACAAACCATAAACGAATTAATTAGCTCACTAAATAATTACAATACAATTGTAAGTAAACTAAGTAATTAAACTAAGAATCTAACTACTCTGCCTCGGGAAACGAACAATATGCATTCGTATGCTCGAACATCACCCAAAAAGTCCACCGTTTTGCCCCCGAATGCCTCGGTTTGCATATTTGAACATTTCCATGACCATTTTGCTCCACCTTAGTAACACTCTACTGAGATTTGCATCAGTGGCCAGTCGGTCACTACTGAAGCTTGCTGGCCACCTCCTGGCCATGAAAGTGGCTTGCCGGCTATGGATGGTGGTCTGCCAGCTACCTGCTGGCCATGGAAAGTGGTCTGTCGGCCACTGATGCACATGTTCATCTTGCTGCAACAAAGGATAAACAGAGCATATATAGGGTATTTCAAGGGTTTGTTTGCACAACTCACCCCTCTTTTTCATGAGCAAATCCAAGGAGTTGTGAACTTGAGACACAAACCACCAACTCAAACAATTTCATTGCATGTGGCTTGTGACTCAAGATGTGAAAGCTCAATAAATGCAAAATAAGACACAAACCTCCTCCCTTTCATGAAAGATCAAGGGAAGAAGTTGACCTTGGAGGCTTGGATCATTTCATCACTAACAAGTATGAAGTGGCCCAAGCTTCCTTGTGTTCAATTAACGTTCGATTGAACACAACCAAATTATTATATTGCTCACTTTTAATCCCAAGTTTTAGTTACTCATTTTAACTTACCAACCATTCTTTAATCCAGTTAAGTCCATTGGGTGAATTAAAGTCCTCTAATGGAAAGAGGGTTCAAAACACAAGTTGTTTTGGGTATGAAAGAAGCATCATACTGTGGTAATGAACCCCCTAAGGGATTAAACCATTAAGTATGAAACCTCAATTTCACACTTAGGCAAGCAAGTGACTTGAAAATCACTTTCAAAGCAAAATAAAAAAACCAAGAAAGGAGGGAGGTTGTAGAGATTATTAGTGCTAAAATGAAATATGAAAAGCCCAAAAATAATGCAATCAACTCAAACAAGTGGTGTTTAAAGGCCTAAACCACCAAACTTGTGTGGACTATTACACTAGAAGCATGCAAAACAAGACTCAAATGACTTAACCAACCTAAAACAGAGTTAAAATAGTCCAAATCAGAGGCTAAAACATGTTGGAATTAAGCTAAAACAAGCTAGAAAAATAAGCTAACATATAGAGCTAACTAGGCTAGCAAACAAGACAGTAGGAGGGGACGCTAACCCCTCCAAATTTGGACTTCAAAACATGATTTTCACCACTGAAAAAGCTCTGAAAATTAGTGTTTAAAAGCTTGGAAAAAGATAGTTTGAAAGGATGGGAAACACAAGGGCAAAGGCCTTCAAAACAAGATACAAAGAGGGGTGGATCACCCCTCAACCTTTAATGGCCTTAAGACCCAAGTTTCAGCCCAAAAATACAGAAGTTTTATAATCCAAAAACAGTACAAAAATGTGCTGGAATGAAGACAAAAGTAGCTAAGCAATTTAAGCTACTAAACAAGCCAAAGGAGAGGCGGCTAACCCCTCCATTTTTAGGACTTCAAAACCACTTTTTTAGCCTCTGAAAATCTCTAAAAATCAATGGTAAAAAGCTCAAAAAAAGTTGATGAAAAGATGGGAAACACAAGTGAAAAGACCTAGATAACAAGGTTCAAAGAAGGGTCGTTAACCCCTCTACCTTTAATAGCCTTAAAACACAAGTTTCAGCCCATAAAAACAATTGAAAAACACTTTAAAATCAACAAGGAAAGATAGAAAAAAAGTGGTGTAGAGATGGTACAAAAGCAAGAGAAAGCATACCTCTTGAAGAGGAATGAACCCTTAACTCAAAAACACCAATTTCACATGCTCAAGTGCTTCAAGAGCTCAAATTCAATCTCAAATCATCTCAACAAAAAGTTCTCTAGGTTTGGTTTAGAGTATTTGAGCATAAGCTATGCAAGTTGCAAAAGAGAGAGAAATTGTAGAGAGAGAGAGAGAGAATTTTAACTCCCAAACTTTTCTAACCTTGAAATATGAGAGATAGGTCATATATATATATAGAAAACATGAGCCTTAGGTCAAAAATATCTATTCAGAAATAGCTGAAGGAAAATATCTACAAAAAATCTATTTTTGGTCACCAGTGGCTGGCTTGGACACCTGTGGCCAGCAGGCCAGAAGCGGTGGCCGGCCATCCACAAATGGTGATTGCCGACTACCTGCCAGCCACAAGAAAAATCTGCTTTCAGGCCACACTTCAAATGGGCATATATCCTTCATCTGGACTCATTTTCATATCATTCTTGAGTCTAAATTGAAGCCCCGGAAGTCTAATTTCCAATGGTGGAAGCCTCATATCTAAATTCTGCATGTGCAAAGAGATATACCTATTTTAGTGAAGGTTGATCATTTCTGGCTTAACTGGATGGATGCCTAAGTTCTAACAGCCATACCTCCCTCATCCGGACTCAGCTTTAGAAAATTATTGGGTTTAAAATTAAGCCCCGAAAGTCCAATTTCCAATGGTGGTGGTCTCACAACTAAAGTCCAAGTGTACAAAAGGATAGGCCTGATTTAGTGAGGCTGTCCGGTTCTCTCTTAACGATTTGATGCCCAACTTCTCCCCAACTAGTTTTCTTTTCTCTTCTCCCATTTTCTTCAACTCCAAACCTATAAATAAGAGGTTTAAAAAGATTTTTCAAAGAGTTCACCTCTCTTCCATTTATTTCCACTTTGTCTTTGTTCGGTTTACAGAAAAGTGCAATTTTTAACGAAATGCAAGCCTCAGAACATCATAAAACTTTTCAAAAATATTTTGAAGGAGAAGGTTTTAAGGTCTAAAATAGTTTTGGTCCAAAATAGGGTGTAAGGTTGGCATTTAGAGCTCTTCTTGCTAAAGAAATCGAACATTTACATAACACAACTTTCATCATCGAATGATCACCCAGTGGCGCCCAAGTCTTAAGGGCCATCAAAAATAGGGTGTCTACAGAAGCCCTCATATTGGCCTTCATGGGATGTCGAGTGAGGAGAGTCGATCAGGGATGACTCACAGAAGACACCTCAGACCAGGGGGACGTATGTCAAAGAGTCCCGGAATATCCAAGGAAAAGGTCTGTGTTTTGACATAGTGAATGAAGAAAAGTCCAAAATGACACATAACGACACTGGGAGTAGCGCACCAAAAAGACTAAAGTTCATTGACAGCCGAGCTCCTGGTTAGACTAAGAAGGATTTTAGGGATTACCTCCAAAGGAAACGGCAGAATGTCGAGGTCACATCCCCCGTCAAGCCGAGAATGCTATTCTCAATTGAGTTAGATAGGTTTGAGGCCCCAAAAAGATTCTATATGCCGAGGTTCCAAATTTATGATGGTAAGTCCGATCCAAACTTTCACGTTGGCTTATATCTGAATTTGATGGCTTTGTATACCAGAAACGAGCCGTTACTGTGCAAGATGTTTCCCTCATCTTTTGGGAAGATTGCATCGGATTGGTTTCACAAATTGCTGAAAAGAACTGTGAAGAGTTGGGAAGGCCTAGCCGAGATGTTTGTGGCCAGGTTCGTTACAAACAAGTTGTAGCCACTAAGGGTAGACTCCCTGATGGCTCCGAAAATTAGCAAAGGTAAAGGCCTCAGGGCTTATGCTAAGAGGTATTATGAGGTGTTCAACCAAATACCGGGATGCAACAGGAATTGACGGTCGTGTCTTTTAAGAACAGCCTAAAAGATGAATGTTGTTTCGGAAGTCGCTAGCAAAGACTCTACCAAAGAGTATGGAGGAGCCCATGGCAAGGATCGAGAAATATGCTAGAGCGGAAGAGGATACACCGGGAATGAAGGCGTCGAAGCAGGAGAAGAGAAATGACTCGCCGAAACGAGGCTGAGGTAATACTGAATTTAACAAGCAAGAAACAGGGCTGAGGGCTGCACAGGCAATCACCACTGTGTTCCGGATCCCGGTTTATAAAGTTTGAGAAATGATCAAGAACCAGCCGTATTATAGAGCGCTGGAAAAAATTCATGGCGAGTTTATAGGGAGAAGCCTTGGGAAGCACTGTGCTTACCACAATGAGGATGGGCACTTGACTCAAGGGTGCAGAGCCCTGAAGACATACTTAGAATACCTAGTCAGACAGGGTTACTTAAGGGACCTAGTAGATGAGGCCAGAACGAGGAAAAAGCATGCAAGGCGTCCCCCGGCACCAGTGGCACCACCACCACCATAATAACCCCAGCAAGCTGAACCTTGGGTGATCAATATGATTCACTCGAAGGTTAATGAGAATGATATGTGAGGAGAGACCTAAAAGGTGAGGTACTTACAGCATGTGTATCAAGTCCAGCAAAAGAGGCCTAGAACGAATGAGTACTAGGGACTAATGATGTCTTTCACTGTGGCAGACCTAGACATAGTGCAGCATCCACACAATGATGCTCTGGTAGTGACCCTCAAGGTTGGAGAATACCAAGTAAGACATATACTGATCGACCAAGGCAGCTCTTGTGGCATCATGTATGTCAGATGTTACAAGGAGCTTGGCCTTCACCGAGATGATTTGGAGCAGCCCAACAGCCCAATGGTCGGGTTCAATGGAACGCCGACATGGCCCCTGGGAGCAATAAATTTGGAGGTACAGGCAGGCACCAAGAAGGTAAACACAAAGTTTACAGTAATTGACACCCTCTTCCCTTACAATGTTATCTTGGGAAGGCTATGGTTGCACGCAATGAGGGTTGTTCCCTCAACACTGTACCAGTTGTTGCAATTTCCAACTGAACAAAGGATTGAGGAAGTCAGAGGGGATCAAGTACAGGCAAAGAATTGCTTCATTGCAGTAATGAAATTCAACTGCAATGTACGAGAGGCAGAAAAAGTGGAAATTGAGGACGAGGCCATGGAAGTTCTAGATGATGTTGGCAAAGAACCGGCCGAGAAGAGCGATGAAGCATTAAAGAAAATTCTAGTCCAGGAAGGGAATGAAGAGCGCTTTTTCCTTCTCGACTCAAGCTTGGCCAAGGATGAGGAAAGAGAGTTAGAGGCTTTCTTACGGGCCAACATGGAAGTATTTTCCTGGACGCCATATCAGATGTCAGGCATTGACCCCGAGGTCACATGCCATAAGCTCAATGTGGATAGGTCAGCTAAACCTGTCATCCAGCGAGCGAGGAGGCCGACATTAGTGCATGTTGAGACAGTTGAGGAGGAAGAGGAAAAATTGCTAGAAGCCAAAGCCATTCGTGAGATGAACTACCCTACTTGGCTATCCAACATTGTGGCAGTGAAAAAGAAGAATGGCAAGTGGAAGGTTTGTGTTGATTTCACTAGCCTGAATAAGGCTTGCCCTAAAGACAGTTTTCCACTGCCCAAGATTGATCAGTTAGTAGATGCCACTTCAAGACATGGAAGGATGAGCTTCTTGGATGCTTACAGGAGATACCACCAGATAGTGATGTATCCTCCTGACGAGGAGAAGACTGCATTTATCACACCAAAAGGGTTGTACTGCTACAGAGTGATGCCCTTCAGGTTGAAAAATGCAGGAGCAACCTACCAAAGGTTGGTGACCAAAATGTTCAGACATCTGATTGGCAAAACAGTAGAAGTGTACATTGATGACATGGTCGTAAAGACCAAAGAACTTGGGAATCATCTGGCCGACTTGAAGGTAGTTTTCGATATCCTAAGAACATATCAGCTCTGACTCAATGCTTCAAAATGTGCATTTGGAGTCGGGTTTGGTAAGTTACTAGGGTACTTAGTCACCAGAAGGGGCATTGAGGCAAGCCCAGATCAAATCAAGGCTATCCTTGACTTAAAGAGCCCAACATCGGCAAAACAAGTGTAGATGCTGACTAAAAGGGCCGCAGCCCTGAACAGGTTTATAAGCAGAAGTTTAGATAAATGTAAACTATTTTTTAGTTTGTTAAAAAAGGCCACAGATTTCTTGTGGACAGAGAATTGCAAAGTCACCTTTGCCAATTTAAAAAGATACTTGACAACTGCCCCAGTTCTGTCAAACCCAATACCTAGAGAAGAATTGTTCTTATACTTGGTAGTTTCAGAGCACGCAGTGAGTGTAGTGGTAATCAGAGAACAAATGGCAGTATATTATGTGAGTAAGACCCTAGCAAGTGCAGAGACCAAGTACTTATCTTTGGAAAAATCGACACTAGCCCTGGTGATGGCTTCGAAAAAACTGAATCACTACTTCGAAGCCCACAAGATTGTGGTACTGACTGAGCATCCTTTGAAGTCCTTGTTGCAGCAAAGAGATTTGACAGGCAGGGTAGCCAGATGGGCAGTAATGTTGGGCCAATATGACTTGGAGTTTAAGCCCCAGACATCAATTAAGGGCCAGGTTCTGGCCGACTTTGTGGCCGAGTTCACCCCTGGAGCCATCCTGCGTCAGACTCCGGTGAGCCATGGCCTGGGATGTCCAGCGGAGCAGGAAGAAACCCAACTGGGGCCAAAGAACCCTACTCTAGCAAAACAGAAGAAAGAAGATAAACCAAAGCCTTGCAACATTTACATCGATGATTCCTTCCACTTGTTTGTTGACGGAAGTTCAAACCGTCAGGGAACAGGGGTAAGAGTAGTGTTAGTATCGCCAGATGGACGAATGATAGAGCAGTCTATTTGTCTGGGGTTCAAGACCTCAAACAATGAAGCAGAGTATGAGACACTGATAGCAAGGTTGAAGTTGTCGGCAATAATGAAGGCCGATGAGGTAGTAGTCTTCTGTGACTTTCAATTTATTGTGAATCAGGCAACAGACGAGTATGCAGCCTGAGATGAACGAATGATAGCCTATGTTAAAGAGGTTTTCAGATTGTTTTTCTTGTTCCAAGATTGTAGGCTACAGTAAACTAGCCGAGATGATAACAGTCACGCCGATGGCTTGGCCAACCTGGCTAGTGCAATAAAGTCAGCGGAGCCGAGGACAATCATGATTGATTCCTTGATAGGACCAAGTGTGAAACCTCTAATAACAGAATATAAGGTAATGTGTGTAAAGATGGGTCCAAGTTGGATGGATGCAATAGTGATGTTCCTCAGGGATGGAAGCTACCAGACGACTGAAAAGAGGAACACAAGACCAGATTGAAGCTAGCCAGGTTTAGCCTAACGGCAGATGGCCATCTCTACAAGAGATCCTTTACTGGACCCCTTTTGAGATGTGTACATCCCTCCTAAGTTGAAGACTTTCTGTATGAGATTCATGAAGGAGTCTATGGAAGCCATGCTAGGGGGCAGATCACTTGCTCATAGGGCCATCACTCAGGGATACTGGTAGCCCTACATGCAGAATGATGCTGAAGCCTACGTCAGAAAATGTGAGATGTGTTAGAGGTTTGCACCTTTGATACATCAACCAGCAGCTGATTTGAACCCAGTATTCAGCCTTTGGCCATTTGTCCAGTGGGGCATGGATCTTGTTGGACAACTGCTCCAAGCAACTGGGCAAAGAAAGTTTTTGCTGGTAGCAACTGACTACTTCACAAAGTGGGTAAAGGTTGAACCCCTTACGAAGATTCAAGATATTGATATGAAGAACTTCATATGAAAGAACATCATTACCAGGTTTGGGATCGTAAGGGCAACAGTAACAGATAATGGTATACAGTTTGACAGTAAGCTAATCAAAAACTTTTGTGCAAAGTACAAAATCAAAAACTACTACTCCACTCCAAGTTTCCCTTAGAGCAATGGTCAGGTAGAAGCATCCAATAAGACTATCTTGGATGGGATCAAGAAGAGGCTGGAAGCAGCAAAAGGGAAGTGGGTGGAAGAGTTGCCCAATGTGCTTTAGGCATATCAGACTACGCTGAGAAGATCAACTGGGAAGTCTCCTTTTGCCATAGTTTATGGCACTGAAGCAGTTATCCCATTGGAAGTCGGCATCCTTGGAATCAAAACCCAGGGAGTAGAGAATGAGACTAATGAGGCATTCTTGGCCCGAGATCTGGACCTGCTAGAGGAGAGAAAAGAGAGAGCAGTAATTCGACTGGGGGCATACTAGCAACAACTTGCTTGGGCTTACAATAAGAAAGTCAACCCAAGAGAGTTCAAGGTTGAGGACCTCGTCTTGAGAAAAGTTGTCGGCAACAAGAAGGAACCTAGGGAGGGCAAGCTTGGCCCAAACTAGGAGGGGCCTTATAGAATCATTTCGGTTGCCGGCAATGGGGCATATCGACTTGAAGATACTGATGGCAAAGAGTTGCCAAGATCTTGGAACACTTGCAATCTGAAGTTTTTTTTTATCATTAGTTTTTTGTTTTCGAAGTTTATGTCATAATTTTACTAGCCGAAGTAATAATAAAATGCTAGTTTGATTTTTATGAATTTGAAATTTGTGCGATAAGACTGACCAGTCCTATGATGATGTTTTTGAATGAAACATGACGAATAACTTAGACTTATTATATGGTAGAGTTGAATTATACTTACATATAATAGAGTTGAACTAAGTTGGCGATATTTCTGAATGAAACATTATGAGTAACTTAGACTTATTAGATGGCAGAGTTGAATTATACTTGCATATAATAGAGTTGAACTAAGTTGAGTTAACCTAGACTTGCCATGTCGGCAGAGTTAAACCCTGAATCGAACTAAGTCTGCTTTAGTTAGATTAATAGAGAAACCAAGGTTAAGCACCTCGGCTAGTCTTTGTTTGAATCAGACATCGGCAAAAGGCCAAAAATGCATAATGTGAACTTAAGGGGAACTTAGGTTCACATTAGGAGGTAAGGTGCATGAATGATAAATAAGCTTGAGAGCTTGGGCAATTGTTGAAATTTTTAGGAAAAATTTACAAGTTAGAATAGGCTTGACACTTGTTGAAATTTCACAAATTGAAGTCAGTCGAGGTGATGAGGAAAGAAGTATCCGAGGTACATTTTACCCGAGATGACCAACCAAGTTGTCAAGCTTTGAAAGGTTGGAAGGGTGAACTTTTGATAGAAGTAAAGAAGTAGCACTTGATTGAATAAAGAAATAGCACTCGTAAAAAATATTTCGAAAATTTTTTAAGTGTTAGCCGATGTATTCCAGTTGTTGGCCAAGACAAACAGTGAAGGTATTATATTCGAGGTCCTCTAAACCGAAGCGATTACACAGTTAAGGTGTACTAGGATGAAAGTAGTGGAAAAGCAAAAATATTCTAAGTATGGAAGCATACATTCAACACTTAAAGAGAAAGAAGCATGCATTCATAGAAGCAACTTGTTCAAAATTGTAGACAAAAAAGGCACTTCGGCCTGATAAAAAGATTACTTGTCCGAAGTTACAAAGAATTAAAACTGTTCAAAAGTAAAGTTCAAAGTAAAGAAAAAAATTCCTAAGTATTGGAATTATGGGCACTGATCTCAAGTTGCTTAACCTCAGCTGTTGGCGTTGTGTTGACCTCGGTTGGCAATGTGGCTTCCTTCTCTGCCGCTATCTTGGCGTCAATTTCCAGAAGGGTCTGGTCCAAGCTTTTCTCGACTACTTTGACCTCGGCCTCCGAAGTTGTTTGTTTGGGAGAGGCATCCTTGGAAACCAAGTCTTCCTCCTCATCATGAGTCCAGGACTTGATCATTCAATGTTGAAGACTTGGCCCCATCAGCAACCAACTCCTCTTCTTCGGCATCCTCTGCGTCGGTTTCCTCTTCATCGGCCTCGCCACCCAATCCTTTAGTAGGCGGAGGGAAAAGAACTTGGAGTTTGTTGATAACCCTCTAGGAATTTATGCCTAACTGCATAGGGTTGAGTTTGTAATAGTGGAGGACTTCCTTGAAGAGAATGTCTAAAGGAAACCGAAGTCTGCATTCAATGAATGCAACAACTAGGAAGGGCATAGAGTCTCTATCAAGCATGATGGAATCCTCCTCCCCAGCTAATCTGATTTGGACGTCAATTGGGATAGAGAACTGTAATAGCCCGGCCCTCTTATATGCTTTACGTCTCTAGTTGAGATATGACATGTTTAATGTGGAATCTCATGCAAAGCCATGCTTACATATGGGAATTGTTTGATTATGTTATCTATCTGTTGGTTATTGGAACACATCTGTTAAAATTAAAATGTTACCTTAGAAATTGAAAGCCGTAGAGGCGCGATAAACTGAAATTGATCATGTGAACTTGCTAGTGGGAATTTTTATAGCTACTCGGGAAGTTTAATTGAAAATCTTTTTTATCTGATTCGCTAAGGCCCGTTTGGCAAGTTTAGAAGCCAAAGACCCAAAGTGTATGTTATATAAGTCCCTTTGTTTAACTCATTTCTATCTTTTATTGAGTGGAAATCTTGGAGGGCCCTAAGAGAAAGAGAAAGAAGAGGAAAGGAAGAGAGCCAAGAGAAGAACTTAGAGATTGGAGATCTTGCTAGGGATAATTGAAGAATACAACTTAAAGTAAGTATAGATTACTTTCAATCATCAATTTCTCTTCAATTGGTTTGAATCAAACTTGAAATGAAGCATCCTCCATAAAAACTAGGGTTTAATTGTGAGTAATCAATTTCACAAGTGATCATGACTCTCTTGGGTGTGTGTGATAGAAATTGACCTCTATGATAAGTTAAAACTCATTCTTTTGTATGTTTGAGCTTATATGATACATATGCACGTATATCTATATATATATTTACATGGTGAGAATGAGGAATTTATGGAAGATTGGAGATGTAAAATCCCAATGAACAAGTCATGATCTTAATTGGTTAAAATCACATGTTCACATGTTTATATGTTTATATGCTATGTTTTTGGTGCGCATTTACCTTGAATTTGGCTATGTGACTACCCCTTGTGCACTTGGGATTGTTGAAGTTTCGGATAGAAAAACAGGGTAAACGACCGCATGTGCGGGGTCCATGGCCACACGTGCGGGAGGCACAGCCGCACGTGCGGAAAACATGGGAGAAGGTTGGAAGTATTATGCTAAAAAGGCACGTGCAGCCGTACGTGCAGCGTACCTTCCCGCACGTGCGGCGGGGACTTCCGCACGTGCAGCCTAAGTTGGAAAACTCTGTAATTCTTTTTTGCTCTTCTCGACTCTTTAAACATGTTGTTATGCTCGGTTGATGCTTCTATGGTGTGTTTAATTACATGAAACATAGCAAAGTGAATAACAAGAATTGAAGGAAAATTTAGAAAGATGATGTACTTACGCTTTATGTACTCTGTGTAGGGCATCCGCAGGAAGGAACTAGCGTTCACCCACATCATTGTGAGTGGTAGTAGCGTAGTATGATGTTCTGTTCACATATTACGTAGTGTATGTGTTGTCTAAGATCCTATTCACTCTTTAGTGAACGCCTTATGTCATATGAGATATGTTGATAAATGTGAACTTTGGCATGTGAATTATGGACCCAAGGTCGTTCTGTCTGTTGATACGATGGGCCTAAGGCCGTTTTGCTATTAAGATGGGCCAAGGCCATTCTGTATTTTATTGGGCCTAAGGCCGTTTTGTTGCTATGATGGGCCTAAGGCCGTTCTGTCTTACATGGGCCCGAGGCTGTTCTGAAAAGGAAAAACGAGTGAGATTATGTTGTGAATATGCATTGTAAACCCATGTTCGTATTTCTTTTTTTCTTTAACTTGTTTGTACTACTATTATTCACTGAGCCTTGCTCACTCTATTTTCCTGAATGTTTTGTAGGTAACCAACTTACGGGTCAATCCTAGGTCAGCCCAGAAGCCGTAGCTAAACCCGTTTTGCTGAGTCACCCAAAGTGACCCTTTGTTATATTTTGGAAATCCCTATGATGGAATGTTTTGTTATAATTTTTGGGAACAACAAATATGTATATAAGTATGGTTAAAACTTACCTTCCGAGTTGATCTTTGTTTGCGTTTTGTAATGTGTATGGCACATGAAATGTTATGTATATACAGTAATGCATCATGATCCTGGCATTTAGACACAGCTCAATGAATGTTTGTTCTTTCATTATCTAGCTTCCGTTCAGGCCCCGAGATTAAGTAACACTTTAAATAACTAAGTTAAGGCCCTAATTCGGGTCGGTCATGTCCAAACTTTTAGGAGTAGGTTTGGGTCGTGACAAGAACTCTCTCTTAAAATACTCAAGTTTTTCTGGGGTGGTCTACCCTCCACCTGAACATACTCACGTTCTCAGCTTATGATATTTTATAAGAGATTTCAGAGGGAAGAGACTGGTAGGGCTTGGGAACCTCGACTAAACCCTAAACAGGTATTGAGGCAAGGGTTTTGAAGATTTAAAGGAAATCTGTGTCAATTTTCCTAAGAATGTGATTGCTATCAAATCCCAAACCTAAGTCTATAATAGAAACAAGAATCAAAGGCAAGAATCTGGAAAACAAGTTAAAGAAAAACAAAAAAAAACATGATTCAGACTCAAAAAAAAGCAACAAAAATTCAAGAACATAGAGTACGTAGAGACCCTAATTTTTGTAATTACCATTAAATCCCTAACATTGAGTTTATTTCAATAAAGCCCTTGAATTTTCACTTTTAATTGCGTTTTAAACCCTAGAATCGAGAAGCATCGCGAATTAATTCGAGTAAACCCTAATTGATCTCGTAGATTAATAATCATGTTTAAAACCCTATTATTAATTATTAGACCCGATAATTATAGATTAATCACCTTAAAAATCTTAACTCCCGGGTAATGCTGTTTTCGCTCGGTTTTTCACCTTTGTTTGAGCTTTTAACTTAACCGGACCCGAATGTATTATTTTAACTATTCTCTAATGTTAGTATATTAATTATAAATATCAAGGTTTCATAAATTTAGATTTAGTCCCTATATACTTCTATTTTATTTCATTCCAACCCTTAATTGTAATATTTTATTAATTAATGTACTTGTGCCTATTATTTTATGTTTATAAATACAAATATCTCAAGTAGCTAGTCATGTGAGGGTTGAAATGGCATTGATGGACAACTTTAACAAATTGCACCTATGGAACTTGGCCCCTAAGAAACCTTCCAATCCTTTCTCTATATATGCACACTTCTCCCCCTCGTTTAACACGTTTTCAGCCATGCACTAAAGGAGTGAGAGAGTGATCTTGGAAAAAAAAAAAAAAAAAAAAGAGGGAGAGAGAGAGAAGAGAGAAGAAGAAGAAAAGGAAGAATTTTGTTGAGTCTTGTACAACAAGGGTAAACCTATATCACCTCTTCTCTCAAGTTCTTTTACCACTTGTTTTTCCCCTCCTAATACATGCTCTTTGTATATATATGTTGTAGTCTAGGTCTACACTCTTGTATAAATGTGTATTAATCATGAAATGGTATGCTTCTCTTTCTTTCTTAAATTTTCTGTAGCAAATCTTTTCCCTTTCTTGAATATATTTTCCTATCAAAACTCCATAAACTCGAAATATGTTTTTATGGTATAATATTTGGTATGTCTAGAGTATGTGATAATTTTGGTAGGACCTAAGGATGTATTTTTATAACCTAAATAATTTTCTAAGTTTGTTACTCACAGAACCAAAAAAACAGTCAACTTTCTCTATTTTTATAAAATTCTAGAAAAATAATCTTGTGTCCACTTTTATGTCAAAATCTTAATCTTTGTGTTATATTTTAACTAAAATTTGTTTGAACTCAAGAGAGTGAGGGGTTTGAGAGAAAAACCGATTGGAGTAATGGTCAACAAATTTGGATAGATCTTGGTAATTCTGAGTTATCTTAAAATCTAAAATACCTATCCTACTTTCGTAAATTGAGTTTGAAACTAGACTTATTTATCTAAAAACTCACATGAGGCCAAGTACTTAGGGCCAATAAAAGTATTTTTTTCATAATTATTTCCCAACTGGTTCAAATCTGGAAATCTAGAAATTTGTGTTAATATGCTCTTATTTGGTTTGCAACTCTTATGTTCTATGTTTCTTGAATGTTTTAGTCTCGATATGTAATCTATGATAAATTGTGAATTTACTTTACCATGAATAAATTACTTATTGTTTAGTTTGGATTCGTAATTATACTGACCATGCTTTGCTATAACTGAGAACATAATGCACTTAATAAAGGGAAAATCAAATGGGATGGTAATGGGTTGCGATCATTGTATTAAATTTTATGAGATAATGAGCGATGGATTCAAGAGTATGATATAGTGGAATGTGTTCCATTTTTGTGAGTTTTATGCAAGTGTGTTTTCGAACCCTAACATAGCACGGGAGGTATTCTGGCTGCTTAACAGAAATGGGAGGCATAAGGGTGGCAGTGAGGGTCTCATAGAGGGAGGGTATCCCTGGAAGCCCGTTCCCTTGGGGCAAACTGTGATGTCACCACTCGGGTATGTAACCTAGGTGCGTGGGCATCATTGGTAATTGTGCGGTAAGCGACGCACTGGTGGTTGTGCGGTAAGCTACGCATTGGTATTGTATTAACCAACGGGGAGTCAGAATTGCCTGTGGACAGTGTTAGTGGTTGGGTAGGAACGACATTCCGCGGGGAGTTGCCTACAACTAACTAAAATTGACTATTATTCATGAGAACTGAAATTTAATTATAAGCTCTGTTTAATTATTGCTTTGGTTGTATGTTATGATTGTGTCGTTATGTTACTTGTGTATTTGGAATGAGAAAATGGTCGGGGTGTGTGTGTTTACTGGGTATTCCAAGCTCATGGCGTTTTATGCCAGGTGAAGGTGAGTTTTACACCAAGAATGGAATTCCTAAAAGCTTTGAGGAACCATGGCTGCCTTAGAGATTAGATTTTGTATTTCCTGTATTTTGGATAATCTTTTTGTATCAAGGAACTGATTTGTATTTAAAGACTTGAAGAATTTTATCTGTAACTATTATTAATATTTTCTTTTTAGTGTAATTATTTGTATTTTGTGCTTAAAAATGATGTGTATCCGCTAGTTAAACCTCGGTGTATCGTTGTATTACATTACCAAAATTTGGAGCGTCACAGAGTAAGTGTGTTCAGATATATAAGAGTCAAGGGCAGTGGCAAATTATTAAAACATCAAATACATGAACAGTGCGCATGTGTGTGCAAAAACCACGAACATTGTATATAGATAGAGATAGATTAAACAACACAAATCGCAAAGAAGTATGTTTGACATTTTAAGTGATGAAATTCAAAGCACAGTGAAGATTTAAGATGATTAGAACATAAGAATAAGCGAAAAAAACAGAAAGTGGATTCGATGGCAACATGTGGGGCATTTAGACAGACACAATGTAAAACAATATGGTAAAGAACAGTACAAATTATTCAAAAATATGAACAAAAATATGAATAGGTATCAGGGACTTATCGATTGGAGCCGGAGTGAGATATACCGGAGTCAGACGACTTGAATGAAAAGAGTAAAATAATGAATGGTACGCCGGCGGTGACGGAAAAGGCAGTTGCAGAGCTTGAGAGCTTGAAAAATGGCAGTTTGAAAGAGAAATGTTAGAGAGAGAGTTTGAGAGACAAAGCAAATTGAATTCGTAAAAATGAAAAGACGGATGGGAGAAGAAAGAGTTTTGTGAAAAAAAATCGAAAAGGCGACAAAACATAATAAGGCGCCTTGGATGACATGCTTGTCAGGTGGCGTGCGCAGAAGCATTGCGACCTGATAGCGCGTGTCAGGTACGAACCAATGAGGAACGGACGTATGGAGGAAACGGTTGAGTAAACCGTGCATAACAGCTCATGCGCAGTCAAAACTCTTGAAGTTCTTGATTAATGAAGCAAAAACCTTGGCCAGATGAGTGATCTCCGTTAAGTTATTAAAAGAACTTGAACTCTTGGTAAAGATAGACAGTTGAGTTTTGGGTACTTGAAACCGACGACTCATAATCTCAGTCGAAGGAAAGAATGAATTCTAGCCAATATAATATATAAGTAATGTAGGTTCCATCACCTCAGGTTGCCGAGATAATAGAAGCTAGGGGCAATTGTGGGACATATTTTGTGAATGACAACACGTGGCCAAAGGTGACATTGAAGTATCAACCGAGGTGCCACGTGGTCTGGTCATGACGCCAAGGTAATTTTGACTAGGCCAAGGTTATCTGCGGAGATGTCGGAATTTGAGATGAGTGGATAAGTGACAAGAGTCTTAGAACAGGAGAAGATCTCAGTCTGGATAAAGATAAAACTCTTAGAGAATTCATTCATATCTAGCTGAGAGTCCAAGAGGAGCATTGAGCCTGAGTCCACTGAAGTGAAACTTCTACAGGAACAGGTCAGTGCTGGTTATAAAAGCAGAGCATCCTATGGGTCTCAGGTATGTATAATATACTGTGAGTAGAAAATTTTTTCTTGTAAAATTAAGCACAATTTACTATTTTTAAAAAATATTTAATTATTAACTTGATCGTCACAATACTCCCAATAGACTAACTACCACTGGATTCTTATCTTTATGTGATAAATTATACATGCTTAATCTATTCTGGCCTTGATATCCAGAATTTGAAGAAAAAAACCCAATGTATAAGGGAAATTTCACAACTGTGAAAAATCAAAACACAGACACAGAGAGAGATATGGAAGAAGAAGGAAGTCTAGAAAGCTTGCTGAAATGGGCTGCGGAGATCGGAATATCAGACTCTCCGTCGTCGAACCGCCCTCTCTCCTCCTCCTCCTGCTCCTCCTCCTCCTCCTCCTCCTCCTGCTGCTGTCTCGGTCAATCTCTCTCCGTCTCACAATTCCCTGACTCTGGCGGGTATATCTAATAATTCCCAATCTTCTATCTCAAATTCTCAATCATATCTATATCTATATCTATGTGTATATATTTTTATATGTGATTGGATGTGTATGTTG
Source organism: Camellia granthamiana (assembly GCA_036172215.1). Taxonomy (NCBI): domain Eukaryota; kingdom Viridiplantae; phylum Streptophyta; class Magnoliopsida; order Ericales; family Theaceae; genus Camellia; species Camellia granthamiana. The sequence goes on from CM069906.1 coordinate 96,281,268, forward strand.
CAGGAGAGGCTTAGCAGCTGTCCGTGATCTTAGAAAAGGCGAATTGATCCTCAGAGTTCCAAAATCAGCCCTAATCACCACTCAAATTCTACTCAAAGACCAGCCACTCTCTCTTTCCATCAATAAGCACCCTTCTCTCTCCTCCACTCAGGTTTCACACTCTCACTAATCTTTTCTTTATTCGCCGTTTGGTTTCCTAGAAAATTTTACTACTGACTCACTGAGCCTGCTTAGTTGTTACATATCATGTTTCACGTATTCGGTTGTATCATTTGAAAATTCTAATTCTAATTTTACAGAGTAAATGATGATTATAGCAAAGAAGAAGAAGAAAGGAAATGAATACTTTGAAGTTGATTAATCTCCTAATTAGTAGTTCCTAATAAACAGAGGATCTAAAAGACCGAGTCTTTATTCAGCTAATTATAGGATAAAGCATTCAAATTCTAGCTTGTGTAAAAAAAAAAATCAAAGTTTTTCGAATAGGGATTTTATCAGGGTAGTGATAGTTCATTTGGTTGTCTCTGTCACATTTTTGAATACTTACCTTTGTCTAAATTTCTTCTTTGTTTATAAATGCAGATATTGACTGTTTGTTTGTTATATGAAATGGGCAAGGGAAAGAGTTCTTGGTGGTATCCCTACCTGATGCAGTTACCCCGCAGTTACGATACTCTACCATGTTTTGGTCAATTTGAGACACAAGCTTTCCAAGTTTGTTTTCCAAGATTACAAATTTGTTCTTTCCTTGAATATAGTAATTGAGCTTTTGTTAATATCAAATGTTATTTATTTAAGATCCTACTTACTTTTAAAAATGAAAAGAAGAAAATGTTTTCCTCAAGTATCTGACATGATTTTCAGGTGAATGATGCTATCTGGGCTGCAGAAAAGGCCACAGTGAAGGCTGAATTCGATTGGAAAGAAGCTATTTCTCTTATGAAAGAACTTAAGTTAAATCATCGTCTCCTAACTTTTAGGGCATGGCTTTGGGCTTCTGCAAGTGTAAGTACGTTTGGTGCTTTGTGTAATAAATAATGCCCAGCAAAATGTGTTGTCCATTGGTGTGTTGATGCAGTTTTCTGAGTCAGTCAGCCATATGGAGCTAAAACTTATCTAGTTTTGATCAAGGGTTTCACACCATTAAGGAAAAAAGTTAATGCATTAAGTTAAATGATTGAAGGAATGCTCAAAATAATACGTCATTTTTGTATTGAGTGATTCATTGTTTTATTACTTATTGGAAGTGATAGTATCTTTGGGCCTAATTCATAGCTTCTATGATTGTTATTCTCAATTCTTTCTATCTAATTTTCAAATTTTTAGAATTTGATAATTTCAACATATGCTTGAAGATATCCTCCCGTACATTGCATGTACCATGGGATAATGCTGGGTGTTTATGCCCTGTGGGGGACTTGTTCAATTATGCTGCACCTGGGGAGGAGGACTTCGATTCTGAAGACCCCTTTGTCTCTGAAGACTCAAGTAGTAGGAGAAATGCCTCTTCCGTGCAAGTAAATTTTTCATGGAATGGAGACACCACAGAAGAATTTGATGTAGAGCAGATTGATCCAAATTTACTGAGATTAACGGATGGTGGCTATGAGGATGATGTCTCTGCATATTGCTTCTATGCTAGAAGAAACTATAAAAAAGGAGAGCAGGTATTGCTAATCATTCTTGTTTCCTTTTAGAACATAATGCATTATATTAGGTAGTATGGCAGCTATATGTGGTTTTTCAATAATTCATTCCATTAGCGTTTATTTGTGGTCTTGTGGCCCTGGTTTTGATATATCATTTAGTGTATAGATGTGTGTACACATATATTTGAAAATCTAAACCTGTGAAGTAACTGGTCAAATGTCAATCAGGACTTCCAAATAGTGTTTCCAACATGCTGAACATTTATAGGAGTGACATCTGACATAGATTTGTGAGATGTCTCAAAATGCAATTTGAATGCGTAACTCTGCAATTGTTGAAGTATTGACAAATGATTATCTTACTGTTAATGATATTATTATGCCTTACACTCTGCAGGAGTAACCAAAAATGCGATTAACTGAGAGCTGCTTGTGGTAGAGTGTAGTCCGAATGAATGTGTGACTTGCAAGTTTTGTGGCAAAAGGAGCTGAATTTGAACAGATGAAGTTTTTACTCAGGGTAGTCGTCAGATTTGAAAAAGGGGTATAGGTTAGATACTTATATATTGTTGTGATACTTATCAAACACAAAAACTTAGATATATTGATTTGATAAAGGATGTGTACAATGAGTGATTGAACAATTTAATGGAAAAAGAATAAATAAATCCCAATAGGCTTGCATTAAGGGACCAGCTTTGCTTTTTACCTTTAGCTTTCTCATAAAAGAACTTACGAGGAAGTTTTGGTTAGAAGTCCCATGATGTATGTTATTTTCTTACGAGATTATTTTAGTTGATGAACTAGGGTAGAAGCTTCATTTTCTTTGAAGCTATTGGAGAGATACTTATGAATTTAAAGGATTAAAAGAGAAGCATTATACTTTGTGCAAACTGAATGATAGCTTATGTGTGGGTGACATTAATTCTTCTTTTTCTCGACTGATTATCCTTTAGGAAAGTTAAGTGAGGTGAATCTAGCTTGTGATCAGATTAGTCAACACTGTTCTTATCATTTTAGTGATGATGGAGTTGTAGCAGTGTGTTCACCCTGTCATAGATGTCTCATGATTAATGTCGCCGTCCGATGTAGCACAAGGAAACTTATAATAATGCCATCTATAGTTGATTTTGTGGTGGGCTGAAGTTATTGAACATCTGTACATTTGGACTTTGAAAGGGTGGAATAAAAATTGTAGAGTTTGTAGATAGAAAGGGCTCAGAAAAGGCTTCGTTTTAAAGGAGAAGAGTTGCTGAATTTTCAGTAAATAGCTGGCTGAAAATTCTAGACGGCATGTATCTTAAGGTTTAAGGTGTCAATTAAAGGCCAAAAGAGAGGAGAAAGGGTTAGGGCTAAAAGATCTTGATAGTAGCAAGTTTTGGTGATAGAAGAGGGTTGTTCTAGACCTGTGAATAGTAATTTGAGAAAGTGAACTTGAGAGGAAAGAAGAATCTAAGAATCCCAATCAAAAAATTTCAGGTATCGCCTTTGATGGTAATGTTGCATGAAACATCTCACAATGCTTTTAAAAGCTTCTCACAAGTTAACAAAGTTCAACTCCATTAAATAAGAAGATGAGTACATGAATATTATAGGTGGTTGTGCTTCTCCTAATTCTACTAGGTTAACACTTCAAATTAAAAAAACAAAGAAACTTTGAACAATTAGAATATCCATAACCTAAAATAGGCCACATTTGAGACTCAAAAACAAAAACTTGACCCATTGCACAACCTGTGGACCACAACCACAGCCCATGTCTAGCAAATTTGGAAATTACAAAAATTCGAGTAACTCCTGAAACATTGAAAAACAAACTAAGAAAGCGGCAAGCTAACAACAAACAGAAAATCAGACTTCAATTTCGACCAATCCGTGATTAGACGATGTCTTGAGCTCTTGATTATGTAGATTTCAGGTTTTTCGTTTGTCTTGTTAGCATGCTCCACATCTCCATCCATTAGTGATTCATGATATTGAATGTAACTTATAATGACTTAACCTCAATTGTCCTCTACACTAGGTTGCCATATCAGGAGACCATCAAAGTTTCTTATTTTGATGTTAACTTTAGAAGGGCTTGATCTTATGGTTTTATAATGTCATGAAGTTGATTATTTTCATATATGCTTAATATCTTGTTCCTGTCATGTATATTTCACCTGTGAAGGTGAACTTTGGTAGAACTACAACATGAATGTTTTGAAGATATCATACATCATAATTGACTTTCATGTTTACATCATCCTAAAGGTTCAATGTTAAGGCAAAACAGTTCGTTACATGTGTAGATATTGAGAAAATGGGACAGACAGCTTTTTGGGATAGCATTAAGCAACAATCCATAACTTATCCTAGATAAACAAAAGCTTTCACCTAAAATCCCTAACAAATTTGAAATTTACGTAATTAAGATAAATACAAAGCAAGAAGTGGTTGACCTTCAGCACTAGTGGCTAAAACAAACAAAAGGTAAATTCTAGGAAGCAGCTGTTACAAATGAAATAAAAGAATTCCTGAGAAAGTGCTATAAATCTGGAGATGATAATAAGACAGGCCTTGAAATATTTTTGGTCCTACTCTAAGGCTTTGTTTGTTTGAACTGATTGGATTAGATGAGATTAGTATCCTTAGGCTGTTAGTTCAGGGATTATCAATTCTTTTGAATAGTAAATCCTATTTCATGTTTGGATTGGCCTGGGATTAGGAGGGAGAGGGGTTTGGAATGTATATAATATTAAATACATGGTGTAGTAGCCATAATAACCCTGTTATAATTTATGAGAATTTTTTTTGCTTCATCATTTATTATTTTTAAAGACATGCCTATGTACAATTTTGACATTTGACAACTCCTAACAAACATAACAAATGTGATCAATTCAATCTCTTCTCAATCAGCTTTCCAACTTTCTTGTTTTATTAAAAAAGTAAAATATCAATTTTCCAATTTTATTAAAAAAAGGGGTTTTTTTTTCTTCAGTTTTTCTGTTTTATTAAAAACAATGTGTTATTTTAAAAACAAATGTGTTTCTTGAAAAACAGTGAAACAATTTCTTTTTAAATAAAAGACAGTTCCTTACATTTAAAAAATAAAAAGATAAAAATCCTGTAAAGAAAAACAAACAAACCAAACAGTTTATGTAAAATATATATATGTTATGACATAATTAAATATATTTTTAAAATTTTAATTAGTCACTTGATCTGTTGTTTGAGATTTACAGAATGAACATACAAGAATCACTTTTATAGTAGCATAGCAACAGAAGGTATTATTCATTGGCAATCTAACAAACAATTAAAATCATGTATTACATGAAAGAGAAGCAACTAAATAGCCAGGGTTATTTTTATAATTTCAACACTAGTTAATCTGTACTTCCCTTTGATCCTTCAATTGTGTATCCTACCCCTTTGGATTCAATAGTCCTCCATTTGCAGGATACCATGTCCGGATGGACTACTAATCCAGACCTCAATTTTTTAGCCAAACGTGAGATTATGTATTTTGTTGGATTATTAGTCCAATCCCAAGGTCTTGTCCACCCAAACAAACACATTATAGGATATGAAAGGATAAAATAAGAACCACATACTAGTTTTTGGCTGCTACTTTGCTCAACCTTATAATAGGTCTGTACTTCGAGTTCCAAGTGGCTTAATTTCATGTCTTGTTTTTTAGGGTTGAAGTTGTATTCATCGAGACATTTGCACACCATTTTGCCTTTCTTTCTTTTTTTTTCCCTGAAAATATTTCTGGTTTGGCGTATAGGGCAGTTATACTGGCTTCTTGTTTGCAGGTCCTTCTAAGCTACGGGACATACACAAATTTGGAGCTTCTTGAACACTATGGGTTTCTTCTAGATAAAAACCCAAATGATAAGGCTTTTATTCCCTTAGAACCTGAAATTTATTCGTCGTGTTCATGGCCCAAGGACTCACTATACATTCACCCAAATGGGAAGCCATCCTTCACCCTACTCTCTGCTCTGCGGTTATGGTTAACCCCTCCAAGCCAGAGGCGATCTGTTGGACACCTTGTTTATTCAGGATCTCAGCTATCAGCGAAGAACGAGATAATTGTCATGGGATGGATAGTGAAGAACTGCAATGTAATTTTGAAGAAATTTGTGACATCAATTGAGGAAGACATGTTACTTCTCCACACCATTGACAAAATGCAAGATTTTTGTACTCCCACAGAGCTTGGGAGACTCCTATCAGCATTTGAAGGTGAGGCTCGTGTTTTTGCAGAAACCAAGGGTCTGATCAATGGAGAGACTGGTGTAAATTTACTTCAATCGAGGCAGATGCGGAGATACATGGATAGATGGAAATTGGCAGTTCAGTGGAGACTTGGGTACAAGAAAACCCTAGCTGATTGCATTGCTTATTGTTCTAAGGTAATTGAGAAATTCGCTTCTGAAAATGATTCAACCATGATAATAAGTACTCATAATTCAACATGAAAATTTTTGATTTATTTATTTGAGTTCATATTGGTTTGATGATTGTATGATTTATTCGTTTCAGTGCATTTGATTTGATGATTATGCTTGTTGAAGACTTAGGTTAAATCATTGCCATGATCAAGACAAATAATGATGTCCATACATAAACAACAAACCCTGACAGAAGTGCGAAATTGTACAAAATAACAACTGAAATCCATACAAGCTGGAAAACTTACTCTTTAATAACAACTATAAACTGATTCAAACTGCCAAAATACCGATGAATCAAACTTATTCATAATACATGAATGAGAAATGGTGGCATACAGACTCAGGCTAGTGGTTAATGGCGGTGGTGAGAGAAGGAATTGTGGGCATGATTAGGATGTTGGTGTCTCAGCTCAGGACTGTTAATTAGATGGTGGTGGTGAGAGGAAAGGAATCGATGGCATGGTTGTAGGAATGGTTGGGAATGAAGGAATTGTTGTTGGGATGGTGGGTAGTGAAGCAGGTGGCAATGGTGGCAGAGTCACCTTAGGAAGTGTGGGCATGGTAGTTGGCAAAGTTGGATTTGGCAAAGTTGATGGAATTTGGGTGCTTGGCAAAGGTGGCAATGTGGGTTTTGGCAAGGTTGGGGCAGCTGGCATCGTCGGCAATGGTGGCAATGTGGCTTGGGGGATGGTCGGCATTGTAGGCAATGGAGGAAGTGTGACTTTCGGCAGAGATGGGATTGAAGGCACTGTTGTCTGCAGTAGTTGGCGAGCAGCCCGAGCCGCCACAGTTGTCTGGATGCTTGAAAGTGATAATGCCATGATCAGAGATACAACCAAACAACTATAAAAAGCTGCCATTATTGTTTGATTGGAGTAGAAAGTTTTGAAGGAGATGTGCTCTGTACTAAACAAGTTTGTTGTGTGTTGAAGAGAACTTGCATCAGTAGGGTATTTTATAGAGAACAAATGTTGGAAGGCACAACTGATTTGGAGAGAGTAATATGAGTTTGATGAGATGTGGTTGGACTATGGGGGAATTAAGTTGAGAAACACTAGTGGTTAGTTCAACTTCCCAAACTTTGAGAGGCATTGTTGGTAAATCCAAATGTTTTACGTAAACCAAAATGAGGGACTAACACACGCAAGCCTTCACCACAACCACCACGTACACTAATTTGGGTGGTTAAGTTATGACTCATCAATAGGAATTGTACTACCCTTTTTAGCGAGAGTTAACTACTATGATTTTTTTTTTAAAGAGTCATGGCAACTATTTGATATGCATATTTTTTTATTTAGGAAGACAAACAACTTTTAAATTAAGAAAAAAATGAATTATTGTTTGAACTTGCAATAATCACACAGTAGATTTCCTATTTCCTATGACCAGAGCGAGGACCTAAAAACATGGAGAACTTATGAGTCAGTCTTATTATAAGTATTTAATTTATCCTAAAAATATTTTATGTTTTAATTAGAGGTGAACAGCGAATATATCGATCCGTCATATTTTGAACGGATACGTGATGACGAACGGACAGTTACGGATTAATTTTTTTCAACCGACTTAGTTTTGAACGGATGGCGGATTTGAAGTTCCTTTAGCCGCAACCGAACCGCTAAACCGCAAACACTCCTAGTAATTTTGTAAAATTTTGTATTTTTAATTTGTTTAGATATTCTATTTGTATTTTTAATTGAAATTTTTTTTTAAATATTATGTTGAATATATTACGTTAAAAAAGAATTTTCAACTTGAATATATTTTTTCAATTGAAAAAAATAAATGCATTATTTATTTATATTTTTTGATTTTTAAATCTAATTTTAAAAATAATAAATAAAAAAAATAATATATACTTGTTGGTTTTTGTTTTCAAAAATAAATATAGATGTAACAATACAAATACATACAATCTCAATCAAAAAGGGAAGAATACAAGCCACGAACGTCATATCTTTTTCAAATAGACTTGGCAAGGATATACTGCCCTCATAATGATGCACTGGTCGTCACTCTCCGAAGGATTTTGACGTCAAGCGGATTTTGATTGACCAAGGGAGCTCATGTGAGATAATGTACTACGAAACATTCAAACAATTGAAACTAAAAGACAAAGACTTGGCACCTGCGGTATCTCTCCTGATCAGATTCAACTCAATGCCAGAATGGTTAGTTGGCAAGATAATCCTCCCAGTCAGAGCAAGAAGCGTGACGAAACAAGTGGAATTCTAGATATTGAAAGTTCCTTCCACTTACAACATAATCTTGGAAAAAACATAGCTGCATGCCATGAGATTAGTAGCAATGTGATTCTCTAACGAAACCAGAGTAATTAAAGAAGTCTTTGGAGACCAAATCATGTCCAAGTAATGCTTCGTCACAGTAAATGGCAGCCGAGCTGCCAAAGGGTTTGTTAAGATGGTGGAAGAACCAGAGAGCAATGAATTGTTCGCAGATGTTGGCAGTGGAAGACTTGATACAAGTAAGAATAGATGAAAAGAACCCCGGATAAGTTCTTTTTGCTTGGCTCATCTATGTCCAGGTGGAAGAACCAGAGAGCAATGAATTGTTCGCAGATGTTGGCAGCTCATCTATGTCCAGTACAGAGAGATTGCTTGGCTCATCTATGTCCAGGTGGAAGAACCAGAGAGCAATGAATTGTTCGCAGATGTTGGCAGCTCATCTATGTCCAGTAGAGAGAGAATAGAGGTCATGAAATTCTTGACCTCTAACATCGAAGTGTTTGCCTGGACGCCATATGATATGCCTAACATTGACCCAAGCTATGATATGCCTAGCATTGACCCAAGCTATGATATGCCACCAATTGAACATCTACTTTGTTTATGATTTTAATAGTTTGAATTATTATTATATTTTAAAAATTACAGATTGTAATATTTTTTGTAAATGAAACATATTGAGATTGTAATATGTTAATAAAACATGCAATGATTATAATAATTTAAAATTTCAAACTTTTTTTTTTTAGATGAGATAATGATTGTAATATTTTTTAAATCATTGACAGTAATATATATATATATATATTTTTTAAGAAAGTGTACAAATTAAATTATATTAAAAATTTATAAAATTTTAAACAGTTAAACTGATCTGCCAATCTACATCCACCAAATTAACAAGCAGATACGAATTGATTTTTTCCAATTCACTAATCTGACAGACGAATAACGGATTGAAAATTTTATGACCGCAACCGACCCGCACCCCCCCTAACTTTAACATAGTAGGATAAATTACACTTTATCTCTCCTCCCTTAACTATTATCCTACACTACTGAATTAAAAATTACAACATTTAACTCCCCCCCCTTCATCTACTAAATTTTTTTTTTATTTTTTCAATTTAAACTCTATAATGATGATCTTTAAGTTTTGTTTAACATTAGTTAATATAATTAATTTATTTGTGTTAAAAAAAAATTTAACCTCGCTTGGTTTGACTTTTTTAACTTTTTAAATTTTTATAAAAAAAAATATAATAATTATGAATTAAATATTATAATATTTTATCTTAACTTATGTAGTCTATTTTATCATTCTATTTTTTTTTAGCTCCAAAATGATAACCCTAGAGCTGAGTATCAAACCAACTCATACAATGGTTTTAAAAATGGGCTATCATTTTGGGGCTAAAATAAATTCAAAAATAAATCCAAAAATGAATTCAGTTTCACAATGACAAGGAAATAAGCAAATTTCATCACTTTGTTATTGGCAAATGTATGAAAGAGTGAATTACAATTATTGTTACCATTTTTTTTTTGGCAAAATGATTGATATAAAAGAAATCACTTTCACAATTTTTTTTGGCAGAATGAAGAACTTCACTGATATAAAAAACAGAACATAATAAGGGGAGACTAATACCAAAAAATACCTAAACAAACAAAAAAGCAAGTATAGATGAAAACAACATTAACAGGACCACGAATGGACAGCACCCCCCTAAGCTGGCATAAAACTAAAACAAAAAACCTAAACCTTTAATCATCCCCAAAGATGCAAGCATCCATAAGCTAGCACCAACCTGCATAGAGAAAACAACACAAGCCATGAAAGAAAGGCATAAATGTTTATAATTGTAATTGACATATATATCTGAAAGAGTATGTAATGTAATTCCCATGGCATATCCCAAGAGATAATGGCAGAAACTCTGCTACCCAAGGCGATAGGATATGAAAGCCTCCCTTCAAATGCAGGATTCTCCTAATGATAAAAAGGAGCCTCAACTGCTCAATTTTGAAGTTAAGTTTATTTGCGACGATTAACCATTGGAATTTACAAACATTTTTAAGGAGTTTGCCCCAAATCATCATAATCGTCGCCTACCTACACAGAGATAACTACCTACTTTCATTGTAAAAAGTTTCAAAAATAACAAATTAGAAACCATTAATTAATAAATCAAGAATGAGAATTATCTAATCGAAAAGATGGATCAGAATATCCTGGCTTGGATTTTCTCGATTAACGAGAAGAGCGCTCGGTAATTTCAGCGTAGATCATCTGGGGAAATAATCATCACCTCCATCGAAATGATTTTGATTCAGTTTCTTATCCAAAAAAAAAATCCAGTAAAAACACAACAGAAACAGATCAAAATAGAATCCACAAGCATTAGATTAGATATATGTATATATACACGCATTAATGTACATATAAAAAGAGAGATGGATCAGAATATCCTGGCTTGGATTTTTCTCTGACAGAGAATAGCGCTCGGTAATTTCAGTTTCGATCATCTGGGGAAATATTCATCACTTCCATCAATCTCATACAATGTTTCAAGCTCAAAACAATAAATTAAAATATATATATATATAAAGATAAAGAATTTCTCCGAATCTGATTCGAATGGACTCATTTCAAGAGTCCCCCTAACAAGTTAGGGTTTAAGGCAGAATCGGAGCAGCGACAAATATGGCGTCGGCTCATACACAACACCCATTCTTCTTTAGCAGAGAGTGCTGGTAATCAGTATTCGACGCATAGTTTCTTAACAGACCAATAAATAAGAAAAGAATTATTTGCTGAGAACAAGAGAAATCAAACCCTAATTAGAGGATAGGAAGAGGAGAGAAGAGAATGTGAAAACGGAGCAGCCAAGCCATGGAGCAAATTGGGATTGGGGGTTTTGTTTTATATATAGCGGATGGAGTAGCAGTAGGGCTTCAAAACCCTAGGTCGAAGAGAGTTGGAATATCAGTGGCCGAGGGTTGGCTCATGAAGACACGTGTACGGCAGAGATTATCTCTTTCATGTCACAACGGTTCGGGCGCGTCCGCCCTGCCCGTGTTTGTATCATATTCGGCGACAAAACGGGTTGAGGCCAGTTTATTTTATAATATAAAAAATAAAATTATTAATAGAAGTTAGATGTAGGAGTCTGATGTTAGGGGGTGTCTGTTCACTTGATGGGTATATTTTTAAATTTGTAAAATATAAATTTTAATTTTAAATTAAATATATATATAATTTGTTTGTGTAATTCAAGTGACAAGGGTATTATTTATTAGACTTAAAACTTTAAGTTCAAATTTTGTTCACTTCATTATATAATTTTTTTTACTGAGAAAAAATTCACTTTGTAAAATGAGAGAATAGGTTCTAGTTTGTTTAATAACTTAATTCAGCATTTTAAATTGCATATATTAAGTGATAATTAATTAAATCAGTTTCATAATCACAATTGATGACTTTAAAAAAATTAAATGTCCCACAAAATGTAAGTTAAAAATTTTAAATAATTTTAAGTAATATGAAACTCAGGGGTGGAACCAAAAATTATGTTGGAGAGGCCAAGGTGATAGAATAAAAAATAAAATAAAAAACTTTTGGTACATTATTATTATTATTATTTACATAAAGGTTGTAAAAAAATTACTTTATGAGAAGAAAAAAAACATTTAACAAGTTTTTTTTTTATAATTATTCTCTAAAGCTAATGAAAAGCCATTTTATTAATTAACAATATCTAGTAAATAAAAGTATGGGTAGTTTTTATATATTTTTTAAATAAAAAGAAGTGGCATACGCTTAATTGTATAAATAAAACCGAGTACATCATATTGATGCTATTTAAGTAGCATACAAAATAGATAGAGATCATTTCATTATACATTGTAAAAAAAAAAAAAAAAAAAATGAGATATAAAGTTAGTAAAATGATTTTTGAGAAATTAAGAGACAATTCTATAACATACTTTATAAATACTTATAAAAATAGAGGTAGTAGTGTAATTTTTCAAAACCTGAGGGGCCATGGCATCCCTAGTCCTAGTGTAGTTATGCCCTGATTAAATTTATATAACTCTTACTGAATTTTATAAATATTAAATATAAATATTGTCATACATTATATAAATTCACTATCGACACTATTATTATTGTTGTCATTGTCATTGCCACTATTACTATCACCACTTTCATTACCACTATCGTTGTTGACATCAATACCACCAGCACCACCGCCGCTGTCATCACCAGACCACCATCGCAGTCACTACTACCAACATTGCCGCCACCACACCACCACCATCGTCGCCATTACCATTACTATTACCATTAAAATAATAACTACAATCCTTCACCTCCATAAACATTGCTACTGTTATAACCACCACCATCATTCCACAACTATTGCCACCTTTTTTATTTGGGTAAATTACAAATACATCTCCTAAGGTTTGCTTAAAATACAAATTGCTTCATGTGGTTTGAAAAATTACAAATACTTCCCTGTCAGAATTTTTTATTTCACATAATTAATTGAAAAGTGAAATTTCTAACTGTTCACCTACACAATAATAGAATTATCTGAATTTTAGTTGAAATAAAATTTTAATATTATTAAAAACTGTTAATTACTTGATGATTTATTAACAAAAGGACATATTTGTTATAAAATTAAAAATCTTAGGAGACATAATGTAGTTTCTAGAACCACATGGAGTAATTTGTAATTTAAGTAAATCTCAAAGGGTGTGTTTGTAATTTATCCTTTTTATTTTATTTTTTATCTCCATAATATTACCCTTTCACCATCACTACAATCACTATCCCTTAATCTTTGTTACTATTGCCACTAGAGTCATAACTAACATTATTGTTGCCTCCTCTACCGCTTACCATTACAATATAAAAATCATAAGATATACAATTTGAAAATAAAATTTTTTAAATTTGATCTTATATATATCAAATAATTTTTTATTGGTCAACACTTAATTTTTTTATCAAATAACTTTTTCAATTTAAAAAATTTAACATTTAATTTTTAACAATTAATTTTTAATTTTATCAAACACTACCTAAGCTGGGGTTGATGGTTTGAGTAATTTCCTTCACACAAAGAGGGAGAAATAAATGGAGTAAAATAAAAAAAAAAAACGGAGAGTTGGTAATAAAATTAGGGGTATAATAAGTGCAATATGTTGGTAGGATATGGAGGCACCATGTGTGCATCTCTTACTATTTATTTTTTTAAGATCGGTTCGAGTGTTGTTAGGAGTGGTCATGTTTTGTTTTTGGCCCACACTCCCCCCTCCCCACACCGGTCCATATAGATTTTCTTCGTCTCGAGAAGGATTTTGGTGAAGATGGATTTTGCTTTTCATAATTCGTTTTAACCCATCAACGTTCTGTTTATATTTATTAAATATATTTATAAATATATTATTTAATTTTTTTAAATATAGTAAAATTAAGGATAAAACATCAATAAATCTTAAATTTTAATTTGTTAAATCATTTGGTCTTGCCTTTTATTTTGTAGACTAATAAGTTCTATTTGAATGTTAATTACGTATATACCCATTTATTTAACACGTAATTTTTTTTTGATGGAAGGCAAATGTAAATTTTTACTGACGTTGTAATGACAAAAATACCCAAAAAGCTCACTATAGGCCTTTTTTAGATTTTCCTCCTTTCCGAACATTAGCAACATTAACTACATCAGCAACATCAACAACATCATCAACTACATCATCAACATCATCAAAACATCATCAACGTCATCAAACATCAACAGCGTCAACATCATAAAACATTGTCAACGTCATAAAACATCAGCAATATCATTAAAACATCGTCAACATTATCAAATATCAGCAACATCAACTACATCATCATCATCAATATCATCAAATATCAACTACATTATCAACATTATCATACATCATCAACATCATTAACATTGTGAATATCATCAAACATCATCAACATTATCAAACATCAGTAACATCCAGTCTTTGATCTCCTTCTTCGACTGCTTATCAACATGCTTCTGGTAGAAAACGACAAGTGAACATTATCAACATCAATTACATCATCAACGTCATCAAACATCAACAACGTTCTTCAATCAAGAAGAATTGTAACAAAATCCCTTTAAAATTGACAAATAAAAAGGAAACCCAATGACATATTGTTATGTATATTTGAATTTGAATCAAATTCCATAATCAATTATCAAAGTTGTTAAAGCCCTATAAAGAGAGGCTCAAGTAGTTGAAAACCCCCACTGGAGGAGATGATAAGAAGAAACTAACGAGATTGCTACACCTGATAGAGACAGCTTTTGCAAGTGTTCCCCTACTGGAGGACCAGTGACGTTCTTGTAAGAAAACTGTACGGGGAGCAAATATTCCGGCGAGCCCGTACTCCTTTCTTCCAAGCTCCGTTTTTGTCTGATTACCTGAAAGCACAACGACGGTGAGCTACCCGGCGGTGTGTGGCCGGAAAACCCCTCTTACGATCAAGTTAGCACACACCTTGGGATAGAGAGAGAAGGAGGACAGTGTGATTGAGTGTAAGAATGTCTTACAAAGTGTTCGTCTGTCGCGTATGGGGGGCGCAGACTTGCCTATATACCCTCTGCGCCCCATATCCACTCCCAGTCATCTCCTGACACGTGGCTCTGCTATCCCATCTGTCAGCATAAACCTCGCTGAACAACACCTAATCTCAACTGCCAGCCCTCTCTGCTGGAGCTCGGCAGCCGAGCTGCTCAATCCATGGTCGGGCTGCGCTTTACACCCATGCACTTCACTGGCTACGCTCAAGAGAACCGGGCTAGGCAGCACCTCGGCACAGCCGAGCCCGAGACATCTCGTGAGCACCTGCGGTCGGCCTCCTTGCCGAGCAAACAGGTATCTCGGTTGATTGCGCCTTTCCGGGCGCCGGTCATTCAACTCGACTGTGGTTGGCCTTCTTGCCGGGCTGGCAAGTACCTCGGTTTCTGACGCCTTTCCGGGCGCCGTTCAGCCAACCTGACTGGCTTCGCCTATGCCATACACATAGCTCGGTCTAACTGAGCGTCGCCTTAGCCGAGCAACTTATATCCGGACTGGGCGGCGCATACTTGGCCCAACACCTGCCCAGCCCAGGTCCTAGTAGCCCAATTCTGGGTGGACCGTGGATCATTTCGGTCCAATGATCCACTTGGCTACCAATCTTCTCGGCCATTACCTCGGCCCAATTCCAGATCATAAATCTCCCTCTCAAAAACCTACAGCAAGATCAAAAGAGAAACATCCTACACTTCCGTATGAGTCCACGCCATCCACGAAATTCTCTCATAATAAAAAGGAATGTTACATATATTCTTAATAAACAAACAACATAAAAACATCAAAAACAAAACAAAATATGGGTAAAAAGGTAAACATGATATATAATAAATTAAAAAAATATATTATATCAAAAATAAGCAGGACTAAATGGTTTAATAAAAAACACTCAGGACTAACTAGTGTAACATTTACCAAAATGGGATTTATGAGTAATTTTTCCTAAAATTAAAACCTAAAATGTTACATTTAGTATTCATTTTTATTCATTTATTTATCATCTTACATCTTTTAATTTTTATTAATTATAAGTTATTATCCATAATTTTTATTAATATTTTTATTTTTGATATGAAGCGGGGACAGTGATTTGTAAATCCCCCAAAGTCGATCCGCGACAATCCGGTGTTATGGGTGGTGGCTTTGAACCCACAGGCTAACCGTGAAATTAAAAAAATTTAAAAATTAAAAATGAAGAATGTAAATTGAGATATTTTATAAAAATGAAATAGTGAAGTGAAATTTTAATAAAAATATAAGTGTAGTGCACTAACAAAGCAAGAAAAATGTAAGTTCCGTCGTCAACAACATATGAATAGAATAATAAGATCACAACTTAATTTAAAATATAAAAAACTAGTTGTCATAATTAAAATATAAGAAAATTAAAATAAAATTTTAATGAAAATAGAAAAATGTTAAGTGCAAGTAACATTAACTTTTACTAAGTTTGTAATATGTACATGAAAATGATTTCAAAATACATGTTTTTCAAATTTGTTTGAGGGAAAAAGTATGGGTGTGTGCCATATGCAAATTATGTTATTTGTGAGTTTGATTATCACAAATGGTATGATTTAACACTATGGGAGTTGTAACTAAAAAAAATTAAGTTATAACTAAACATTGGACGAGGTATAACTAATATCACAATGTGTCATAACTAATTAACACAATAGATCATAACCATTAACTCAAAGATCGTAACTAAGGGCATGTTTGATTAATAGGATTATGGTATAGGATTTGTGGGTGTAGATTTTCGACTACACAACCAAAGGGGGAACTCAGCTAGAGAGCACCGGTATAATAGATTAAGCCCAACAACCTGTAACAAGAATATGAGAATTCGGCGGTGGTTCATTCACCTGGGGGCACTTCAACGATCGAGTCAGTAAATTATATCTCTCACAGATAGCAAATAGTACTCGAAACTCACAAGAAAGAACTTACCTCAAACCCATAAGGGTGTCTTACTTTTATAACCAGTAGTGACTTGATCACCTAGAAGCCTCACTTCATTGGACTCAAGCTCAATGCTTATCTTGGACTCTCAGTTAAATAGGGATAAACTCCTCATGAGTCTTATCCTTTTCCAGACTGAGATCTTCCCCCGTTCTAGGACTCTTGTCCCTTATCCGGATACCTCGGCATTTCGGCATTGCCGTAGAACATCTCGACAATGCCATGATCACCTCGACGCCATGACTCATCCATATGGCACCTTAGTCGACATCCCAAGCTATCTTAGCCACGTGGTGTCATTCGCAAAATACTTCCCCACAACTACCCCTAGGTTTTATTACCTTGGCAACCTGAGGTGATGGAACCTACATAGTCCGTCCACATAACATGCTAGCTCAAAAAACATTTATTACTCTGACTGAGAACATGACTCGCCAGCTTCAAGTAATCAGGAGTCAATTACCTACCTTATCAAGGATCAAGAACCAAGAACCAACATCCCATCCGAGATCGTTTCTCTAGCTGAGGTTATTGCCTCATTATTTCAAGAATTGCAAGAGTTTCAAATGCACATGAGTTGTCACACACAGTCAATTCAACCTCTTCTTCCACGTGTTCCATTCTCATTGGTTCATACTCAACACATACTATCAGGTCACGTAATTTTTGCCCACACCGCCTGACAAGCAGATCATCCAAGGTATCTCATTACGTTTTGCCGCCTTTTTGTATTTTTGACAAAACTCCTTCTATCTCTCTTCGTTTCTTCACTTCTGCAAATTCAATTTTCTCTCTCTAAACTCTTTCTCAAATCACCATTTTCAAGCTCTCTCAAGCTTTGCAACTGCTCCATCCATTACCGTCGGCGTTCTTTTCATCATTTAACTCCGATTATTCACGTCATTTGACTCCGGTGATCTTCATCCCGGCGTTCGTTTCCTTGGTTTCACATTGTAAGTCTTCGATTTCTTCATTTTCATTCTTGTTCTTTACTCGTCTTCAGTAGATTTCTCCTTTGAATTTTCCATATACTTTCTACTGTATCTATCTCCTATGCTTGTATTGTTGTAGAATTTGTATCTGTATTTGTGTATTTGAATCTTCACCATTCATAAATACACCGTTAATCCACTGTAGACATTATAAATGTTTATGCTCATCCCTTTGATTTGATTTCTTCGTGTGTTTGATCCCATCTGCTTATGTTTTGTTTCAAAATTGCTTCACGCTTCCACCTTTTTGCCCACTGGCTCTCTTGCATTTTGAGTTTTATTATTACACTGAGTGTGCCCTTTTTTCTTTTGTGTTCTTGTTTCACCTTGGATCGATTCTGAGTCTTGTTTTTCTTGCCTGTTTTTTCAGATTTTTGCCTCTGATTCTTGTTCATCTTCGTAGATTTTAGGCTTGGGGTTTGACTTAGAACACTATTGCCTTAGGAAAATCGAAACAGACTCTACTGATTCCCCCAGATTTCTTGCCCTAATACTTATTAAGGTCATGTTGAGGTCCCTGAACGTGTACTAAATCCTTTATCACAAACAACAGTACCTAAATCACCCCTAACTAAGATGATGGGCATGTTTAAGTGGAGAGTAGATTCGTTGACCAAACTTGAGTACTTCCGCCAGGAGTTTTCTATTCCAGTTGATGTTCACCTCAGGTTGGCTGTCAAAGATGACTCCATGATGCCCTTAGAGGCCTCCTACCCCTTTCTAGTAGTCTTCATTATCGAGGATGGAATCTGATTCCCCCTTGACATCTTCTTTAGAGAAGTCCTTCACTTCTATAAACTCAACCCCATGTAGCTTGCAGTCAACACCTTTAGGGTCATTAACGGTGTTTCTGAGCTGGCATGCCGAGAAAAGGCTACGATAACTCTGTCTGACCTCTAATATTGCTACACCATGCGTGGCTTGAAATCCAAGGGTGGCTACACTTATTATCTGAAGCCCAAATCCATCAAGTACAAGCTCATAGCTGACCTTGCCGACTCCAATAAAAGTGCTAGAGATGATTATTTGATTGTCTTGGGAAACTGGAAGTTCGCGTCGGATGACAATCTTCATCTCTTCCCACTAAGCCGAGGAGTTTTTAGGGAAAACGAGGGTAAGGACTTAGTCACTCCATAGTTCTATTTCTATTAACACTTAGTAGTTTATTTCTCCTAAATGTACTAATGTTTTCTCATTGTTTCTGCAGTTCTTCCCCAACCATCAAAGAACTTTCGCCAAGAGTACATCCCAAGCCGAGATCTTATCCGGCTTCTGGGTTTGCCAATTGAAAAATGCAAGGCCCCCATCCTTCTAAATTACGTGCCGACCTACCAGTCCCTACTTCCCGACATTCCCAGGAGAAGCCAAACTCCAACCACCTCAACTCCACCAGCTGCCTCTTCTAAATGCATCCTTTCTTTGTTCGTCTAAGTGTTGAATGCTGCTTCTGTATGCTTACTGCCTTTTATATTGTTTCATACTTAGAATTTTTCTGTCTTTCTAAGTTTGACAACTTGGCTCCTCATCTCATATACCCAGACCTCAGATACACCCATACCTCAGAGTTGAGCATACTAATCATCTTGGATAACAACTTGTGTTATTTATCTCGGCCGAACAACACTTAAAAATATTTCATCAAATTTTTACAAGTGTTGTTTCTTTACTTATACTTGCTATCTTCTGGCACGACTTTACCTTTCCAAGTCTAATAACCAGACTGGGTATCTTGGATAACTACACTTCAAGTACAGTACAGTACTGTTACCTTGGATTGACTTATCTCGGATAATATCACTTGTCAATGATCTCGAATAACTTTAATTTGCAAAATTATTTCAAAATTTTCAAAGTGTTATGCTCATTCCCACTTCATGCCTCCTAATGTGAACCTAAGTACCACTTTATGTTCACATTAAGAACGCATCACATGGTTATTGCCTAAGTCTCTCTAAGACTTCTTTGGCCGTGGTCAGCATGTCTGGCTCGCCCAAACGAAGCACTTAATGCTTAACCTTAGTGCACCGATAGTGCCATACTCCTCAGCGTTGCTTCCAAACTGACCAAATTATGTGACACCCCCACTTTTGGGCATCATATATTAATATAAATAATTCAACATGGTTAAGTATTAAGTTCCGATATATTAGTTAAAGGAGTACGTTCCAAAACTTAATCTTAATACAGCCCCAAATGTTTGATTTCTTATACCAATCTTCGAACATTATTATGTTAATACATAAAATTTCATCAAAACAGATAAAAAGGTGGGCAAGACAGGCCTTAATGGCCAGGCTAAGACGGTTCTAAGTGAACCGTGACTGAACTTTGGCATCTTCGACAAAATCTTCCCCTAGATTTTCTCTTTCTTCTTCACTTGGCGTGAAACACTATGAGCTGCAAGCCCAATAGGATACAAGAAACCCAAAAAAAACTAGCCATTTCTTATAGTTTGAAAACTTATGCAATAATAACACAGTGGAGTTAATTAACAACATTTAAAAATATATAATCATCACGAAAAAGATAATAGCGCAGCGAAAACAACATATATATATATAGACATGATCCATCATGAATATATTCACAATGCAAATGTCAGGTTATCATAGAGTTCATAACATAATCTCATTTAATTGTAAATTTGGTGAGCCTATGGTGACTCCCCGTGGAATGTCGTCCTACCCAACCATTGACCCTGGCCAGGGACTATTCTGCACCTCCTCTTGATCGCAAGGCACTGGATCTAAAGATGCTATGTGCTGAATTAAATATTTAGGGCGTATCATCAATGGTCTGTCTTAAGAGAACCGGTCTTCCCGAGGTACTCCCTCTGTATGAGACCCTCACTGCCACCCTGTAGACGTCCCCGAACGCCCCGGGAGGGTGAGTCCCGTTTTGTTCATTTTGGGCTCACTACAGCTCAGGACTCAAATTGTCACGGTCCTTAATCTGAACCAAAGAGTCCAAATCCGGCAAATCGTTTTGAGAAAACAGATTTTTAGAAAGAAGTGCCAAACATGGACTGCTTTGCCAGATACAGAGTCGCCACCTAAATATTTTATTTTGGGAAATTTAGGAAACCCTGACTCGTTGCCTAAGGCCACGTGTCCGTCATCACCAAAGTTGCCTCGGCTCGGGAACTTGGGTATGATTGGGGAAGGTCACTTCGTGAGCACCCCCGCTCGCCCGATCAAAGATCGGCCTCTACTAACCATGATATCGAGTTTTGAAAACATTATGCCTTCTTATTCCGGTTATTAGCCTAGGTTTACTATGTGATGCACACAGCATACAAGTATAGACCGGATCGCCTGAATTGGAACAAAATATTTCATGTTTGTTTTTGAAAGCGGTTTGCTACTCGCAAGTAGGCTTAACATGCAGATTTTGCCACCCTCAGGTGGGCTTTAGAAAAGATGGTTTTGCCACTATCTAGTGGGCTTAAAACTCACAATCAATGATTTGTTCCAATCCAAATAACCCAACCTTCACCCACAGGCATTCAGGCAGTTATATCACATAAGCACATAGCCTCATGGTAAGCATGCTATCATGGCAGTCACTCACACGCATGCAAGGATGTTAAAGCATAACCACTTACCGAGTACTCCAAGCCAAAGAAAGAAGCTAATTAGAAATCAATGCACGATCCTAACTATACAGAAATGCCTAATGCAACACATGCAAAATGCAACTAAGATAGGCTTGGCTATTCTAAAGATGGCATGTGAAATGCTACAACTAACAAGTATTCAACTCGGAATTGAAATACAATGCAGTTAATATGATGCGCCGAGCCCGGTGCATGCAAGACAGATGAATGAATGCAAACATGCTATCATACTGTATGCTAATTAAAACATGCCCTAATCTAACCATCATAAGCTGGTAAATAAAAGGGAGAAAGACGTGGGGTTGGAAGACATACATCACACGCACGCACACTTATTACAACATTGCCCTCACTCAGAAGGTCCGAATAAATAATACAGTCCCGAATAAATAATACAGTCCGAATAAGTACAAAACCCTAATTAATTAACAAATTAATCTAGGAAAGTAGTAAATTAGCATGCAAGCCTATGGACTGCCTCAGCTCTGCTCCGGATGATGGATGATGCATGCTTGAGTTGCCTTGCGCGGAAATCCATTGCGATGCCCCAATTAGCTTCTGTTTATAATTAAGCCTGGAATACTGCACGAAGCTCCAAAAGACTGCCGGTTTCTGGTTTGCTGCAACAGAGAGCAAGAAAGGGGCATGGCAATGTATTTTCACATATGTATGCATGCCTCGATCTTCTTGCCACCAATCACGCATCTCGATGCATGATGGTCGAGGAGTCGAACTGTACGACTTAATATGAAATGAATGCACATATAAACATAACAGGACCGAGACTCCATCATGGTTAATCCGGAGTGTCGGCGACCGGGAATTGAGACACGTTCCGTCACTCAGAGTACGAAACGTCCCTCGTTTCCCGTGCTTGGGCTAACTCCTATCCCAAGCACAATGCAATATGCATGACATGCATGAATGCAATCCTAACATGCAACCTAGCATACGCAATGCTATGAGATGGCATACACAATGCACGATGTAGCAAGACATACACAATGCTCTAACATACAACCTGACATACGCAATGCTATGAATTGAAATGACATACACAATGCATAATGGACTTACACTAACATGAGTGGACCTCAGCCACACTCACATTAGTAGCCATGAGATGAAAATGAGACAACCGAAATGCGTGCACACATGCATGCATACCGAGGACTGAACCTAAGGCATAAAATGCCACTCTACCAAAGCATGGCAAGGGATGCAAGATGGCATACAAACATGTAATTTCAACACTGAAGCATGATGCTAAAAGGCCCCGAAACGTGGAAACATGGCACCCGATGCATGAGATGAGCCCCGAAACTCAAAACTAGGCACATGTATTGACTTATAGCTATACAAAGCATGCATTATTTGACTATGAAGCATAAAGACAGAGCCAAGGCAGTCCCAAAACATGAATATTTCTAGTTCAAAGCATGACCAAAAGATGCTAGCATGATGGACTAAAATAGCATGCAACTTTGACTAGCAAACATGGTTTACATGGCATGTATATGAAGCGCATGAGAACTCATCAAACCAGCAAAAATCAGTGAACAAAACATGTGAAAATATGCCCAAATAATCACTGAAATACAGCCAATGCATGTAAAAATGAGGGGCTCCTTTGGAAGGGCATACAAGGGGTTATTAAGCACATACATCAAGGACACTTAGCATAGTCAAACCAACTCTGGAAATGAGTTATGAGGGTCCTAAAACCCACTGAATAGGCCCTGAAATTGGTCAACAAAGCTTGCAATGAAAGGCCTCTTTGAAAGGCCTTGAATGGGATTCCTCTACACATGCAACATAGACATAAAATATGGCCAAAGGGGCCTTGGACAGAGCCGAGGCAGACCTAAAAACTCATAGAATGAGGCCTGAAACATGACTTCTATGCATGCAAAATAGAGTCCCTTTGGGTGGCTAAGCATGCTAGTAAAGAGAATGAGGGGTGAGAGGGTCACCCCTCTATGATTTCAAGACTCAAAATCTCATCAAAACCACTAAAAATCCACTGGATTTCAGTGGCTAAGAGGCCAAAACAAGACTTATGCAAATGCTCAAAGGCATGGCTCAAAGCATGTAGAAATGAAGCATGCAAGGAAGGAGATGACTCCAAACATAAAAATGACCTCAAACAAACTTAAAGAGGAGGTCAAAACAAGACTTTTTCCAGTTTATATCAAGCCTCGAAAACATTCACAAGTAAGGCTAAAATATGATGCAAAAATAACCCTAAAAGAGAGGTAAAGGACAAGAGGCAGCAGATGGCCTCAAACAGCAAAGAGCCCTTCAACAAAGTTGAAGAGGGGCTCAAAATAAGGCACTTTACAGTTTGGCTCAAAGCCCATAAATGCCCACAAATAAGGCTAATGTATCGTGCAAGATAAGCCCTAAAAGAGAGATAAAGCACAAAGGGGGAGTAGAAGACCTTAAACAGGAAAAAGTCCTTGATCAAACATGAAGATGAGCTCAAAATAAGACTATTTCCAGTTCAGGTCGAAGCCCAAAAATGCAAGAAAAAGGGGCTAAGATATAGAGCAAAATGATGCAAAAGTAGGGAAAATAGGGACTCACCCTTGAAGAGCCGGCCTCCAGCAGCTTTTGGTCCAAGATTCTGAGCTTTCAATCTCTGCAAATGGCCTCCAAGTTGCTGGAATGGAGTGTGGAGGTGGTAGGCTATGAGGTGTAGGGTAAAATGGCCAAGAATCAAGGTGTTTGGAGGCTTGGAATAGAGATATAGGGGGTGTATGTATAACTCTCAGCCCAAAGCTTCTAACCCTTCTAAAATGAAGTGGGGTGGTGGTTATATAGAGGGAGAAGCCAAGGGAAAAGGGGGGGAAAAACCAATTCAAATTTCCCCCCAAAAGGGCAGACCCTCGGGCAGGGGGTCTGGTGTAAAACAGCTGGCACAGTTGGAATGCACCAGGAGAGAGAAGAATGGCTGGCCAGGTGCAAAAGGTCCAGGTGGCCGGCCAGCCACCTCCCCTGGTTGGCCGGCCAGGGGTCAAAAGGGTCAGAAGAATTGCTGGCCGGCCACCCCCAAAAGGTGGTCTCCCAGATGAGTGCAACACAGCTGTATGGTCAAAACCCAGAAAATGTGAACCAAGAGGGAGAAAAACCAGCTTTTTAGAGGGGTTCAAAAGGGTCAAGAACAAATGCTGGCCGGCCTACCCATATTGGTGGCCTCCCAGGTGTGTTCAACACAATGGTGTGGTGGAAGTTCAGAAAAAGTGGCCCGGGAGTGGAAAAAAATAGCTTTCTAGTGAAGAAAACAGGCGATGAAGAGCGATGAAGAAATAAAATTGGTTTTTCAGAACAATTGCTGGCCTCCCACCTTCCTACAACCTTTCTAACAATAAAAATAAGGTCCCTGCCAAAAATGGACCAAGACGAATGCAAAACAAAGGTTCGGCGGCCGAAACACGCAGTTTAGGGCCCCGAAAACAGGCTGTTAGGCACCGGAAGTGGCGTTCGACCACGGAGTTGGTCTCTCGGGCCACAGTGTCCCTCAAAAGGGAGGAAACAAGGTGTGTGCCAAAAACCGGAGCAAACGGAGGTAGTTAAGCAGTCCCGAACCGAGGCACACGGCCGACGGCTCCGAAAACCAGAAACCGGGCTCCAAACGGGAAAAATGGCTTACGACCATGAAACGTAGCCTAGGGCCTCTGAGAGATGATCTACAAGACCTCTCCCTTCCTTTGGGAAGAGAAAACAAAGAAAACAGGGCCTGGTTCGCAAACCAAGGTAAAGCACAAAAGAGTCCGAAAGTCCGGAGGCAAAGCTCGCAGCCGTGACTCCACAACCTCAGAACGAGCACAATATGCAACATCACCAAGCGCTCAATCGGTGACATCTGAGTCTTAAGGTCGGTCAAAAATGGGGTGTCTACAATTGCCCCTCTTTGACAGAACTCGGAAGTCAAGGAGTGACGGGAGTGAATGTCAAAGCCCAGAGACGACCTATTTTTGACAAGGCCGAAGACTCAGACAAACAGGCGAGACGAACAGAAAGATGTGCCCACAGGCATGCCCGCAGGCAGGGGGCAAAATGCAAAGCGATACGCGCAAAGCCGGATGTAACTCAATGATCATGCGAAGCAACAAGCTGTAATGAAGCAAATATTCACAATAGATGCAACAGTTTTAAGCAAGAATGCAAAATAAAACTACATTTCATGCAGTTAAAATGCGAAGAATCATTCAATTCTTGCCACGTCTCACACGGAAAAGATACAATACCTGTGCGGCTCGTCTGGTCGCACCAGCCCCAAATGAACCGTACATACAATATCATGCCTGCAAAAGGAAGAAACTCAACAAGCGCAACATAGTTAGCAACATATGTTCAGTGTGATATCGAATGCAGACAAACACAGTGTTGATGGGTGAATGCGTCGCAATGCGAGAAGCAATGCGCGTGACAACGCAAGTTAAGCACAAAGGTATGACAATACTCCTGAAACGTGCAGAACAGTGCAAGTGGTGTGCATGAGAATGCAAGTGACGTGCATAACAATGCAGGATAAGTGTAAACTCGAATGCACATTTTAAAACGAAACGGCGAGCAAAGCAATGCAAGTTTCGACGAAGGTGGCTCAATTGCGACTTCCGGTTTACCTCCGGAGGGGTCACAACATATTCAAAAAGGATACACCTCGCTTTTGACGAGTAACAATGAGACATGCCTCAAAAGTTGGAGTTGAAGTTCCCGCGGAGGGATTTTGGCGACGAAAAGTGCACTTTCCTTGTACTTTCTCGGGTTCCGGGGACTCCAATCATCACCAAAATTTGCAGAGACCTTGGAGACCACCTTGGGAATGCTGCCGGCCATGTTTGGTCCAAGGGAGAGGCCGCCGGCCAGGTTTGAGGGAGAGGGGTGGCCGGCCTACCAGAAAAGGTGGCCGGCCGGCCACCTAGTCCAAATCCGGGGCATTTTGGTACTTTCATGCTCATTTCTTTAAATATACAAAGCCAAACACTTTATGCTCATAACTCCAAGGCCGAAATCAGTCCCTCTACCTTCCTAGAGCATTTTCTCTTTCAGATCTGCGCTCTATACGCGGTTTCCAACGCCCCACGCAAAGTTGTTTCGCGAAAACTTTTTGTTCTCTTCACTTTGGACCGATTAAATTTTGATTTCGGAGCTTCTTTTCTCATTTTCACCACTTGAGGTAAGTTTGTCTCAATATTTGGAAGATTTTCTCGGGTGTTGACTTTTGTTGACTTTTTCATTTCCCGAGAGTTGACTTTTGTTGACTTTTTCCAATTTTGGCTCATTTTGCTCATTTTTGCTCCTTTTTGCAGATTTCTTGAGATGGCGGGTCATTTTCCCCATGGCAGAGGTTCCCCAGGTGCCGGAGGTGATCCAGACATCATGTCTTTACCCCCGAGGGTTCGGCCGTTCATCCCCGAGAGGTACGACCCTCCGACACATATCCTCCCTCAAGCGATTTTTTATCATTTCACTGATTTCGATGACCGAGCGCCTGGGGATTTGCTTTTGCGAGAGCCGGAGTCTCACCTCTCTCATCAGGCACGAGAGTTATTTACGTCACTTTTACATTTTCTGCAATATATTCTGCATTTTTCGCGCATTTCGTGCTTTCGCTATGTTTATCTGCTCACTCAAGCACACAGCTTGTTTTGAATGTTTAGTCTATAACACCGTATTCTATTTGCACCTTGAACACACAGTTCAAACACTCTGACTTTCTGAACACGCAGTCCGTATATTGATTGTGAACCCACAGCACACACTTGTTTGAGAATTGAACACACAGCCCAAACTTTGAGATGAACACATAGCCCACTTTTGAAATCTGAACACACAGCTCAAATACTTGATGTTGAACACACAGCTCGAACTTTGATGATGATGAACACACAGCCCATTTTTCTGATTGTGAGCACGTAGCACACATTCGTTGAGAGTTGAACATACAGCCCAAACTTTGAGATGAACACACAACCCATACTTTGAAATCTGAACACACAGCTCAAATACTTGATGTTGAACACACAGCTCGAACTTTGATGAACACAGAGCCCATTTTCCTGATTGTGAGCACGCAGCACACATTCGTTGAGAATTGAACATACAGCCCAAACTTTGAGATGAACACACAACCCATACTTTGAAATCTGAACACACAGCTCAAATACTTGAATTCTGAACACACAGCCCACATTTTGAAATCTAAACACACAGCTCAAATACTTGATGTTGAACACATAGCTCGAACTTTGATGAACACACAGCCCATTTTCCTGATTGTGAGCACGTAGCACACATTCGTTGAGAATTGAACATACAGCCCAAACTTTGAGATGAACACACAGCCCATACTTTGAAATCTGAACACACAGCTCAAATACTTGAATTCTGAACACACGGCTCACACTTTGAATTTTCTGAACACACAGCCCAGATTCTGTATCTGATTTGATTTCGCACACAGCTCATACATTTCATTTGCACGCAGCTTATTCATTTCATTTGCACGCAGCTTATACATTTCATTCTGAAACTGAATACATGTGTTCATCCTGAATGCAGGTGACTTCTCGTACTGCGCGAGGATATGGCTCCATCGCGGCGAGAGAGTGGTACGTCGAGCTCCCGGAGGCTGTCCGGGATCTGGTTGACGTGGCAAGGTTTGGGCCCTTTTGCACTGGGATATCCCGCTGTCCTGCTAGTAGGACACTGATGGGTGCCTTAGTAGAGAGATGGTGGGACACCACCAACTCCTTCCATTTCTCTGCTACTGGGGACATGACTATGACCCCGCTTGACTTCGCCGTATTGGCTGGCCTTGATGTGGGAGGTTGGGCGATCCCATATGACGAGGACATGGGCCAGTGGGAGGCAGCCTGGATATACTTATTGGGAGCTCGCCTGCCAGTTGACAGATCTTTGGGCAGACTCCGCTATACCTGGTTTTCTTCCCATTTCAAGAGGGTAGAGATGGAGCCTGAGACTCCCGAGGAGGTAGCATAGTACACCCGCGGATTTCTGATGTTCCTCTTCGGGACCACTCTGTTCGCCGATAGGGGAAACACTGTCGGGCTTTACCTGTTGATTGCTCTAGTGGACTTATCACAGGTCAGTCGATATGATTGGGGTGGCGCCAGCCTGGCTACTCTCTATTGCTATATGAGCGCAACCACCCGCGGACGGGGGAACATGGTTGGCGGCTAATGGAGGACCTGGGAGGTACTTTCTGCCTTCTTGATTTACATTTCTGCTTCTCATTATTTGTACATTGCACACACAGCGCACCTTACACTCTGTACCTTGCGCTTTGCTCTCAGCATTTTGTATTTACATTCTGCACTCAGCATGTTGTATTCTAATGGCTACTGCTTTGTTTTCCACAGCTATGGGTCTACGCGTACTTCCCGACGCTAGCCCCGGAGCTTGAGGTGGAGGTGCCCCTCAAGACCCCTTACTCACTTGTATTCGAGGGCCAGTACCGGCCGAGACCTCGGGAGTCTTTCCTCTACCTACAGCAGTACTTTGATACAGTGCGGTCGTCAGAGGTATTTCAGAACTCTCAGTTCTTCATGTTTTCATATTTTTGATTTATCTTGCACATTCACAATTTCTGATCAGCTTATGCATCGGTTATCCACAGATCACATGGCAGCCTTGCGCGCCTTTAGGTAGAGACCTCCAATTTCAGTTTGCCGGAGCATGGGGTGCCTCCCGGTATAGGATCTTGTTCGAGGGGCCAGTTGGTAGGGCCTGGTTTTTGGGGGATCGCTTTTTGCGCCAGGTATGAGGCTACCCTGTTCAGGACCTTCCCTCAGCACCTCCAAGCGATATGCGGACTGCTGATAGGCTCTCTCCCGAGGGTGTTGTCAACGCCAGGTTGGGTACTGATGCATTTCTTCATCTCGAGGAGGGGGATTACGCCACTTACCGTCACACGTATTTGATGCCTCCATTGACGGGAGTCCGTACTCCGACGAGGAGGTCTGCTGGTATGCCCTCATCGAGCCGGGCTCGGACTGCAGATATCCCTTCCACCAGCAGGGCTGGCACATCTAGGGGTGGAGGTGGATTGGGTCCCCCGATTCCTCCGACTTATTTTCATGCTGGATGGCTAGAGATTCCGACCGAGTTGACACGATGGAGATATGGGACTTCCTACCCGATCCCGATAGAGCCTCCGGTGCCTGGTCATTGATTTGTCAGAGACCCCGACTCGCCACCGATATGTTTTACAGTTTTGATTTATCACTCCGATACTCGGACACTCATTCATTTACTGATGATCTTGCATTTGCATTTGCAGCCTCCCGTCGAGTATATGGATGACATGCTCGGATTGGTGGCCTCACTCGAGGGCATGGTCTTACGGAGAGAGGCGCAGTTGTCCATCATGGGTTTCCAGGTACTCTTTAGTTTTCTTGCATTTATCATATTGCTGATGACATGCTGATCTTGAACATCTTACTGCATTGTAGAGCACATCTGACACACACCATATTCATGTACTATATCTGCATACATCCACTCTGTGTAGTTTGCTTGCATCTGCATCTGATATACATGTTTTGGCTGATGTATTCAAATTGCATTCTTCATTTTCAGATGCCTTCGGTGTACGCTTAGTCACAGGCCGAGCCATTCAGGCCTTCCCGATAAGCTGGGCCATCTAGGCCTTCTCGAGGAGCTGGGAGAGGGGAGTCGTCTCGCGGACGAGCGGGCGCAGGGTGCACATTATAAAGGAGGAGTCCAGCGAAGAGGAGGAGGCTGCAGATCCCCAGTCAGAGACCTTTGCTGACAGAGAAGGTGGCTCCGACCCTGGTT
This sequence comes from Camellia granthamiana, assembly GCA_036172215.1. NCBI lineage: Eukaryota > Viridiplantae > Streptophyta > Magnoliopsida > Ericales > Theaceae > Camellia > Camellia granthamiana. The sequence continues at coordinate 96,311,652 of CM069906.1, forward strand.
CCGGGAGTGGAGGTGAGACCGAGGAGGGTTCCGAGGATGGCGGTTCCGACTCAGACGATGATGATGGTGATGATGGCGCAGAGGCTGTTCCGCAGAAGAGGACGAAAAGGGCCTCTTATTCCTGCTCTTGAGAGCATTGATGCAACTGTTCCCTGCTTTATTTTCTTTTTTTACTAGTAGTTGTAGCACATTGTACATTGTTAGGCAGTTTTATTTTCTGTAAAACTTGTACCCTTGTTGTAAAAAATGTTGTAACAAAGGAAGCATGATGGAATGAAAAAGCTTTTGAAAAAGTGTTGTATTTTATGTTCTTAGCATCGCATCGCATCGCATCATTTTGCACCAAAAATGAGATTGAATGGAATTGTGCGCTGTGTATTTACCAAGTCAGGTAGTGAACCGACGCAACAAACTAAACAACCTAACTTACTAAGAAATAACAAAACCTTAGCAAGTTTACAACTCGATAAGCAAAACATAACAAAGTTGATAACTCGATAAGCAAGACTTAACAACATTGATTAAACAAAGAGTAACAATTCAATGTACGAAACTCGACAGCTCGACAAAACTTCACAACTCGATAAACAAGACATCTCAATAAACAAAACAACAACTCGATAAGCAAAGCAATAACTCGATAAGCAAGGCAACAACTCGATAAGCAAGACTTAACAACAACTCTGTAAACAAAGTGCATTTCGGACGATCTGGGTGACGGAACGCATCCGAAACAGAGGGGGAATGGAGGCCTTTGACACTCCCGATGCATGCAAATGCTGGGAACTTCCTTCTAGAGGGTAGAACAGGATCAAAGACACATTTTGCAGCATGGCCGGCCACCTTTGGGAGCTGGCCGACCAGCTTTTTGTATTAGAGGAGAGAGAAGTGGCCGGCCTACCAGAAAAGGTGGCCGGCCGGCCACTTAGCTCAGCAACCACCAGTTTTTCGACACGTGGCCCCCGAACAGTGCCCTATCCTCTTTAAAAGTCTCAGCCTCGTGGTTGATTCATTTCATCTCAGTTTTGCACCAAAATGGAGGCGTTTCTCGTCAAAAATCTCACAGCTTGGATCGCTTCTCTAGATGGCTCGGAAAAGTTGAACTTCCGGGGTTTCAGCTTGAATGCGCTATTCACGCTGAGCCGTACTCCGCTGCACATTCCCTTCCTTCATGCCGTGGCGAGGTTTTGGAACCCGGTGACACATGTTTTTAGCTTCGGCGGGCAAGAAGTATGTCCAACTTTCGAAGATTTTCAAGTTTTGATGGAATCTGAATGCCATGAAGAGATTTTGCCTCAATTTCGCTTTGGTCACGCCCTAGCTTTAGGGCGGATGTGTGGGCTCACCATGCATGACGCTCGGTCTCTGATCTGCAATGGGGAACTGGACATCCTCGGCTTGATTCATTGCTTTTCTGATGCCGGTGACCGTGGCAACCATCATTGGCAAGGTTTTCGGCAACACGCCCTTTGCTTGTGTATGCTGTCTCACTTTTTGCTTGCCCCAGGCTTTAGTGGATCTAGCGTTCGTCTGATTGAAGTTGCTTAAGGCTTGAAAGAATGAAAGAGCTGTATCGCCATGACATTGGCCGAGACACTGATGGGCTTGGATGCTTTCTACCGCCAGGAGACGACCGGGTTTGCGGGGAGTCCACTACTGCTGCAGGTAATGTTTCCTTCCTAATCTCACATATATATTGCGCACATCACTCGACCCTCAGGCTCGATTTTTTCTCACAAAACCCCTTTTCTTACTTTTCTCTCATCGTACATCTCTCTATTCTTTATTCTCTCATTTTTCATCCCTCTCCAGGTATGGTTGATGGATAAATTGCAGGTCGTGGACTCTTGCCCAGCCTACTCAGCTCGCGGCTACTTCTTTCGACAATGCCTAGTCGATGCCCTTGATGAGGAGTGGTGGTTTGACTGGATGTGCAATTTGTCTGTAGATCGCATTGCTTGGCGCTGTCCTTGGCTCAATCTCCCGGCGATGAGCTATAGCATGTCCCGGTAGGCCGGGATCCAGTTGATTGGTCTGACTCATTGTGTGTTCTACTTTCCGTTTCGGTTCCAGCGCCAGTTCGGTCATGATCAGACTTGCCCGCCGGAGGGGATAGAGTACCTCGCTGCATTCCCGGTTCGAGGTGCACAGCTTGCCCGGTATGCCACAGCCTGGAGGACTAGAGAGCTCCTGGCCCCTGCTCTCACTTTCAGTTGCATTTTGTCTGATAAGTGCTTAGATTGGCTCAATGAAGAGGCACAGATTGGGCCCAGCTTGGCATCAGAGGCTTCGACCAGCTCTGGGAGGGGGCACAGGGACACCTGACTTATCTATGCTCCGGATTTATTGCTTTACTAGTACTTTCAAGTTTTCTTTATGAATTTAATAAAAAGCAACTTCAATTTGTATGCAAGAGCAGGAGAACTCTGTTTTGAAATCAATGAAATTGAAGGTTGTGGGTACTGAAAATTTTCCACTTTGGTCCAAAAATGGTCTCAGTTGTAAAAAGGTTAATTTGAGCAAAGTCAACTTTTATTAAACTTTTCAAAACCATTTTCGATATGGATCAGAACTGGACACACCTGAGATCTGTCACTGAGATGCACAACCCCGGATCTTAGCAACTGGAAAGTTGCCCCTAGTCTGTATAGTACCGCGGCACTGCACAGCAACGGAAAGTTGCCCCTAGTCTGAGAAGCACTGCACCGGAGATCTTAACCGAACTCTTTGAATGCTGAATAGACAAAGATGGCCGAGATGATCAAATGAACAAAGTTGATCGGGGAAAATGTTTATGGCTGAACTTCAGGATGAAGTTGCCTACGTATTCCAAAGATGGTAATCAAGCCTTACGTAGTTCAGGCTCGGGTTCACTCAGGTATTTTCACTCTCCTTTTACGCCCTAACTTTTGCCAAGGCCGCCCTTTGCGGGTTTTCAACCTTGCGAGCTCAGTTTTTATAATTTCAAATTTTCTGTGCTCTGAGTTTTGCCTAGGTCGCCCTTTCGGGTTTTCGGCCTTGTGAGCCTCTCAAGGGTAATATTTCTTCAATTTGTCCATATTGATCGGCTGTGAGAACTCTAAGCCATCTAGATCCATCAGAACCACAGCTCCACCTGACCAAATAGACTTAATGATGTAGGGACCAGTCCAATTGGGTCTGAACTTGCCCCTTGGGTCGTGGATGGGAGCTCGGTTGTCCTTGAGCACCAAATCTCCTTCTTTTAGATTCCTGGACTTAACTTTCTTGTTAAAAGCCTGGGCAATTCGGCGCTGATAACCTTGAACATGGTACAGTGCTTTCAGTCTTCTCTCATCAAAGAACATGAGTTCCTCAAATCTGCTCTGCTGCCAATCTGCCTTGGCTATTTGACATTCAGCCAATACTCGCAATGACGGAACCTCAATCTCGATAGGTAGAACGGCCTCCATCCCATAAACCAACGAATACGGAGTCGCCCCAGTAGAAGTTCTGATCGAAGTCCGGTAGCCCCACAGAGCAAACGGCAGCTTATCTGGCCAGTCCCGATAGGTTTCCACCATCTTCTGCAATATGTGTTTGATATTCTTGTTGGCGGCCTCAACCGCTCCATTGGTTTGTGGCCAATAAGTAGATGACTTATGAAAAGCCACGTTGTATTTTTCTAACAAGTCAATCACTTCCTTCTTGAAGTGGGAACCATTATCTAAAATTATCTCGTTTGGGACTCCGTAACGACAGATGATGTTGTTTCTGATAAACTTCGCAACATGTGAAGCCTTCAACACCGCATAGGATTGGGCCTCAACCCACTTCGTGAAATAATCTATCGCGACCAGGATGAACTCATGCCCATTTGACCCCTTCGGAGTGACAGCCCCGATCACATCAATTCCCCAGACTGAAAATGGCCATGGCGAAGTCATATTGTACAGCTTCGACGGCGGAATGTTCATGCGATTTGCATGAATTTGACACTTGTGGCATCGCCGGACAAAACCGATACAATCCTCCTCCATGGTGGACCAGTAGTAACCCTGTCTGAGGATCTTCCGTGCTAGCATTACTCCATTCATGTGCGCACCGCATTCCCCTCCATGGATGGCTTCCATTAGACGCTTTGATTCTTCGGTATCGACACACAGCTTATGCATTCCCAGATGACCTCTCTTATACAGCTTACCCCCACAGATGATGAACTGAACGACCATTCTTCTGATTGCCCTTTTATCCTTGGCATTTACCCCTGGCGAGTATGCTTCCTTCTCTAGGAAATTCCAAATGTCGTAATACCAGGGGTTTTCATCCTGAGCCTCATCTATAGCAGCAATCGACTCGTAGGCTGGCGCAAATTTCTAGTCAATGATGACTGGACACATCCGGACTCCGAACGGGATGTCTATCATGGAAGATAGAGTTACTAAAGAATCTGCGAACCTGTTGTTCTCTCTTAGTAGATGAGCAAAGTTTAGCTTCTCAAACCGAGGAATTAACAAATCCAAGGTCTGGTGATACATCATCATCTTTTCTTCTTTGACTTTCCAGTCTCCTTTTGCTTGAGACACAACAAGGTTCGAGTCCCTGATGACGTCCAACCGTCTTGCCCCTAGTTCCAGAGCTGCCTCTAGACCGGCAATGTATGCCTTATATTCTGCTTCGTTGTTCGAAACTTTGAAACGGAGTTTGAAGGCTAAAGGGATACGGGACTTGTCAGGTGCTATTAGTAGCACTCCTATCCCATATCCGTACTGGTTTGACGCTTCGTCAAAGTACATCGTCCAAAATTCGTCATCGATATGCAAAATGGCCTCATCTGGGAATAAGTACTCAACTGCTTCACCCCCTTTCACTGGATGATCGGCTAAGAATTCTGCTACTGCTCTTCCCTTGACTGACTTGCGTGTCACATATTTCAAATCAAATTCGGAGAGCAACAGCAACCAACGAGCTAGCCTACCCGTAAGTGCTGGTTTCTCGAAAAGATATTTGATGGGATCGAGTCGTGAAACCAACATTACGGAGTGAGCTAACAGGTAGTGCCGCAGCTTCCTGGTAGCCCATACCAAAGCTAAGCAAGCCTTCTCCAACAGTGTGTAGCGAGTCTCATACTCTAGCATCTTCTTGCTCAGATAGTAGATGGCTCTCTCCACTTTGTCCTCTGATTCTTGTGCGAGCATGCAGCCCATTGTAGTCTCAGTCACTGAAAGGTACAATATCAACGGTCTCCCCGGCTCTGGCGGTGACAACACGGGCGGGTTCTGTAGGTATTCCTTAATCTGTTCAAACGCAGCTTGGCATCGGCCATCCCATTGGAATTTCTTGCCTTTCTTCAGAAGGCCAAAAAGTGGTTCACAAGTCAAGGTTAATTTTGAGATAAACCGTCTTATGAATTGCACTTTACCCAGAAAGCCTCGCACCTCCTTTTCAGTCATTGGTGGTGGCATTTCTAAGATGGCCTTGATTTTGGAAGGGTCGACTTCGATACCTCTCTGTGTAATCAGAAACCCCAGCATTTTTCCCGCTGTAACACCGAACGTACATTTCTGAGGATTCAGCCGCAACCGGAATTCTCTGATCCTTTGAAAGAACTTTTGCAAGGCAGTGTAGTGGCCTTTTCTATCTTTGGACTTGACAATCATGTCGTCCACGTACACCTCAACCTCTTTGTGGATCATGTCATGCAATATTGTGGTCGCGGCCCGTTGATAAGTAGCTCCAGCATTCTTCAGCCCAAACGGCATGACTCTATAGCAGTATGTCCCACACGGGGTGGTGAATGGAGTCTTTTCCCGGTCTTCAGGTGCCATTACTATCTAATTGTAGCCGGAGAAGCCATCCATGAATGAAAGCAAAGCATGCCCTGCTGTGAAGTCCACTAACTCATCAATATGCGGTAAGGGAAAGTCGTCCTTTGGGCTGGCTCTGTTCAAATCCCTGAAATCCACGCATACTCGGATCCTGCCATCCTTCTTCGGCACCGGAATGATGTTGGCCAACCAAGTCGGGTATTCGGATACCAGCAGGAAACCTGCGTCGATTTGCTTGGTGACCTCTTCCTTAATCTTGAGAGCCCAATCCGGGCGGATACTCCTGAGTTTCTGTTTAACGGGTCGGGCCTCGGGGTCAAGAGGGATCCGATGCTATACAATCTTAGGATCGATTCCAGGCATGTCTTCGTAGGACCACGCGAAAACATCTTTGAAATCTTTTAATAAAGCAACTAAGCGCTCGCGTTCCTCCGAAGACAATGTGGACCCGATCTGGACCAGCCGCGGGTCTTCCTCAGTACCAACATTCACTGTAGTGATTTCATTAACTAACGGTTTAACAAATCTCTCCTGCTCTTGTTCAATTAAGCGTTGCAAAACCGGAGGAATTTCGTCCTCGTCGTTTTCATCAAAATTTTGAAAGTCTGAGTTAATGCAATAAATCAAGGGCACAGAAAAGTACTCAGAAACCACAGCTACTTGATTCTCATTAAGCACATCCAAATCGTCCGATTCCTCGGTTACAATAGACTCAAAAGAGAAAGAAAAAGACGACCTGGACAAGACTGTGGCATCCGAGTTATCATCCCTAGGATTACCAGACTCAGACTCAGTCGAGCTGGAACCTGATTCCGACTCACAAGACTCGGTGGAATCAGATTCCGGCTCACTACTTGACCCGGTGTTGCTGGACAAAAATCCCTCTTCATATTGAAAAATGAGAGAGGATGCGATAGATGCATCCAAAATAGTTGCTGGTAGGCCCGCAGCCGTTTCATTCCCGATCACGCATATCGAGAAGTTATCTCCCAAGCACTTCTGGTCGATCGGAGGATCTGAAAGTAGACATGCCAGCGCTACCCCCATCTCAAGTTCGGTCTCCTCAGACTGCACTTTCTTACTCTGCTCAGCCTCAGCCAATGGGTCCGTCTGCTCTTCGGTAACATCCTCCCCGGATAACTGCAGATCAAAGAAGATCTCAAAACCTGGTACGCGCTTCCTTTCCACGTTCAGCCACGGCTCTGGAAAGCCACAAAACGGAAAGTCCTCCCCCTCCCGGACGAAGCGTCCGTTTAAGGTACCCTGAATGGGCCTATGCATCAGCTCAAAAGGCTTTCTAGCCTGCTTTGCTCTGGCTCTCCCAGCCATTTCCTTCCCCTTCCTTATCCAATCTTCTTTGGTGGGCTGATAACCCAAACCAAAGGTATGAGGGTTGTGTGGCACTTCAGCCAATGCTGTGACGCCCTTCCGGCCGCTCTTTCCCAATCCCATCCCGGGAATGTGTTGAAGCTTGTTCATGAGGTATACAGATTGAGCACTAACGTACACTTCCTCATTAACAGCCATGATGTTTTGCACAACCCGAGCCTTAGCTAAGGTAAAACCTGACATAAACATGTCCTCCATGCCGTGCTCAATTTCTAGGACTGGTGTAGATACCTCCAAAGGTGGATGGATCGATGAATTCCCGAAAACAATGGCTACTCCCTTTCCATAGGGGTATTTCACCATCTGATGTAGAGTGGATGAGACGGCCTTCACCTGGTGCAACCACGGCCGCCCCAAAAGCAGATTGAAGGTTGCCGGAACTTCTAAGACGTGGAAATCTATCTCATGTTGTCCTGTCCCAACCTTGGTCTGGATTTTTACCGTCCCCATTACTTCCCGGCTCGTGTTGTCATACGCCCGAATCACTTGGGCTGTTGGTACAAAGTCGGCGTTCTTTAAACCAATTGCATAGGCTGTCCTTGCCGGGCAGACGTTGATTGCAGACCCTGTGTCAACGAGTACCATGGGTATCCATTTATTTCTACACTCCACAGAGATGTAGAGTGGCCTATTGTGGTTCGCACCCTCAGGTGGTAGTTCCTTATCAGAGAAAGTCATCATCGGGGTAGCTCCTCCCGGAAAGACTAGTCCAACTAGCTGCTCTGGTGTGGTATCTATGGAGAGTTTGGCCTTGTCCATAGCAGATAGAACAGCCTGTCTATGCACTCGTGATGCCATAAGCAGTCCCCAGATGGAGATGTCTGCTTGTATCTTCTTTAATTGCTTCAGTACGGCTTCTTCTTCGATTTGTTTTTCTTTATGCTTTTCAGTTTCCTTATCCTTTCCAGATGCCTCTGGCTGGTCTAGGCGCGGGGGCTTGAAATATCGCCCGCTTCTCGTCATATGGTCGATCTCGCCGACATACCAGGTGTCATCTGGCTGATGGTTTCCCCAATCTTCATCTGTGTGGGCAAGACATAAGTCATCGTCCTCCCACCACATTCCATCGGCAGCCCACAGACACCTGTCCGGCCCCGGTGTGATTGTACTCGCAGTACCTCCAGCCAACATGCTCGCAGCATATTCCGTTCCTGTGCACACAGCACTTCCAGTCTTCTCGGGGGCCTTGGCTTTTCTGATTCTCTCGGAATCCCAAAACCCTTCTTGTTCCACCTGTGTTGGTGCAAGTTGTTGTTCAGCTCCCCCTACATTCACAATGCCCAAATCCCGAGCGAAATTCTTAGTACCGGCGCTCTCCGGCAATGTAATCTGACTTCCGGCCCTTCCGGCCACCACTGATATTCTCGCTCCTGCCGGGCCATGTTCTGGTTGGAACTCTTCCACAACATTCGGTTGATCATCCAGCCATCCAGTAGCCTCTGCCAATTCCTCATAATCAAACCAGTTGACTGCCGTGTCCCCTGGATCCTGGTCATTGAAAAATTGGAGGTTGGCAAAGTCCTCTTCCACGGCCGTCAAATCATTTGCCCCTTGCTCAAATCCATCCCCCGGATCACACACAGCTCTTCCTTTTCTGGCAACTCTATACCTGGCCCAGCCTGGCCTACTGACAAGATGTATTCACTCGGATCATAGGCCTTCTCAGCGAAGCTCCCAGACTGCTCAATCCCAGACTCAACAATTCCACTCTCCTCTGAAATCTGCCCTGTCCCATCTTCGATGGTCGCCACCGTTGGCTCTGGTTGGGTTTTGGAGATGTCCAACATGCACAAAGAATAAGTGTAGTCAGGAAGGAGCACCTCCAGCTTAGGTAGGTGGGATGGGGTGATATAGATACTAGGATCGTAAGACACGACCCCAGTCTGGATAAAGTTGATTCTGTTGGGAGGGGGAGCTTGGTTATGCGGTGGGAGAGGGTTTGTTGTGACATTGGGCTTTTCGGGAGGCGCAATCACCTGCTTGTCAATAAGATCCTGGATCTCGTGACGCAATCTAAAACAACGGTCAGTGTCGTGACCATGTTGTTGGTGATATGCACAGTATTTTGCTGGGTCGTGAGAGGGAGGGAGTGGATTTGGTAATGGCCTCGGCTCTAGGGGCTTCAAATGCCTTTTCCTGATTAATACCCCCAGAGCCTTGGACAGGGGCATATATAAGGGTGTGAAGGTTCTTTGGCCTCTGGGTTGGTATTTGGTGGTCTGTGTATTGCTTCCGGATGCACCGGAGAAAGGTGTGGCTGCCATGGGTCTTGGAAGGGGAGGGGGAATGGTGGTGACCATGCTAACCTCCGAAGCTCTTGCAGTTGCAGCGCCACTCGAGCCTACATTGTTGTTGCGATTGAAAGTCCTCCTAGGCTGCTCTCTATCTTGGTCAATCAGACCCTGTTTCATTGCATCTTCGATTTACACCCCTATCTCGTGCAGATCTGAAAAAGTGGGAAAGGGGAGCATAATCATTTTTTGCATTAGTTTTGGCTGGAGATTGCGCACAATCATCCTGATTTGATCTTTGTCGGTAGGCCTCAGGGTCATCATTGAAGCCTTCGCCCTCCACCGAGTTACGAAATCTGAGAAGCTCTCTTTAGGCTCCTGCCTTGTTGTTTCGAGATCTCGAGTCGTAATCTCGATTTGGGTATTGTAAGAGTATTGTGCGACAAAGGCCTCGGCCATTTCATCCCAACTCCGCTTGACGTCATCCTCTAACTTCGCGTACCAGATAGCGGCCACACCCGATAGGGTCCGGCCGAATAGCGAAAGCTTCTGCGGTCTGGTGAGGCCCATTGGCTGTAATATATCTGAGAAGAGTCGGAGGTGGACCATAGGATCCCCAGATCCGTCGAAGCGATCGATTTGCGGTATCTTGAACCTATCTGGCAGCGTCACAACCACATCGGTATATCCGTCCTCGATATCCGGAATAGCCTTTACCCCTTGGGACTTTTTGAACAGCTTCTCGAGCTTGCTCAATTTCAATACTGTTGGGTCTATTTCGAACTCGAAGGGAAAGTCCGAGTGGTTGATAGGCGTATGTGCCTTGGACCGTTGAGGTGGAAGCGGGGGCGGAACTGGCCCCGTTGGAAGGTCTGTGTCCTCCTGGAGGTTCTGGACATTCGGCAAGGTGTTTTGGATGTTTGGCAGGACATTCTGGACAGTTGGCATTTTGTCACGACCCAAACCCGCCCCTATGGGTTTAGCACCGTAACCGGCCAGTAATCTGAGATTACCGAAGGCCTACTGAACAGTAAGACAGTAAAACAGAGTACAGGGGTATGGCGGAAGCCAATACAGTAAATAAACAGTGTCCACCGAGCTGTGACAGTCTGTATGCCAAAAAGATTTTTCATACGTTTATGCAGTCAGAGACACACAGTATGTACAATATATACACAACCAGTTAGAGCAGGGACCAATCCCTATTAAACAGTACAGAACGGTTTATACAGTATTTACAAAAAACAGTACAAGACAGACGGGGAAATAAAAAGACCCCTAAGCCATAGCTTGGCAGGCTCGGAACCTCGCGGTGAGGCACAGTGGTTGGCTTGACAAAACTGGAGTTACCCCGACGCTCCTAGCTGCGATCTGGTGCCTGTACACCTACATATATATATGAGCAGTGAGCTAAAGCCCAGTGAATAACATAAAGCGTAAAGGGGTTTAGAATGAATGTCCTTACAGTAATGAAAACAGTTCATTAAATCAGTATTCCAGTCTTTCAGTCAATCAGTCATATGTGGTACATCCGTTAGCATAACAGTATAGTAAGCAGTAGGTCTTAAAGACCAAACAGTAATGATGGCCATCAATCAGTAAACAGTAGTGGTTCCACCAGGGAACCGACAGAGATCTCTGTAACAGTAACAGTAAACAGTAGGTGCTAAGGATGCCACAGTACAGTTCAGAATATAGGACATACATTCATTCAGTAGACAATATCAGTTCAGTAAACAATTCAGTTCAGTATTCAGAAGATAATCATTTTGAACATATCTTTACACAATTGTTACTCACAGAGTTCTGGGCTACAGTAGGCTAGAGCGTCTCCTCGGAATGCCAACCCTATACAGTTAACAGATTGAACACACTCTAAGTTTCACAGTTGGGAAAGATAATTATTAACTCCCTATTATTCCTCGGTGTGTTCTACATCTATATCCTCATTAAGATGTTTAAAACTAGGCCTAAGAATGCCTAGGATGGAATGAGGATGCAAAGATGTACACAGAAAACATTTTCAGAATTTTCGGTGAAACAGGGTCCCGCTCGAGCGCCAATTTCCCCGCTCGAGCGGACTGTAAACAAAGGTACCCGCTCGAGCGGCAACTATCCCGCTCGAGCGTACTGTAAAAGTACTGGATAGGTGAATTCTCCGCTCGACTCCCGCTCGAGCGTGAGACACAAGGCCCTGCTCGAGCGCCAACTTCCCCGCTCGAGCGGACTGTAAACAAGGCCAAAGTGCTGGGAGCTTGATTTCCCCGCTCGAGCGGCACTTCCCCCGCTCGAGCGGACGACCAAAATCTGGAAAACCCAGATTCGAACTCCAAGTTCAAAACCAAGTTTTCAAACACCAAAATCGATCCTCTTGGGCCCATTTTCTGGAAAACCTTTGCAAAGACATAGAATCACATGATTTGAAGCTCAATTTGAGAAATCAAAGCCCAAGGGTGTTTAATTCAACCCCAATTTCAAACCAATCTTCATGACAACAATTCAAATGAACATGCATGGGCTTAAATCATTTTCAAAGCTTTAATGCTGGTTCAAAAGAGCTCAAACCTCCACAAACAAGATGAACTCATGGAGTATGATCAAAAGATGGACATGCATGTGAGGAATTATGAACTTACAACCTCAAAACTCAAGAATGGTAACATGCATGCAACAATCAAGCTACAATTCAACATTTAACCCATGTTATAGCTCTAAACTCCATCGATATGACATGAATCATGCAAAAATCAACTTTAAGACACAATTAAGAGGTTGAAATCCTTACCTAGGTCTTCAATGCAAGATACACAAGCTCAAATATGCAAATCTCCTACAAATTCTTCAAGTTTCTAAGCAAATTGGGAAGAACTCAAGCTTTCTCTCCCTCTCTCCCTCTCAAGTCAGCAAGAGCATGAAAATGGCTGAGCAAAATGTTGCCTAAGTGTATAATGAGGCTCAAATATATTACATTGAGTGGGCCACTAAGGGTTAGTTTGGTAATTTAGTCCAAGACTAGCAATTGATCAATATTTAATCTTATTTAATCATACTAAATCAATTTTCAGATAAATGTACCATAAAATCACATTAATTCTAAGGATCATAAAACACTAATCAATTTCAGGTTCGGCCGCCGATAAGACCTTCAATTTGCAGTTTAAACATATAAACATGAACAGATATTCAAACAGTCGAACAGATAGAATGCAATTCAAACAGATACAGTCAATCAATCGGTTTCAGTTTTCAGTCAGTTAGTTCAGTATTTTAATCAGTTCCATTTCCAGTCTTAATCAGTTTCAGTTTAGCGGTAATCAGTGGTTATTCGGTAAACAGTAACGAGGGTTGTTACACGTTTGCTCGGGTAACGGGACCCCTGGTGGAGGAGGAACTGGATGTGAGGTTGATGCTCTGTTCTGCTGTTGTAGTCTAGTGATAAGCTCAGCCTGCTGGGCCATGATCGTGGCCTGCTGTTTAGAGAACTCCGCTTGGCGGACAGCGTTCTCCTGCATTTGCTTCATGCTCTCTTGGAGCTGGCACATCATTTCTTCCATCCTGGCAATATTCTGCTGATCTTGCTGACTGACTGGTATGTGTATCTCTATGGTAGAAACTGAGACCTCAGTCCGACTGTTCACTGCTAGGGTAGACCACTGCTCTGGTAACCTCTGCTCAGACACACTGCGCTTTCTTGGCCTTCGTTTGACCACCGGGGGTAGAGAGTGAAACACTGGCTGTCCGTCAACCAGATACTCAGATCGATTGAGTTGACGACCTCTTATCTAGAGTGCTTGGGGAATATCTGCTTGGTCTGAAGCAATTGTGCTAAAACTGTCCCCCTAGCAAAAAGATAAATAAAGCAATAAGGAAATAGATAACCAGACAAACGGACATCATAACAGCTTAAAATAAACATACAACACAGTTGGGCGTAACAACACACAGTCGGTAAGCTGAATACACACTACCCTCCAACACTGATCATTATCCCTGAATCACTGTCCCCCAAAACTGAATCTGATACCCGCAGATAACTGATTCTCAAAATAACTGAACTGATGCCCGCAGGCCTGATGCCCAAACTCGCAAACTGATACATGCATTCCTGTAGAGACGCACTCTAAAAGCACATAACAGATAAGTGAGAGCCAAAACACCCCTATGTTGGGGTAGGGTTTCCCTATCCTATTTTGTCAGGAGCTAGGGTTTCACTATGCACGCAGCGGTTTCAAACAACCTATATCGGGTAAGCAACCTGTCCTAGCTTGGAATGGTCACTATGGATTTCGATATGCATTAGGTCGAATGGTCAAAAGGGCCCCGGTAAAATTGGGGTTTGTGTTTCCATACTGGCAGAGCCCGTAACCGGTAAGCCTTATGGCACGCAGCCTCTAGCAAACCGCTCAGGAATAGCATATGGCAAACACGGTGTCCTAGACGCACCAATGCACATGCAATGCAAAGAAACACATAAGTGTAATCAAAACAAGATATCATGAGTCCGAGTCAAGTTCTCTAAATCCCTAGCGGAGTCGCCAGAAACTGTAGACGTCCCCGAACGCCCCGGGAGGGTGAGTCCCGTTCTGTTCATTTTGGGCTCACTACAGCTCAGGACTCAAATTGTCACGGTTCTTAATCTGAACCAAAGAGTCCAATCCGGCAAATCGTTTTGAGAAAACAGATTTTTAGAAAGAAGTGCCAAACATGGACTGCTTTGCCAGATACAGAGTCACCACCTAAATATTTTATTTTGGGAAATTTAGGAAACCCTGACTCGTTGCCTAAGGCCACGTGTCCGTCATCACCAAAGTTGCCTCGGCTCGGGAACTTGGGTACGATTGGGGAAGGTCACTTCGTGAGCACCCCCGCTCGCCCGATCAAAGATCGGCCTCTACTAACCATGATATCGAGTTTTGAAAACATTATGCCTTCTTATTCCGGTTATTAGCCTAGGTTTACTTTGTGATGCGCACAGCATACAAGTATAGACCGGATCGCCTGAATTGGAACAAAATATTTCATGTTTGTTTTTGAAACCGGTTTGCTACTCGCAAGTAGGCTTAACATGCAGATTTTGCCACCCTCAGGTGGGCTTTAGAAAAGATGGTTTTGCCACTATCTAGTGGGCATAAAACTCACAATCAATGATTTGTTCCAATCCAAATAACCCAACCTTCACCCATAGGCATTCAGGCAGTTATATTACATAAGCACATAGTCTCATGGTAAGCATGCTATCATGGCAGTCACTCACACGCATGCAAGGATGCTAAAGCATAACCACTTACCGAGTACTCCAAGCCAAGGAAAGAAGCTAATTAGAAATCAATGCATGATCCTAACTATACAGAAATGCCTAATGCAACACATGCAAAATGCAACTAAGATAGGCTCGGCTATTCTAAAGATGGCATGTGAAATGCTACAACTAACAAGTATTCAACTCGGAATTGAAATACAATGCAGTTAATATGATGCGCCGAGCCCGGTGCATGCAAGACAGATGAATGAATGCAAACATGCTATCATACTGTATGCTAATTAAAACATGCCCTAATCTAACCATCATAAGCTGGTAAATAAAAGGGAGAAAGACGTGGGGTTGGAAGACATACATCACACGCACGCACACTTATTACAACATTGCCCTCACTCGGAGGGTCTGAATAAATAATACAGTCCGAATAAGTACAAAACCTTAATTAATTAACAAATTAATCTAGGAAAGCAGTAAATTAGCATGCAAGCCTATGGATTGCCTCAGCTTTGCTCCGGATGATGGATGATGCATGCTTGAGTTGCCTTGCGCGGAAATCCATTGCGATGCCCCAATTAGCCTCTGTTTATAATTAAGCCCGGAATACTGCACGAAGCTCCAAAAGACTGCCGGTTTCTGGTTTGCTGCAACAGAGAGCAAGAAAGGGGCATGGCAATGTATTTTCACATATGTATACATGCCTCGATCCTCTTGCCACCAATCATGCATCTCGATGCATGATGGCCGAGGAGTCGAACTGCACGACTCAATATGAAATGAATGCACATATAAACATAACAGGACCGAGACTCCATCATGGTTAATCCGGAGTGTCGGCGACCGGGAATTGAGACACGTTCCGTTACTCGGAGTACGAAACGTCCCTCGTTTCCCGTGCTTGGGCTAACTCCTATCCCAAGCACAATGCAATATGCATGACATGCATGAATGCAATCCTAACATGCATTCTAGCATACGCAATGCTATGAGATGACATACACAATGCACGATGTAGCAAGACATACACAATGCTCTAACATACAACCTAACATACACAATGCTATGAATTGAAATGGCATACACAATGCATAATGGACTTACACTAACATGAGTGGACCTCAGCCACACTCACATTAGTAGCCATGAGATGAAAATGAGACAACCGAAATGCGTGCACACATGCACGCATACCGAGGACTGAACCTAAGGCATAAAATACCACTCTACCAAAGCATGGCAAGGGATGCAAGATGGCATACAAACATGTAATTTCAGCACTAAAACATGATGCTAAAAGGCCCCGAAACGTGGAAACATGGCACCCGATGCATGAGATGAGCCCCGAAACTCAAAACTAGGCACATGTATTGACTTATAGCTATAAAGCATGCATTATTTGACTATGAAGCACAAAGACAGAGCCAAGGCAGTCCCAAAACATGAACATTTCTAGTTCAAAGCATGACCAAAAGATGCTAGCATGATGGACTAAAATAGCATGCAACTTTGACTAGCAAACATGGTTTACATGGCATGTATATGAAGCGCATGAGAACTCATCAAACCAGAAAAAATCAGTGAACAAAACATGTGAAAATATGCCCAAATAATCACTGAAATACAGCCAATGCATGTAAAAATGAGGGGCTCCTTTGGAAGGGCATACAAGGGGTTATTAAGCACATGCATCAAGGACACTTAGCATAGCCAAACCAACTCTGGAAATGAGTTATGAGGGTCCTAAAACCCACTGAATAGGCCCTGAAATTGGTCAACAAAGCTTGCAATGAAAGGCCTCTTTGAAAGGCCTTGAATGGGATTCCTCTACACATGCAACATAGACATAAAATATGGCCAAAGGGGCCTTGGACAGAGCCAAGGCAGACCTAAAAACTCACAAAATGAGGCCTGAAACATGACTTCCATGGATGCAAAATAGAGTCCCTTTGGGTGGCCAAGCATGCTAGTAAAGAGAATGAGGGGTAAGAGGGTCACCCCTCTATGATTTCAAGGCTCAAAACCTCATCAAAGCCACTGAAAATCCACTGAATTTCAGTGGCTAAGAGGCCAAAACAAGACTTATGCAAATGCTCAAAGGCATGGCTCAAAGCATGTAGAAATGAAGCATGCAAGGAAGGAGATGACTCCAAACATAAAAGTGACCTCAAACAAACTTAAAGAGGAGGTCAAAACAAGACTTTTTCCATTTTATATCAAGCCTCAAAAACATTCACAAGTAAGGCTAAAATATGATGCAAAAATAACCCTAAAAGAGAGGTAAAGGACAAGAGGCAGCAGATGGCCTCAAACAGCAAAGAGCCCTTCAATAAAGTTTAATAGGGGCTCAAAATAAGGCACTTTACAGTTTGGTTCGAAGTCCAGAAATGCTCACAAATAAGGCTAATGTATCATGAAAGATAAGTCCTAAAAGAGAGATAAAGCACAAAGGGGGAGTAGAAGACCTTAAACAGGAAAAAGTCCTTAATCAAAAATGAAGATAAGCTCAAAATAAGACTATTTATAGTTTAGGTTGAAGCCCAAAAATGCAAGAAAAATGGGCTAAGATATAGAGCAAAATGATGCAAAAGTGGGGAAAATAGGGACTCACTCTTGAAGAGTCGGCCTCCAGCAGCTTTTGGTCCAAGATTCTAAGCTTTCAACCTCTGCAAATGGCCTCCAAGTTTCTGGAATGGAGTGTGGAGGTGGGTGGCAATGAGGTGTAGGGTAAAATGGCCAAGAATCAAGGTGTTTGGAGGCTTGGAGTAGAGATATAGGGGGTGTATGTATAACTCTCAGCCCAAAGCTTCTAACCCTTCTAAAATGAAGTAGGGTGGTGGTTATATAGAGGGAGAAGCCAAGGGAAAAGGAGGGGAAAACCAATTCAAATTTCCCCCCAAAAGGGCAGACCCTCGGGCAGGGGGTCTGGTGCAAAACAGCTGGCACAGCTGGAATGCACCAGGAGAGAGAAGAATGGCCGGCCAGGTGCAAAAGGTCCAGGTGGCCGGCCGGCCACCTCTCCTGGTCGGCCGGCCAGGGGTCAAAAGGGTCAGAAGAATTGCTGGCCGGCCACCCCCAAAAGGTGGCCTCCCAGATGAGTGCAACACAGCTGTATGGTCAAAACCCAGAAAATGTGAACTAGGAGAGAGAAAAACCAGCTTTTTAGAGGGGTTCAAAAGGGTCAAGAACAAATGCTGGCCGGCCTACCCATATTGGTGGCCTCCCAGGTGTGTTCAACACAATGGTGTGGTGGAAGTTCAGAAAAAGTGGCCCGGGAGTGGAAAAAAACAGCTTTCTAGTGAAGAAAACGAGCGATGAAGAGCGATGAAGAAATAAAATTGGTTTTTCAGAACAATTCCTGGCCTCCCACCTTCCTACAACCTTTCTAACAATAAAAATAAGGTCCCTGCCAAAAATGGACTAAGACGGATGCAAAACGAAGGTTCGGGGGCCGAAACACGCAGTTCGAGGCCCCAAAAACAGGCTGTTAGGCACCGGAAGTGGCGTTCGACCACGGAGTTGGTCTCTCGGGCCACAGTGTCCCTCAAAAGGGAGGAAACAAGGTGTGTGCCAAAAACCAGAACAAACGGAGGTAGTTAAGCGGTCCCGAACCGAGGCACACGGCCGACGGCTCCGAAAACCGAAAACCGGGCTCCAAACGGGAAAAATGGCCTACGACCATGAAACGTAGCCTACGGCCACTGAGAGATGATCTACGAGACCTCTCCCTCCCTTCGGGAAGAGAAAACAAAGAAAACAGGGCCTGGTTCGCAAACCGAGGTAAAGCACAAAAGAGTCTGGAAGTCCGGAGGCAAGGCTCGCAGCCGTGACTCCGCAACCTCAGAACGAGCACAATATGCAACATCACCAAGTGCTCAATCGGTGATGTTTGAGTCTTAAGGTCGGTCAAAAATGGGATGTCTACACACCCTTATCCTAAAACCAAATCCGTGAGGTTAGAATACAATTCAAGCCATGTTAAGGCTTCACAAGCTAAATAATCACATTTCCTTAGAACCAGAGCGCGCCCTGCACCAACAAAACATCGATATAGCTTTTCCTTGTATTCATCCGCATGTGCACGGTCCAAAACCACCCATTTCATTTTTCTAATATTATGGTTATAATAGCTCTTGATGAAAATACACATATCATGATTCATTCCAAATGATCAAGCATATTTAAGTGCATGCAAAACAAAACATGTAAGAATGAGGCAATACAAAAAAGTTTTAAGCCATCACTAACTTGATTCCAGATTCTGAACAGTTTCTAGCAAACTGTCCCCTCAAATAAAAATATAGAAATGATAGTAAATGATATTTAAAAATTTTAATTTTTGGTGGAGTCATAGATTAAGTTGGGAACATTTTTTAAGAGGGCTCGAAGTCATATGGCCACTAGAAGATGTCCAACAAATTAAAAACAGTAGGTAGCTCCAACTTCGTCGCGTTTTTGAAAAACAGACATATCTCACCCCATACTTAATGAAATAAGTTGAAACCTGTGGCATTGGAAAGATAACTTAAAAACCTCACATCGCCAATTTGAATCACTTAAAATTTCATTCTATGGAAGAAACCGCGACCATGTAAAGTAGGCCTTGCTGCTGTCTTAATAGCAGAGGTGAATATAAAGCATATTTTTGGCTATAAAATAGTGTCAAATAATTTTCGCAGAATTCTTACATATAAATAAGACCCTAAAATAATTCTAGTAGCTTCAGATTTTCAAAATAATAAATAAGTGATTTGTTTCATGGTTTTGAAGTGAAAATAGATTCTGTACAGTGCAGTTTCTGTTTGAATGAGCAATGGGTTGTCTTCCTTAGTTCCCTGTTTTGGCATGCTAGGCTACATTATTTATGGAGAGGTATTTTTCTTGCATTTAAAAGGTTCTACAAGTTATGACAATAGAGCATAGAGAATATAAAAATAATAATAAGAGATAAGACAAGTGAGTTCATCTAAGGCATGCAAGAGAGACCTCTCCTATTGAGTTTGTTCTTGCTTCGTTCATGTATTATAAGACATATCAGATTGTTTTGCATACATCTTCCAAAACTTAAAGAAGTGGAGTATTTCTAAGTATCCTACCTTAGTGAAGCTTTGAAGACCTTTCAAGTGATGAGTCTTTCTTCTCTTTCCTTCCCCCTTCTTCCTCTCTTTCTTTCTTTTCTGTCTTTTTTTTCTCTCCCTCTCCACTCTCTAGCTCCAGCCGAAAATTGTAAGTGGGGAGTTGGGAGAGCTTGTGTTTGATATATAGACTAAAATGAGAGGGAGAGTTTGGAGAAAATATTTGATAAAAGAATCCATGCATGTATGGTCATTAGGGGTTGTCTACCCAACAAGCACACTTATGACAACCCATCTCTTCACTTAAAGGTAAGGAAAAGGTTGGTTAAGCATGCTAAATTGTAGACACCCCATTTTTGACCGACCTTAAGACTCAGACGTCATCGATTGAGCGCTCAGTGATTGCACATGTTGTGCTCGTTCTGAGGTTTCGGAGTTT
>CM069906.1:96332025-96574433 GCA_036172215.1 Camellia granthamiana
TAATAAGAAAAAAAACAGATTTCTTCATTCAATACTGAAGTCCACTATATAGACATGTTTCATCCACACACAAACTCTTTTATGTACAACATGCTTGCTTCAAAACAAAAAACATCTACAAAAAACACTGAAGTTAAATCTGCTTTTCGAATTTCGTTAACACTTCAATTAGGACCCCAACAGCTCAAATACATCACTGTCCGGAGAGACTCCTCAACTTGTTTGTATCTGTTATCATTGTTGTCCTTATCAGCTTTGTTATAGGCCAATTGATTATAAGCATTGACAATTGTTCTCACCTGCTTAGAAGACCTAGAAGGGAAGGCAGAAGTAGAAGCAGAGTCATTACTTGCTTTTATTGTTGAGTCACACTTCGGAGACTTTTCCTTGATTCTCTACATCACTAACAAAAACACCCTAGTCATGCTCTTGGATATTGTTCAAAACCAATAAGACTACGTAATTTCTTGAAAGAGAGTTGAAAGATGGCTTCAAAGTATAAGAGGTTTGGTGGTTTGTGGCCTTCAAGTTTTAGGAAGGTGGGGGCTGAATTTGGCTTGAAGTTATATTTATATATAGACAGGGCATAGAAAAGAGACAGATTGCAGCAACATTTAAAAAATGCTCCACCCGTTGAATGAAATCTAGTGTAGCTTTTGATTTATGTAGAATTCAAGGGGTTGATGCCCCAAAATCACCAAACGGAGTCGGATTAGCATGAAACTTGGCATATATGACTGTCTTGGCACGAGAGACTTATGGGAGAAAACAGGACTCAAATCGGGTTCTTGGTTTGGAAGTTAGAGCCGAATTTCGGTCTAGGCAAACTAGTTTCTTAAGAAACTTAGAATTTGAGGTGTTGACGCCCCAAAATCACCAAACGGTGCCGGATTAGCACGAAACTTAGCACACACGACCGCCTTGGCACGAGAGACTTGTGGGAGAAGACGGAACTCGAATCGGGTTCCCGGTTTGGGAGTTAGAGCTGGATTTTGGTATAGGCAAACTAGTTCCTTAAAAAACTTAGAATTCGAAGTGTTGACACCCCAAAGTCACCAAACGGCGTCGGATTAGCATGAAACTTGGCACACACGACCGTCTTGGCATGAGAGACTTGTGGGAGAAGACGAGACTCAAATTGGGTTCCTGGTTTGGGAGTTAGAGTCGGATTTCAGTCTAGGCAAATTAATTTCTTAAGAAACTTAGAATCCGAGGTGTTAACGCCCCAAAATCACCAAACAGCATCAGATTAGCATGAAACTTGGCACACATGACCAACCTTGGCAAGAGAGACTTGTGGGAGAAGATAGGACTCAAATTGGGTTCCCGATTTAAGAGTTAGAGCCAGATTTCGATCTAGGCAAACTAGTTCCTTAAAAAACTTAGAATTCGAAGTGTTGACATCCCAAAATCACCAAACGGCGTCAGGTTAGCACGAAACTTGGCACACGCGACCACCTTGGCATGGGAGACTTGTGGGAGAAGACGGGACTCAAATCGGGTTCCCGATTTAGGATTTAAAGCTAGATTTCGATCTAGGCAAACTAGTTTCTTAAGAAACTTAAAATTTGAGGTGTTGACATCCCAAAGTCACCAAACGGTGTAGGATTAGCACGAAACTTGGCACACACGACCGCCTTGGCACAAGAGACTTGTTGGAGAAGACAAGACTCGAATCGAGTTCCTGGTTTGGGAGTTAGAGTCGAATTTCGGTCTAAGCAAACTAGTTCCTTGAGAAACTTAGAATTCGAGGTGTTGATGCCCTAAAATCACCAAATGGTGTTGGATTAGCACGAAACATGGCACACACGATTACCTAGGCACGTGAGACTTGTGGGAGAAGACGGGACTCAAATCGGGTTCCCGGTTTGGAAGTTAGAGCTAGATTTCAGTCTAGGCAAACTAATTTCTTAAGAAACTTAGAATTTGAGGTGTTGACGCCCCAAATCACCAAACGGCGTCGGATTAGCATGAAACTTGGTTGGCACACACGACTGCCTTGGCACGAGAGATTTGTGGGATAAGACGGGACGCAAATCGGGTTCCCGGTTTAGGAGTTAGAGCCGGATTTTGGTCTAAGCAAACTAATTCCTTAAGAAACTTAAAATTCAAGGTGTTGACGTCCCAAAGTCACCAAACGGCGTCAGATTAGCACGAAACTTGGCAGACTCGACTGCCTTGGCGCGAGAGACTTGTGGCAGAAGATGGGACTTGAATTGGGTTCCCGGTTTGGGAGTTAGAGCCAGATTTCGGTCTAGACAAATTAGTTCCTTAAGAAACTTAGAATTTGAGGTGTTGACGTCCCAAAATCACCAAACGGTGTCGGATTAGCACGAAACTTGGCACACACGACCGCCTAGGCACGAGAGACTTGTGGGAGAAGATGGGACTCGAATTAGGTTCTCGATTTGGGAGTTAGAGCTGGATTTCAGTCTAGGCAAACTAGTTTCTTCAAAAACTTAGAATTTGAGGTGTTGATGCCCCAAAGTCACCAAACGGCGTCAGATTAGCACAAAACTTGGCACACACGACCGCCTTGACACGAGAGATTTGTGGGAGAAGACAGGACTCGAATCGGATTTCTAGTTTGGGAGTTGGAGCCGGATTTCGGTCTAGGCAAAATTATTTACTTAATTATCTTTGTAATTGTATAGTAGTTAATTTTTTTTTAGTTGTAATTAACATATTAACACATAATTATATTGTTATTAATTATTTTTGTTTTTTGTTTTTAAATATTTCCCGAGTAAGAGCTTGCTTCTTGTGGAATGCATGCTTGTGAACAATGGAGAATGATGAGGAAAACTTTCGTTTTTAGTTTATGTTATTTTGAATTATGAACAACATTATGTATTTAAACATTATATATGTATTATGGAACATTATGTAGTGGGATAATTTTGTTGATGTGTAGTTATGAATGCAAGAATATTTTTATTATGGAGAAATTGTTATTTCTATATAGGAATTTTTATATTATTATGCAATTATTGGTTTCTTTTTCAATTTTTTTTTTCATTTAATACATGTAATTTTAATATTTTAAATAATTTTATTGCAGGTTTTTTTTATATTTATATTTTATTTTATTTTATTTTTTTGTGACGGCATCACAACGTCGCAAAAAACATTAGAACTAAAATGTAATTTTTTTGGCGACATAGGCAATGCCGTCACAATAAAAAAACATTTCGCAACAGCATTTTTTTGCCGTCTCAAATAAAACTTTTAGCGACGGCATAACATTGCCGTCGCAAAAGATTTCATTTTTTTACATATTATAGGCGATAGTAAAATGCTGTCACAAAAGGCAACATTTGCCGTTGCAAAAAAAAAAAAAAAAACGACGGCATCATGCTGTTGCTAAAACGTATTAGCAACGCCCTCTGTTGTGACCCCTAAAACTCTAAAAATACATTTTCCACAATTCTCTCTCTCTACTCTCTTCTTTCTCCACATAAGACATTGCCGCCTATTGATGCCACCTCAATTTCCATCCACCATCATCTCTTCATTGTTGTTCATACTTTGTCAGTCCAAATCTGAAGCATCGTTCACTATTCACTGTTCCAAATCAACATTCATGCCATCATCACTATCATTTGTGATTCACCAGCTTAGATCTTTATAGTCATTCAACGTTCACCATTGCCTTCTGTTGGACAATCTTCACTGTATTATAAATAAATTCTGTTTGTATACTCAACAATAAACAGAACACAGAAGAAATAAAAGAAAGAAGAGAGATTGTTTGATTACAAAAATCAAACCAGAATATAAAATAAATAAATAAAAACATATTTTTATTTTGTTACAAAAACAAAATCAAAATCTGAAATAGAAAAATAATAAAACAGAAAAGTAAATTAATTACTTACCTTATTAATTTGTCGAACAAATTTTTGATCAAGTCTAGTGTTTAACATTGTGTCCTTAAGACAGATTCGTCTGTTGCACGGTGCTTTCAGATTGCGGACGCCTATCTCCCAAGATAAAATGATCAATAATGAATAATAGCAGCACTACAAATTATCCGCACAACGAACATACTTTGTTTATACACTCTTTCTCACAGAAAATTAATGCAGCAAAATGCATAGAGAGCAATGGCAAAATTGAGTACGGAATTAAGTGAAAAAATCAATTGAGGGACTGCCTATTTATAGATGAAAATAGTGGCTGTTCGGTTTGAATCCAACAGGTATGGTACCTGTTCAGACAGATTTGGTTTGAATTTCAAACAGATAAAAAACTATTTTGGGTTTGAATTTGAATAGATTCGGATATGTTTGGACAGATATGGAACTGTACAGAAATTCTGAAGAGGTGCAAACCAAAATTTGAATTTGAATTTGAATTTTATTTCCAACTAGATTTTGAAATAAAAACGGACATATTTTATTTCCAAAGAAATAATAAAAATAAAATTCAAATGTAATGTTTTTGGCCCAAAAAGATAAGTATTGGGCCAGACAAGCCCAACCCAACCTCACACTACGCACCTGTGTCTAAGCCCGACGGACGGCGGCCGTGCATGTGTGTTTATTTTTGGGTCCAATGGGTCTAACCCATTTTGCCCATAACCTCTCTCTTCTACAAACTTGGGGCGCCCTTTGGGGCCCTCCCCAAGTTGCAAACTCAAGCCTTATAAACTCGCAAAAGTTTGCCTACCAAACTAATGTGGGACAAGCCTTTAATTTAAACCTTTAAAGAATTTCCTCCAAAACTCTATTTCCATGGAGCTCACTTTGGCTTTAATTTTTCATTCACCCGATAATAGTTTTGAGCAACCAAATATATTACATGAATCACAATGCGACATAGAATGCGTTACTACTTAGACCCGTCATCCTTGACGCATGAGCCCCACCTAAAAATTAGACTAGAGTTAAGGAAAAATTCTATTTTTCCAAAACCATTTCTTACACCTTCATTATCTTTGCCTTCAATATTTCACTAGTGCCACCTTTTACACCATGTTGTGCCTTTGTCTCCCCCGACTAGTCTAGATATGGATCTATTATCTTTTTCTTTCTCATTTCTTTCTTTCTTGAATTTTTTTTTTTTCAATCTATTCACGCTTCATCAAAATAGTGTAATTCCATTGTCACAGTGTGATTTCACTTTCATTGGCATAATGCAATTTTAGTGACTTTGGTTGTCTAAAGTCAACGAAATTTCATTGAATTCAATTCATCGAAAATTAGTCACTAATGAAAATTTTATCTCATTTGAGGGTTGTCAAAAAATGGTCACCGACACTAACAATAGTCATTGAAAACTATCATTGGCAGCTAGTGATTGTTGGTGGTGATCGTAGGTTGTGTGGTAAAAAAATTACACTAGAGGTAATTTTGTCCCCCCCAAAAAATAATTCTCTTAAATTAGCAAATATATTTTAATTATTGACTAGAGAACTAAAAAATTGCACAATGCAGTTGCACAAAGATAATTTGGGTATTAAGAAAATGCACAATATAGTTTTAAAATATATTTTGAGTTGTATGCTTTATATAATAGAATAAATTTTAGCAAGTGTTTTGGAGTAAGCTTCTACTTATACTATAACATATAAGAGATTTAAAGACCAAATATTTTGGTCTCTAAAAGTGAAAATTTTGTTGCAAAAGACATTTAGGGACTAATTTTTATTGTCATGAGGATAGTAGTTAAAGGTCTTCCCGAAAAGTAAAAAACAAAGCTTTTAGCGACAAAATTTTGAAAATGTCACTAATAAATAAACTTTTAGGGACAAAATAATTTGATCTCAAAATGATTTGTTTTTTGAGACAAAAAATTTGGTCCCAAAAGGATAATAATTCACCACTAATGTATAATTTTTGTTGATAAAAATATAATGACACTTTTCACAACAAAAATATTTGGTTCCTAAAAAATAATTTTGTCCCTAAATTTTGGTCTCTAAAACCTAAATTTTTTGTAGTGTTGGTTTCAGCAAAAAAAAAAAAAATCAAAAAGTCACTATTTTACTATTAATCTAAAAAAAATTAACTATTTGGTTTTAGTTTATTTAATTGACAATTGAAATATATATATATATATATAACGTAATTCACTATGATTTTATTATCCAAAATGATAATTTGCTTTGCAGAAAAAATGTAGTAAAAAATAAATAAATTAAAAATTAGTGTCTATCGATAGAAATGTTAGTGTGCAAATAGAACTAGATAAATACGTAGTGGAAGTAAAATTGCCTTCAAACTATAGGTGGTAAGCTCAATCCAAACCCATAAACCCACCCAACTATACACATTTAAAATCCACATAATCCTGCCCACACATCAATAAATAGGCTTAAATAAATTGGTGATTGTCAATCCAATTAAAACTAGGTTTACGTGAGTTAGACATGGATACATGTTTAAACTTATCTAAATGGGTACAACTTATACCACCAATCTACTCCATCACCACTACTACCACCACTAGTTCTTCATCATCTCCACCATCACTGCTGCTACATTACCATCATCATTGCTACTCTACCACCACTTCTACCATGAATCTACCTCCATCACTACCATCATCGTCGCTACTCCACTACTTTCTCCACTATCACCTCTCTACTGCCACTTCTACCACCAATCCATCACCATCACCATTACCACCACCACCTACTGCCATTCTACTACACCATTGTCGCCAACACTCCACCACCACCACCACTACCACCTTCGCTGCCACCACCACCACCAACGTCGTCGACACACCATCACTACCATTGCCACTGTTACTAATCCACTACTACCGCTCCGCCACCACCATTATTGTCATATTAAAAAAAATAAAAACGATAAAGTAAATAAGTTGATTGTATTCATTTGTCAAACTCATTATCAAATTCAATCTAATCCATTTAAGTCCGTTTATTAAGAAAAATTATACTATATACACACTTCTTATCATATGTGTCGCATCGTTTTGGGGGGTATCCGAGCACGCTTGATAGTTCGGACCCTCGATTTCCTTTGATCTAGTCTCACAAGTGTAATGTGAAATATAAATGAGAATCGAGATCTGACAACTTTTATAAAAAAATTTATTTTATTGCAAAACGTTTGCTAGAAATGGACAGCATCATTAGATCTCTGAGTCGTTACTTAATCTTTTAAGAAAACTAGGAAACTTATGACTTGTGCCAATGCCACTATTTGTCATAGCCAAAGATGTCTCAGTTCGGAATCTTAAGTATGAGGGGGAAATGTCATTAATTAAGCACTCCAGCTCACCCAATCAAAAGATCGGTCTATACTAAACATGATATGAGTTTTATCGACTTTATATGTTCATAGTTCGATTATTAATAATGTTAAAATTTACTATCTGAAGCAAACAAATATAGACTATATCATTCATATTTGGAACATTTGATTTTATATATTTTTGAAAGAGTTTTAAATAATGCATAACTCAAAAGAAATTGAATTCCCAGACATGAAAACGATATTATTCTAAATTGAACAACACAAAATTGGCATTCATAGAGATATATCACTCAAACAAGTAGCCGCATGATATGATGTTTATACATAGTAAGAAAAACACTCACAAGTGGGATGCTAAAGCACAAATACTTGCATAATATTTACTGGTGTCCCGCAGAAAGCTACAAATGAGAGTTAGGAAAATATACATAATCCTAGATACAAAATTCCAATGTAAACTTGATGAATATGGCACAATTATAAGAAACAATTATAAGAAACAAGGCTAAACTTGTTGCACAAGGATACAATTAAGAAGAATATATTGATTTCGATGAAACCTTTGCTCCAGTTGCTAGATTAGAAGCCATTCGCATGTTACTTGCATTTGCATGTTTTAGAGATTTCAAACTTTATCAAATGGACGTAAAAAGTACGTTTCTAAATGGTTTCATAAATAAGGAAGTTTATATCAAATAACCCCCAAGTTTTGAAGATCACGCTTTTCCAAATCATGTTTTTAAACAATCAAAAGTTTTATATGGTTTGAAACAAGCACCTCGTGCATGATATGAACGATTAAGTAAATTTTTGATTGAAAATAATTTTTCTAGAGGAACGATTGACACAACACTGTTTGTTAAAACTAAAAATGACGATTTACTTATTGTGCAAATATATGTGAATGACATTATATTTGGTACTACTAATGAAACCTTGTGTAAGGAATTTACTAAGTGTATGCAAGGTGAGTTTGAGATGAGCATGATGGGAGAGCTAAATTATTTCCTTGGACTTCAAATCAAACAATGTAAGAAAGGAATTTTTATCAACCAAGCTAAGTACACAAAAGAACTACTCAAAAAAGTTGGTATATGTGTGTGTCAATTTCTGACTACACTGCTAATCAAGCACTCAGCTGGAGAATACTGGTAGAATAGATCAAACCCGAACAACCTGTCAGTAGAGATTCCGGCGGTAGTTCGTCCATCCGGGGGCACTCCGACGATCAAGTCAGTTATCTCTCACAGATAGCAAAAGTGCTTAACTCACTATTCAGAATAAAAAACATACCTTAGACCCATAGGGGTGCCTCTCTTTTATAGCCAACACTTATCTAATCCCAATAAAAGCCTAGCTTCAATGGATTTAGGATTACTGCTAATCTTGGACTCCCAGTAGGATTGGGATAAACTCTCTAAGAGTCTTATTTTTATCCAAACTGAAGTCCTCTCCCATTCTAGGACTCTTGTCCCTTATTCGCTTATCCCGGATTCCGGTTTCTTCGCAGATAACCTTGGCCTAGCCGAGATCATCTCGGCGTCATGACCAGGACACGTGGCACCTCGGCTGGCACTTCGGTGACACCTCGGCCACGTGTTGTCATTCAAAAATTATGTCCCCACAACTGCCCCCTAGATTCTATTACCTCGGTATCCTGAGGTGATGGAACCTATATCATTACTTCCTTTAATCATGACTCCGGTTTAACTTCAGCTTGTAAATTTTTCTTAAAATTTCAACAAGTGTTAAACATGACCTCAGTTTAACTTCAACTTGTAAATTTTTCTTAAATTTCAACAAGTGTTAAACATGACCTCAGCTTAACTTCAACTTGTAAATTTTTCTTAAAAATTTTAACAAGTGTTAAACCGATCTTGGCTTGAAAATTCCAACTCCCAAGCATCATTCTCTAGCTCTCTGCATGGCTTCCACCTACTCCTTTGTGGACCTTATATAAAAAGTCTTTAACTTAGGCTGAGCTTTTCTCTTCTCGGACTTAATCATCTAGGCCGAGA
Organism: Camellia granthamiana; assembly: GCA_036172215.1. NCBI lineage: Eukaryota > Viridiplantae > Streptophyta > Magnoliopsida > Ericales > Theaceae > Camellia > Camellia granthamiana. The sequence goes on from CM069906.1 coordinate 96,341,273, forward strand.
TCTTGTCTTCTGAAATCTGGGATCTGCTCACTTTAGGTTGAGCTCTTCTCTTCTCGGACCTAATCATCTAGGCCGAGATCGTGTCTTCTGGGATTCTCCATGCCCGACCTCCCGCGAAGGCCGGTGAGAATGTCCCTTGGTCCCGCCATACTGAGGGACTGCAAGAACCGTTTTCTGCCCCCATTTTTTGGGCACCTTTCTTGGCCGCTGGAATCGGCGTATCTTGTAGCGGGAACGGTAGCTACATGACGTTGTTCTGCATCAGGAAATTGACGACCGTTTGTAGGTCCGCCAATTTGCTCGCCATTCCCTTCATCTCGTCATCCCTCCGCAGGCATCTATCTTTCCATACCTAGAGGTCGTCCTCGTTATAATACCCGCTCTGGTCCGATTTCTTCGGTACGCCGCCCTCCTGGCGGACATTCTTTCCTCCATGATTCTTATCACGAGTCTCTTCATTGCAATTGTCTTCTTTGACGTCAAGGTCAATATGTTTTCCACTCTCAATAGGGGTGTCGTCCCCAACCTTTTCTTTCTGTTCGTCGTTGGCCATCTATTCTCCTTTCGTTCCCACAGACGGCGCCAAATTGTGTGTGTCAATTTCCGACCACACTGCCAATCAGGCACTCAGCTGGAGAACATTGGCAGAATAGATTAAACCCGAACAACCTATCATAGAAAGAAGAGATTCCGGCGGTGGTTCGTCCATCCGGGGGCATTCCGACGATCAAGTCAATTATCTCTCACAGATAGCAAAAGTGCTTAACTCACTATTCAGAATAAAAGCATACCTTAGACCCATGGAGGTGCCTCTCTTTTATATCCAACACTTACCTAATCCCAATAGAAGCCTAGCTTCAATGGACTTAGGATTACTGCTAATCTTGGACTCCTAGTAGGATTGGGATAAACTCTCTAAGAGTCTTATTTTTATCCAAACTGAAGTCCTCTCCCATTCTAGGACTCTTGTCCTTTATTCGCTTATCCCGGATTCCGGTTTCTTCGCAGATAACCTTGGCCTAGCCGAGATCATCTCGGCGTCATGACCAGGACACGTGGCACCTCGGCTAGCACTTCGGTGACACCTTGGCCACGTGTTGTCATTCAAAAATTATGTCCCCACAGTATGTATGACTCAAAAATAGTTGGAACTCTTATGAGCACATCCATTAAGCTAGACAAGGATAAAAAAGGTAAGTCCATTGATCAAGCAAAATATCGAGGTATGATCGGCTTACTTCTTTATTTAACCGCAAGTAGACCCGATATTATGTTTAGTGTTTGTTTGTGTGCTAGATATCAATCAAATCCTAAGGAATCACATCTTAGTGTTGTTAAAAGAATTTTTAGATATCTTGTTGGCACTCAAAATTTGGGACTGTTTTATCCTAGAGGTGTTGTATTTGATTTAATTAGTTACTCGGATGCCGACTTTGCCGGATGCAAACTTGATAGAAAAAGCACCAGTGGCACTTATCACTTCCTTGGTAACTCGTTAGTATCTTGGTTTAGCAAAAAGCAAAATTATGTTGCTTTATCAACGGCCGAAGCTGAATATATAGCTTCTAGAAGTTGTTGTGCTCAAATATTTTGGATGAAACAATAATTGGAGGACTTTGATTTATATTATGATCATATCCCTATTAAATGTGATAATACTAGTGCCATCAATTTAAGTAAAAATCTGATTCAACACTCACGAACAAAACATATTGAAATTTGACATCATTTTTTAAGAGATCATGTTCAAAAAAGGGATATTATACTTGAATTTGTAAACACCGACAAGCAATTGGCGGATATTTTCACAAAACCCCTAAGCGAGGATCACTTCAATTTTATTCGTGGCGAGGTTGGAATGTCGATTTCTACTTAAAAGGTTTTGTTGTAACTGTGAAACTTGAATTTTTGTTAAAATGATATATGTGTATTGCTACATTGATATGAAAACATTTTATCAATTAAATATTGTCAAGTCCTTCATACATTTATTATCCTTAACAGTTTGCTATTCACAACTGTGTATTTTTGTTCTGCATCTTGAGCTTAATTTAACTTTGCATACATTGATTTTTTTTTTTTAAATTTTTGCTATTAGACTTAATTTATTTTATTTATTTTTTATTTTTTTCGTTTTATTAATAGGCTTCATTTCCTTTTTTTTTTTCTTTTCTTCTCATTATTTTTTTTTGCCATTCGGCTTAATTTTTATTTATTGTTTTCCGCACTTTAATTTCATCTTCCATGCTTAAAAAAAGAAGAAGATATATATATATATACATAAATACAAAAACCAAAATGAAGAAAACAAAAACAAATTAAAATAAAAATATTTACATAAAAAAAAAACTTCATTTTTTTTTTTCATACGCCGATCTCACTTACTCGCCTTTTCCATCGTTTTTCTTCCTCTTTTTATCACCTTGGGAGGCCCTTGAAGGCTTTACCCCCGTGCTTTCGTCGAGAGCAAGAACTCCCCGCCGACTATCAAAGGGCAAGAACGTAGATGCTCCACATCGGGCCCTGGAGGTGGCCTGCCATTTTAGCTCTTTATTTTTGGCCTTCAGTGCGCATATCTCTGCTCGCACATCCTTGTACATGTGCTGGAGCAGAGAGAGTTGGGCGTTGACCTGATGAAGCTCACTCATCCTGTTCTGCAATCGGTGAGCCAATTTTGTAACTGTAGTCACCGTCTCCATACAAAACGTCAGTGTGAAATGATTGGCTTCAATGTTTGATTAAGCTGCCTTTATTTGCTCAATCGACATCATAGGAAGGTTGGGAAGAGTAGGAGTCGGGGCACTCGGCCCAGCAGCGCTTAAGGAGTAGGAATGGCAACAGGGCGAGGCGGGGCCGGGGATCACACTCCCCGTCCCCGATCCCCGAAGGCACAAAATTCTCCGTCCCCATCCCTGATCCCCGGCGCGGAACCCATTAGCCCCCCCGTCCCCGCCCCCAACGGGGATCGGGTTTCCCCGACCCCAAAAAATCCCCGAAACTTTTTTTTTTTTTTTTTTTTTCCAGATCTCATACTAGAAGGTGCAGAAGAGAACCCACTGGAAAATGTTTTTTTTTTCAGATCTCATCCACTTGGGATCATAACAAAATGTTTCAAGAACAACCCATTGGAAAATGCATTTGATCAAGCTACAATTTTAAATTGTTAAACAAGTAAATGATCTTACTTTTTCATGCTTGAAAAAGAATTTTGCATATCACAGAGATCAATAAATCAAGAAATCAAGAACTAACTGGGGACAATGTAAGAGAAATCAAGAAAAATTGAAATCAAGAACTAACTGGGGACAATGTAAAAGAAATCAAAAAATCAAGAATTTTGCATATCACAAAGATCATAACAAAATCTATTCTTTTTCTTTTTCACTAATTTTTTTTCCCTAAAATTTCCTTAGCAACCAAACAAACAGAGGGATTAGAAAAATTGAAACCTAGAGGACCAGAAAAATTTGTTCATTACACACACACACACACACACATATATATATATGTGGATGATAGATCTGCTTTTTTTTTACCAAATCAATGAGTTGCTCAGATTTCTTGGAGGTTTGTTGTTGAATCGCGACTCGATCAGTGAAGATCGATGAAGATCGCAACTCGATAAGCCTTAGATCGTCCGCTGCCTCACTCCAATCTGAGAGAGAGAGAGAGAGAATGTAGTCACAGAGAAAGAGGGCGAGAGAGAGAGAGAGAGAGAGAGAGAAGATGGAGAAGTTGGTGCCTCTGTTGAATGAATGATTGAGTAACGTTTTAGGGTTTGTTTGTTTTATATATATATGGGGGTAAAATGGTAATTTTACTTCGGGGACAAACCGAGGCGGGGACGGGGACGGGGTTTGGACACTTATCCCCGTCCTCGGCCCGAAACTGATCGGGGATTGATTTTTGAATACCATTCTTATCCCGTCGGGGGGGTATTTTTCGGGAAAAAACAACTCAAATCGGGGTCGGAGGGTCAGGTCCCCGTCAAGCCGGGTTCAAATTGCCATCCCTATTAAGGAGTCATTCAGGTCCGAAAAGAGAGTGAGGGGACAAGACGAGGCCATTTGGTAGAAGCGAGAGATGTAAACGCAAGGAGAGTCAGCGACCTAACACAGAACAGATTGAGTTAGCAGCCTTTCTACTTAGTCTCTTTGTTCTATCTCTCTCAAGAAAAAGAAGACGGAGATAGAAGAGAATGAGGAAGTAGAAGGAGAAGAGAGTGATTAAGAAGAAGACGGAAGAGAAGAAGACAAGAGGGAGAGAGAACCGAGGCAGTTGATTGACCCGTCTCGCTTTTGTCGGTCGGCTGATGCAAAAGCGAGGCCGCGTGTCCGCCGCGTTTTTCGAAAGAAAAAAAGAGAGTCGGGAGAAGTATATATAATTTTATATATATATGTATATATATATATGTTTAGAATCTCTACGTATTATGTTTTGAGGCTCGCGTTAATGCCAATTATCACTATCATTTTCCTCCTCCTCCTCCTTAAGATTCTGAGCCATGATTTCCTTTTGATAATGTCACAGGGGGAGAAAATACTTGAGATGTTATGTTATGTAAACTTGAGATGTTATGTTATGTTATGTATTGTGGTGTTGAGGTAGTATTCATTTTATTATTTTTTTAAATACTTGAGATGTTATGTTATGTATTGTGGTATCATGGTAATATTTTTTTAACTGATATAGACCAACTAATATTTATATTTTTTTTATATAGTTGGTTAATCTCAAGTCTCATATCATATCTTTGATTAAATCTTATTTATTACACATGTGCTAACCTATGTAGTTAGAAATGAATTCAGGGAGCATGACTTGAGGGGGAGCTTTTTCTTACTCCCAAATCAAATCAAAACATCATTGTGTGCTATCATAAAAAATGGGGGAGATTGTTAGACTTATTTATTTTGATAATTTATTTAATTATGTTTTAATTTATTTGGAAGAGAAAAATAGAATCAAAATTTATTTAGGCAAAACACCAATAAATCCTAAAATAGTAAATGTTAAACCATTTAGTCCTGAGTTTTTTTTGTAACACTAATAGGTCCCATTCCAATGTTAAAGACGTTAAAGCCCATGCTTTGTGGAATACGTGTCCTGAAGTAAGGGGTAAATAACGGGCATTATTTGTTGTTGAATTTACCAAAGAGGCCAACATCGAAACGGTATGTCAATCTACTGTGAGCGAATATGGAAAGTAATTTCTGGAGTGGGATCATGATTCCGATGTTCCAGCGATTTCGAATCCGTGATTACGGAGACTGTTTGTTAGGATTGGTGTTGTTGATGTGATTTCCTAAATTAAAGTTCCATTGCCAAGTAAAACCCTAGTTGAAACCATCAAACGTGGGAATACGGTGTTGGGAGTGTCAGAGTTGGGTCTGAACATCGTGAAAAACAGTAATTGGCGTAGAATAAGACACTAGTAGAACGTTGGAGCCGGTAATCGCCGCGGGAAGAAATGGCGGCAGGTATGTAATTTCTGGTCTGATGGTATGTGCATGTTCACGTTTTGTGTGATGTAAAAGTATGTGGACCACTGTGTTTGTTGCGGGTAAACATTGCTTTCAAAATTGTCTATTGGATTGGCCTAGTTGTGTGTTTTTTAATGTTTGTGGTGGAGCCCTGATTTTGGGTGTGTTGGTGTTGAGGGTAGGAGAAGGTGGGGATTGATTTTGATGTCTATGTCAATGTTAAGTTAGTGGAATTGGTGTTTGGAAAGTCTTTTTTTTTTTTTTTTGGGCCGATGTTGAAATGGCAATATTGTAGATGGGGCATTGTATTGGGTTGGGTGAACATTGCATGCGTCGATGTACTTATTGTTTACTATTAAGCTGTGGTTAGCAAATTCGGTTGTGCTTGGTAATAAGTCAATGGTCATTGTGGTGTTGTTCACATGTAAATGTTAATTTACTGGAAGGGGTTTGGTGAAATTGGTAATTTGCGTTGTTTGAGGATATTGAAGTGTCAATGTCAACGATGGACCAATGTGTTTGGGTGGGGAAACATTGTGTTAGTATTCCACTCCCAATATGGTCCTAACAACTTGTGTGTTTACTATGTTGGTGAGGGACCACTGCTTTTGTCAATGTTGTTGTAAATTTCCAAGTTCCTTGAATTACATTGGGTTGTAGAATGCAATGGGGTGTGCCGAAGCGGTGTATGTGGGTTGTGGTGACGTGGTAATGTGGGGTTAAATATGAGTTGGTAGGCAGTTGGGTTACGAAATAAGTTACTAACGAATCTTGTATTGTTACTATGTCAAAGGTAATTTAAAATTAATTTTGCAAGTTGATTGTATTCATTTTTTTATTAGTAACGGTAATGTTGTGTTGTAGTGTAGTTTCAGTTTGTGTTTCTGTGGGTTTGATTCGTGGGGGGATGTTGAAGCGTGATATGTGTTTTATGTCTAGTAAATAATGTATGCGAATGCTGTGTTGTATGGTTATTGGTAGTCAGGTTTTTTTGATGGTGCTAATTTGGTAATGTTAATGTTGTGCAGCAAGTGGAAGTTGTGCAGCAAGTGGAAGCCGGCATCGTGCGACACGTAAGGTAGAATGCAGAACTCCACCATTACGATCTTCTGTTCAAACGTCAACCCGATTAGCTATGAGGAGACAGTCAAAATTGTCGTTCAAGACAAGCAGGACAGGTACATGTCCTGTGCGAAGAGCTTTTGTCGACATGAAGAAACTAATGTGCTAGTCTAACATTGCCGGTGTTATGAAAACAGTGTTAGAGTTTGATTTCAGTGCTCGTCATGTCAAGCAATTATAGAAAACCCCATTTTGGCTCATGATTAACGCGATCCGAGTGCATAAATTGGATCCGGCTACATATAAGAAGTATGACGCGACGGTGTTCTATGTAATTCAGACATACAACCCTATTGATGAGAAATTTTACATCGGGGGAATAGGGCTGCCAATCCAAAATAGTGACATCTGTTTATTATTTGGGTTGCAATGTGGGAGGGAGAAGTTAGATTTGTGTCATGTTGGTAAAGGACCGGCAGATTTTATACAAAGAAGACGCCCTAACGTCAGCCGGATTTCATCGAAGGTAATCAAAGATGCGCTTGTAGTGGCAATGCGTGGGAGGATAGAGCAAGACGAAGAAGATGTTGCAAAGCTGATGTGCCTGTACGTATGTGCGAAATTATTTTTCCCAACATCAGATGAGTCCATTGGTTGGGCGTTTGTGTGGGTTATCGATAAGTTAGAGACTTTATGGTTGTATGATTGGACAACAACAATTCAAAACTCATTGGTTTCTTCGTTGAATGAGGCGCACAATAGGCCAGAACGTGTCACCGGGTGTGTCGTAGTGTTGCTGGTAAGATTTGATCTAAAACACAGAAAATCCATTGAACTTCCAAAACTTTAAGAGTTTAAATGTGTACGGGTAGTTAACATTGTGATTGACCGTTTAATATTGTTTTTAATTTGTAGTTTCTGCTTTGTGAGCACACGGACATTATACAGCCAGATAGGCCGAATGTTTCACCACGATTTTGTCGGTGGAACCTTGGGAAAATAATCGGGAAATTGAAAACTGTGGAATTATCGGTGGAGGGTTCTTTTGAGATATGACATTCAACACACTGTTGGCATGTGGTATACGTTTTGGTTGGTTTGTACTTAATATATGGTACCATTTTTTTTTCCCCCTGCACAGGTTAATCCAGATAAACTTTCGGGGACTATCATCGAAAAGTATTTTGTTGAGAAATCGGCGGATGCAGAAGGCATTGTGGAAGAAGGAGGAAAAGTGTTGGTAGTGGAGCCGGTGAGTACCTGGAATGGGTTGTCGGCTAATGCTCCTAACGCTACTATGAACATTGCTGAACCGAGTTTGAATTGTTGGCAACCAGATTCACCCAATGGTTGTGAGGTTTAATGGACGTCCGCCAACAAGAATGAAGAAACTCGCAATACAAACTTGTATGGTAGAAGCAAGGAGGATGGTAATATATTGGAAGATAGGCGATCGTTCCCGGTTTTGTTCCCTGATCTATTAGACCTGGCAAGCACACAACCTGGAGGCTCCGTTTGTGAAGACACCAATGACGCTACTGACCAGTTAGGAAAGGCTCTGAAGAAAATTAATGAATTGAAGATGGAAGTTTCTGTGAAGTCTGCCCGTTTGCGTGATGTAGATGTTAAAGTTGCGACGATGGAGAGATTGGTAGGTGCACATGCCACCAACATATTCATTGGCTTCGATAGTGTAATTGTTGTGAAAGATGCTGAAATTTTAAGGCTGACGACACAAGTTCAAAAGCTAAAGGCAAGGATAACAATTTTAGAAGACCATGTGGATGAGTGTGAGGTGCACGAAGTAACGCAGTCAGTATTTAAGGAGAAAAACAAACAACAGGCGTCATGGGAACATATAATTCGGGGAAAAGTAACAAGTCTAAAAGTGTGTCAATAACTGGTAACGGTGAACGTTTGGCAGAGGGTTGTGGAAGAAATGCAAATACCATGCCTGCCGCGACAGATGATGTTACAAGAGTGGACTGGGTTGGTAAATTGGTTGATGAATAGTTTGTCAATAGAAACTTGGATATGTCACTGAAAGATATTGACGTTGAGGATGCTGTTGTCAGTGAACAAGAGAACAACCTTGTCAACGTTGAAACCATTACGATGGATGGGACTGACAGGTTGGAAGACATCAGACCTAGCCCCGATATGACATCGTTGGTGAGGAGAGTTAAGAGCAAGGCACGACGTGAATTTCGATTAAGTGACTATGACTACCCCAATTTAGGTGGTCGTGGCAAACATAAATAGAAGATGGGTAATAGGGAAACTGTTGGTCCTGAAGTACTATACAATGTTGAGGATGTTGAAGTTGGAAATAAAACATGGCAAGGATTTGGAATGAGCAGGAAACATGCTGTATGGAACATGCTTGATGAAGATGAAATTATACTTCTGAAAAGAGTGTACACATTTGACGGCGACGGGTAACCAATATGAATATGAATGTATTTCTATGTAATTTTGTGTGTGAGAGTGTGTAATTTTGTACATTTGGTAATGATATGATGTTGTTTGCAGAGCTATAATATGGGATGGAAGTGAAAGCGGCATACAAGTTATGTTCAGTGATATCCGTGACCTAGTGCAGAGATCATGTATTCAAGGGAACGTAAGTATAGTGTTAACACACTAAAAACTATGTGCAAAAACATAGTCCAAACATGATTTTCTGGTATGAGATGTTTGTGTCACAGAAATAACATCGTGGCTGATTGGTGTAGGTCATTGACGCGTACGCAGCCATGTTGATGGAATTGCAGGACAAAGGTATTGAAAGACAAGACGCTGGGGATAGTTCGTATGTTTTTAGCAGCGTATGCTTGGTAAGTGTATGTAATGTAAGCGCGCAATAATTGGACATATACATTCCCACATCACCGAAAGTGTAAAGTTAATTTATTTGTTTCAGAATACCTGATTTTGTTGGTACGACTGGTATAATGAAACAGGATTTTATGCGGAATTCGAATGCACTGTCGCGGGGGAAATATTTGAATGTGCAAATCAAAGCTGCAAAAGGACACAGATTCACGCATTACCCGGTGTATCATGCCAACCACTGGACTGTAATGGTGCATGACACTGTGAGCGAGTCATGGAAACATTATAATTCTTCAAAACCTAGGAGAGGAATACGTGATGAATATTACAATGAATCACTGAAAGTGGTAAGTTTGTGAACGTAAAATTAATTTTTCCTATACGTACTAATTTTTCTTCGTAAGTTAGTGACATGCCAGACCATGTGCATATTTTACAGTGAAAAATTCATTATAAAGTGTAGTTAGTTTCATGTAAATATGTATGCCAAAAAGATTACGTATATTAAATTTGATTTTGTAGAAACAGTGGGTGGAAGAATATTATACAAAATTTGTCTGGCCACGGTTGGCACCCGATACTGTTAGAAAGCCAGACTTTGACAGACCCCTTGTTTCAGTCATTGATTGTCCACAACAGAGCTCGAAAACGTAAGATGTTATAGTGGGTTGTTTTTTTTTTTTAATTTTTTTTTCCCGGAAAAAGAAATTAACTTGTTACAGTCACGGGGATGTTGATATGGTTGGTTGTCTGTTTGCAGATCAGATTGTGCAATCTTTATCTGCTACATCATCAGGCAGTACATGCATGGTTGCAACATTGGCGTCACGATGGAAGAAACAACGCCACTAGAGTTGCGCGCGTCAATGGTAAAGATGTTCTTAAACGATTCAGGCAGAGGCCTTTGCAGTACAATACGTTGATGGAACTGACAGCTCCATCAGACCAGAAATAGTGGAAATTGCAAATAGATTCTAGTTTTACATTTTGATGGTTCATTATATTTTTGATGAAAGTCATTGATAGATTAGTTTGTTTTGGTTAAATTATTTTGCAGTAGGATACTTAGATTTTGTTTGTTTGCTTTGCCACGTACGTTATGCTTTGCTGTTTATGCCAAAATGTCGCGACGTTAAATGTTTTACCCATTCGCTTGGGCTCAAATGGTTTTTGCACATATTTTGTTGGCTATACTGGATTGTGATTGGAACGTAATGTTGTTCAGATTTTGGGAACGTGCAATTTGTTGGCTCTTGTATGGATTGCTGTGTTAATATTCTTGTGGATGTTGGTTATGTTTGTTCTTGTGGGTCAAAGTGACATGAGTGTTTCATTGGACGTGTAAATGGCATAATAGACTAATTGTAATGGTATTTGTTGATAATAATGTTGGGAGTGGGTGTGGTTTCAATTAATACATATGTGGTTTGGTATGGATGTTGTCAAATGATAGTAGTCCATAATTTCATGACAAATTTAGCTAGGAAAAATCACGACTTTTTGAGTATAATTTTGCACGTACACAGAAGATGTAATTGTGAGACGTGTGCAACAGGTACGTTGTGAAGGTTGTTTTGGGGTGAAATGTTAGCCTCAACATAAGTCACTTAATTAAAATCAAAGTGGGTGAAGGCTGCTGCGTGGTTTTACTGTTAGTGACTTTGAAAATTTTCATCATTTAACACATTTTTTTGTTTTGCTAGTACACAGTAGTACATCGGCATGAACTAAAAACAACACTGATGTTCAACTGTTTGTTGTCGCCAAATTTACACATTCTGAACAGCATTTGTTTGGCCAAAAGGACATGTTATGTAAGTTGTTAGAACAAGTAAGTACACTGCTGTTACAGTTAGACGAGCGTAAATGTAAAAAATGTATAATGTTTCATAAACTTCAATTATTGTACAGTCATACGATAAAGTTCTCGGAGAGGTAACATAATGATTTAATAATGTGAAACAAATATTTCATCAACGTTCGCATCTAAGATAAAGTTGACAATGAGTCTGCTACATCGCTTCCTTGCATGTTTTCCTGTTATAATGGCCCATTTTGCCAAAACGACCATACCGAATGTGTTGAACAACCTCGCCCTTTGATAGAATTCTTTTCCGCTTGGGCCTTCCAGGAGGACGTTTGTAAACGGGTGGTGCAATGAGATAGTCTGACGTTATGAACTTGGGTTTCGCCACGGTGGGAATTGGGTGAATCGACCCTTCATACGCTGCCCTATACTTCACCACGTGATAAAACGGTTCAATGTAATCGTCCACATTCTTACCACTATTACGAAACGCAACAACCGCGTAGGGACATGGGAAACCATTTAGTTGCCATTGAAAACAAGAACATGAACGATTGCCAATGTCAACTAACACTGATGGGTGGGACTGAACCTCAAAAATATTGTCGTCTGATTGACTAACAATCCAGTGCCTGCTATGTTTAAACTCAGACATCAAACGCTTTTCCATTTTTGGACAAAGTTCACTAACCCAGGCGCTGGATTTTACTTTACGCTTTGACATTTTTTCCATGATCTTTCCCCTTATTGCATCCACCAATTGAGTAATGGGCAGGTGTCGAGCTTCTCGAATCCAATTGTTAAACGACTCTGCGGCGTTAGACCACATCTCACCGTATCGGCGACCCCTGTGAAAGGGAAACAATTAGTAATGTACATGCACTTGAAAGAGTAATACACGGACAAGTGGAAGATAGGAATATGAAGGAAAAAAAATACCTAAAGTATGCATTGGCCCAATGTTGCGGATGCAGGTCTTGCAAAAAATTACCAACCACTACTGGGCTGCATTGTTTTAAAATTTCAATTTTCCGGTTGAATGATGTTACTGTTGGTGCGTAAGCACAATCTCGTAACTTCCGCATTAGACCAACTTTCTGATCAGTGTTAACATATTTCATCCGGTCACGAAGATTCATCTGAAGATGTAACAAACAAAATGCATGGTGTGCCGCTTAGAAGACAACGAGCATTGATTGTATTAAACCCAAATTACGATCAGACACGAAAGTTAAATTCCTAGCTCCGTCTACAACTTCAGCCAACTGCCGCAAGAACCATTCCCAGTTTGATGAGGTTTCAGAATCGACAATAGCAAATGTGACAGGGAATAAACCTGCATGAATTCATGTCAGTACCATGCTATGCAGTCAAGTGGTTGCTACATAATGCAATATCAAATTATACAAATTGCAAACTATAAGTCACATGGTGTGGTGACAGACAAATGTGTAACATAGTCCTGTATATAGTACAAATAAGCACTACAAATTGTCATCCATATCTTGGTTTCCATCCTTGGCGGTGGCTGCGAGCAACGTCCCCTTGAACCTTCCCTTCAAAAACGTACCATCCAAAAATAGAAGTGGACGACAACCATTGAACCCGTCGATGCATACACGAAAAGCTATGAAATACCTCACAAACCTCCCAGTTTGCTGATCGAAATCCAAATTAATGTAGTTATGTGGGTTGTTTTCCATAACAGCATTACTATACCACCTAAGCTGATCGAACTACATAGTGTGGTCGCCAAATACTTCGTTTCTTGCTTTTTCCACCCCTAACCATGCAACCCGATAACTAATATCCAGGCCATAATCGTCCTTCATGTCAAACACCACATCTGTCGGTCGTGTCAGTGGTTGTTCACGCACACGTCCTGCGATCACATCGGACACCAAATCTGACCCAGTCCGTGGATTACAGTATGTTCGTACAGTAGCCCCACAGGAATGTACACTAATAAATCTCTTCAAACACATAACACCATTCGAAGGAGACACCCGGGCGTGAACCAACCACCCGCACCCAGTTGACGTTACAAATTTGCATATAGCAGTGACACGTACAGCGTCGTTTTTGACATACTTGAACTGAAACCCACATTCCACTACATACTTGCACAATACCGTTCGGAATTCATGTGCACCACCCATAAAAATTTGGCCGACATGAGTGATACCGAATGCCCAGCCAGCAGACAAGTACGTCTTCGTTCGATGAGGACAATATGTCGCCAACAAATCCGTTCGGTCTACCATATCGGCTGTCCGCATATCCACGATATCACACTCCCCACCATCATGTGACACTGAAACACCACAATGAGTAGCAGACCCATTACCCCGCACTTGAATTATCACGTCAATATGTTCAAGCTCGAAAGACTTTGCAAGTAACAACATGTTTCGCACATCATCGTCGGAGTCAACCTTAAACTTATTATATCCTGGAATAGTAAACAACAAATAAACCAATTCGTGCTCCATGATGTCAAACTTGTCGCAAACGGCATCAATTAATTGTTTGAACGTGAATGCTTGATAAACGCGGAACACTGCGTTGGTCTGACCGAACGTACATAACAACAACACTACGAACTCCATACCCGCCCAAAATTACCTGCAATAACAGATTCATTACACCCAGGAAAAATAACTTCCAATTAACAATAACACACCACCACCCATTCACAATAACAGATCACCACCCAAAAAAACTAACTTCTTCACTACAACAACACTTTCAAACTCCTCCATAAACTTAACAAAATGCCAAATTAACATTTCGAAATTGAGAAGCAAAATATCGGTATCATAAAATTGGTAACAAATAAGAAAAATAGCACAACCTGCAAATGTATTCATACATACAAAATTAAATATATGTGTATGCATATAGACAAGCAGAACAGAAACATCACACAAAAAAAAAAAAAAAATCGAATATACAACCCACAAAAAAACATCAAAACACACATCACCAAAACACCAATTCCCCCAAATACACCCACCCGAACTGTTCGTGATGTTGGGAAGTTACAACAACACATCATACAAAACACCAATCCCCCGCAAATACCCCCAAAAAAATTCCGAAACACCCTTACACATAACACAGAAACGTCAATGCGAGCAACAATAATAATGAAGCATATAAAACAACATAAACCCACAAACAAACATCAAACATACAATAGTCCAACAACACACACCCAAACACCGTAAGAAAATCCATCGCAAACATAATAACACAAACACTAACATCAAATGAACCTAGACGAAGGTCAATAAAAAAACTCGAAGAATCAAACCCAAGCACGCAAACACCACATGAAGAAACGAACCACCGTAGACCCACAAACAACGTTCTCAGCAATAACACCATAACGGAAACATCCTACACTTCCATACGAGTCCACGCCTTCAACGAAATTCCCTCCTAATAAAAAGGAAAGTTACAGTATATCCTTAATAAACAAACACCAGGAAAACATCAAAACCAAAACAAAATATGGGCAAAAAGGTAAACCTGATATATAATAAATTTAAAAACAATATTTTACCAAAAAAATCAGGACTAAATGGTTTAATAAAAAACATTCAGGACTAATTAGTGTAACATTTACTAAAACAGGATTTATGAGTAATTTTTCCAATTTATTTTGATAATTTATTTAATTATGTTTTAATTTATTTGGAAGAAAAAAATAGAATCAAAATTTATTTTGTCTCATTATTTCTTACCTAAACTTTTATCCTAAATGTTGTTAGAATGTATTTAATATTTGCTTAAATCAAAAGTTTATTTCAAACCAAAATCTTATTTCAAACCAAAATCAGAGGTTCAAACAGCCAAAAATAAAGGTTCAAATAGCCCAGCACAGCAGCAGTTCAAAAGATTTAGAAAAGTCAAAGCTCTGGACGTCCGGGTGGACATCTGGCTGGTTATCTAGCCGGACGACCGGCCCAGGTCTTTTTGCCCAGTTCTACTTCATTTCGAATTTTTCTCTCAACAGCTCTGAGCTACAACAGACATTTTTCAAAATAAAGATGTTCCAGACAATTTTTGTTTTCTGCAAGTTGAAATTAGCAATGATGGAATGATTTATATTCAAAATGAATTCAATGGCTCTGTAAGCCTCTTGATCTATATGTATACCAGAGAGCCTCAGTGAACAAGATACTGAAACTATATACAAGTTATAAAACCCAGAAAACTTTTCTTGATCAAAAATCATTCTCATCTTTTCTCTAAAAATTCTCTGAGAAGTGTTCTTCAATTTTGTTTACATTTTTCTCTCAGAAATTATACACTGAGCCTTATAGCATTAAGCTCATCTTTCCTGTGTGAGATTTATAGAAAAACCAGAGCTTCATTTTTATATCTATCTTTGAGAGATAACTATTGTAGCTTTCTTTGAAAGCAAAATCAACTTCAGTTCAACCTTGTAAGAGTGAGGTACACTCAGTGTCTTTGGACTTAAAAAGTCTGTGTAAAATCCGTGAAGGATTGCTTCATCTGTGAAAAGGTTGCTAGCACCCTGTGAAGCTAGAGTATAGTGAAAAATCTCAAGTGAAGCTTGAGAAGTGGATGTAGATTTGGTTGAAGTCGAACCACTATAAATCTATTTGTTCTCTCTCTCCCTTATCTTTCTATTCTGTTTAATTTTCATACCTATATCTCACATTTTTACTGTTCTAAATTCATTAACTAATATAATTGTTAGAATACTTGTTTTAATTATTTTTATTTCATTAACTATATTTATCTATTGTACTAGTCATATCTTTTATTAGAGTATTATTCATATAAATTGTAAAAACCTAATTCACCCCCCCTCTTAAGTTGTCTTTTGGGAACAGATATGATAATATATATATATATATATATAATGCTATTTATAGATAAATGAAAGGGATAGAAGAAAGCAGGGTTCGAGAATTATTACAACATCGAATAATTACAATACCAAATAAAAGACATGGGGGGAAGACATTACTACAACACAAATAAATCTCACAAATTTCTCAAATTAAAAGACAAAATCTGCATGTGCCTCGAAGATCATCAACCGAAAATTGCCTTATTTGCTGATGAGGAACTATTCTATTTTGCATTTGGAAAATCATTTGAACATTCATGTTTTCCATACAGCAGGGCCAAAACAAAGTAAACGAAACATTTCTAAGAAAAACACTATATGATATGTACAAAAGCTATTAAATGAAAAATCTAATAAATATTCATCACAAATTATCTCATTTCAATCTCATCCAAGTTCATTGAAGGCCAAAATTAAAGCTTAATCCAATAATTTTCAAAAATTGTTCAGAATTTCACCATCCTAACCCCACGATTGCGTCCGGACTGGTCCATTTATCTAGGACTAGGGGTGTGCGCGAAGCGGTTCGGGCGGTTTGAAAGTAAAATTACAAACCGAATGACGGATTGGTAGATTGGTGGATTGACAAATTGCGATTTGGACAGTTTTTGGTGGATTGAAGAATATTTTAACTAATTATCATATATTTGCTTAATATATAACACTAATTTGTATAATATTTTTTTATATATATATATAACACAATGTAATTTTACATAATATGTTTCATATATATAACTATTAATTTGTAATAAATTTCACATCTTAAGTCTCTCTCACACACATTTTTATTTTGATATTTCATTGAAAGTTAAAAATATATATGTATTAATTATAGCGGAACGGAGCGGTTTAGAAAGTAGATTATAAATTTTAAAATTTAAACCGCGGTTAGCGGTTAGAGTGGTGCAGATTGATGCGGTATTTTGCACAGCCCTAATTTGGACCAACCTTCGCTGCACTTCTGGGGGCCTCACTGAAAAACCTCTCAAAAAATTGGGCCACACCACAATTATCTAAAAATTCTAGGCCAAATTGTAATTTTTAAAACTCAAGGAATATTACGTAAACCAAAAAATATTCCATCCACTGAGAAAATAAAAAAAAACTACACTGATAGAGGTTTAAACCCATAACTAAGGCCTAATTTGGGAAGATGGTAAAAAGTGATTCTTTGACTTTTAACCAAGTTTTTGACTTTTTTAGACAAATGATTTGGGAAGTTGGTTAAAAGTTGCTTTTGACTTTTTTGATTAATATTTGTTTATGATGTCAAATTACAATTAAATGACCAAACTACTCCCATTTAATTTAAAATATTTACAACTTCACCCATATAGTACATTTTGACCCATGAGAGGTAGAATTGTAATTTCACCATTGGCTAAAAACCAACTTCCCAAATGAAAAAAAAAAATCGAAAAGCCAACTTTTAACTTTTGTTACAAACCAAAAAAAGTGACTAAAAACTATATTTCCAAAAGAGACCTAAGACTCAACACCATCAATCCTAACCACTCTACCAAAACAATCCTTACAATATACTACCCTCAAATAATAGTTAAACACTTAAAGCAGAGGCTGTACTAGGTGCCCCCACCATCCATTTTTACAATCTGAAACAGATAATTAATGCAGGAAATAAAATGCAATGGCTTAGCCATTCATCTATAACAAAGAATAGAAAGAAAATAAACGAGATAATTGCAAAAGTTTATCTTTGAAGAAAATGATGAATTTTTTTGATTGCCAAACTCTTTTCCTAACACTCTGTTGGCTTTTTGGCTTTCAAAGGTTATTTTTGTAATTGCGAGCGTGCCAGCAAGGATCAATTAGTCATTACAGAAAATTAATTGCCAGCCAATTATCAGACGATTGTGTTTTAGTTCTTTCAGTCTCAATGAAGAGGACTTTTATTGGTGGCTTGACTTAGGAGAATTAAACAGATAACAATGAATTGAAGAACAATCGAAGTATTTCATTAAGATGAAAAGACTTACAATGATCCAAACTCAGCCTCGTAGAGGTTTACAGCAAATCTACTTGGAACTACTCCTATGAAACAAAGTGCAGTGCAGGAATTTTAAAGTACAGTAATGTAAAGAACTGTAAATGTAAGACTGTAAATGTAAAACTGGAAAGGAAAATAAGTATAAATGACTGGTTTTTTGGATCTGAGTCTGGGGCTTTTTCTGGGGCCTTCTCTACTATTTATACTGCTCAAGAATGACCATCGAATTGCATTTCCAACCGTCGAACTGCTCCTCCATGATCGTCGATCATGTTGCCCCAATATTAGCTCCATTACGCCATTACTTGCAGTTAAGCTTCCCTCCTAAATTTGAATCTGAAATGCGAGTAACCGTTGAAGCCACATCACTTTGTATCTCTTTGTTGATCCGTTGCTACTCAGATCTCGTAATAACCAATACTAACTGCTACGTGTACGATCAGGATCGAGGATCTGAATAGTCTTCCTATATTACCCTTATTTCGCCACGTATCAAATTGTAATTGGCTTGTACAAAATATGTAGCCAACATTACCCCCGGCACTAATATACCCAATACTTGGTGATATTAGTGGATCAAAGCCTTTTCTCACGTCTTAGAACGTGCATGGTTTCCAGAAATGCAACTGTCATTCATCATCTGCATTAAACTCCCCTTCAATCTTTTGAACACCTCCACCACCTTAGTATTCGAACAGATTGGTACACTTCTGATGGCCGAATCAATTATCCCCTTCATTGATCAAGCACACGAAGAGTCATATGATGATGTTGTTCCTCCTCGAAAGAACCTCCATGCATTAATTAGCCACCTTTACCCACCCTTCTATATTCAGGTCATGGATGCCTTTGCAGATTATCAACCCTTGGACTTTGAACATATTGCCCTTAATCCTTCGATTTAGAAACTTACAAATATGGACATGGGAAGGTCTTCTTCTGACTCATCCTCAGACTACAAACAAACTGCTCTCAATCCTTTGATTCAGAAAGTTGCAAATATGGACATGGGAAGTTTTCCTTCACAACCTTCTGCATGGGATAAGGCTGCAACTTCTTCCTCTTCTGGGGCTTCTGATTGGACAAACTGGTCAAAACCCGAAGCCTGTGATTTAAGGGAACGAATCAACCATCACTTTGTCGAGTTTACTGACCCTTTAGAATTCCCTGCCTATGCGCAAAGCTCGGTGGTCTATCCTTACGTGCCCATTGACCACCGGCACAGTTTGGAGGAGAATCTGCTTGTGGCATGGTATACATCTTCCATGCCTACAAAGACAGTGCATGTCGCCCGACGCCTAGAAGAGGCACAAGGGTACGATCCATCATTCTTAGCCTAGAAGGCGAAGATTTGTCCTTCTGACTGGCTCGATTATATCAATGCCCTTGTTCCTTCTGCCCTTGCTCCACCTCCTGAGATAGAAGCATCCACACCTTCTCTTCCGCCAAATCCTTGCTGGACAGAGAAATTGAGGCTTGCCCTCTCCGCGGATAAGGTCTTTCCACCTTACAAACCTCCACCTTCCCCTACTCCGGCTGAGCGGAAGCAAGCTGAACTTCTGCTCGCGGCTTTCTCCCACTTGCCCTTCAATGTTCTCGAGGACGAAGTCCCTCTTAAGAACCTTCGATAGGCTTGTGATATTCTGACTCGGGGTCACGTCCTCAACCCCCTCGCCCAAGCATAGCTTCACATGTTTTTGGACCAACTTCCATTGCTTCTTCACTGGCATCGGACCTCTATGACCACCACACAATCTTTAGACCAACTTTCATCCCTTCGAATTCATGCCCAGTACGAAGTAGAAAACTTTATTGAAGAATTCGATGATTTCAAGAATAAAGATTCTGCGTACTGGGATGACTTGGATATAGACGAATTGGAACAAGGATTGAGAGAAATAGCTTTCGAAATAAAGGCTGAAGAGCTCTTTTACGAAGTGAGCGCACATCAACTCATGCAGCCAATGTTGGAAGAAATAGAGGACATAATAAAGAAAGAACATAAATTTATTTGTTATTTATTCCATGCCCTATTTTTATGAGCTTGAGTTTGTACCCAAATAGGGCCATTCGATGTAACTGCTTTTGCTTTAATACCATAAAGACTTTTCTTTGTTTGATATGGTTTGATCTTGTCTCCATTTGTCTTTAAAAGCAATTTCAGAGCTTCGAACTGAACAATCTTTTCCTTCGAACCTGGGTTCAATCGTTTTAAAATGAATATTAACAAAAACAACCATGAACTTTTCCAATTTATGGAATGCAGTTGATAGTTTTTTGACGTTTTTCATTCAAGATCCATGCTTCGAATCTAACAACCTTACTCTTCAAAACTTGTTTCAATCATAACCAACATATAGTCAATGATTTAGTATGATCAATCACTTTTAAATTGATCTTTTTGTCTTGAACAACAGTCCATACTTTCAAAAATATGGAGGTTCCTTTTGAGGGCTGCACTGTTTTAGTTTGAAAAGACAACTTTTCTGAATATATATAAACCAACTATTGGTTTTGATGTTTCGAATGCCAATTTCCATTCTTAAGGGATTTCTAGTTTTGCTTCGAAGAATATCACTTTTGTTGAGAAACCTAAAACAGGTCTTTAATCCCTTTGAAGTAAACGAATACTTGAGCATTCTTGCATCCATTGGGTACAGAATGTGCTTCGAAGCCGGTTTCTTTGTTTCGAAGCCGTTGTTATTGGACTTTTGGCGCCAAAATCTGGTGTGTTATGTTTCGAACACCAATTCCCATCCTCAAAGGGTCTGAAGTTTCACTTCGAAGGACATTACTTTCATTAAAAAACCTAAAACAGGTCTTTAATTCCCTTCGAAGTAAATGAATACTTGAGTATTCTTACATCCTTAAGCATGGAATGTGCTTCGAAGCTGGCTTCTTAGTTTCGAAGCCGTTGTTATTTGACTTTTGGCGCCAAAATCTGGCTTCGAAGCCAAATATTCTACTTCAAAGCTGGTATACATCTAGGATGTGTTTTTCCCTCTAAGAGTATCAATATTGAAGGAAACTCTTCGTATTCATACTTTTAGTACTTAACGAATTTACGCGATGTATCTTTCAGATACAAAGGCTTTTGAAACCCTTTTATTTCGTATTCTGAAATCACTTGCTCGCTCAACATACAAACCCTTTATCTCTATTCATCTCCCACTTCTTTCTACTCCCTTTCCCAGCTTCGTCCTTTGAGAAAGTGTTCTATCAATGGCTTCCTCTTCATTGAAAGTGCCAGTTGTAGAGTGTGTGAGCCCATCTGTAGCCCTGAAAAGGCTCATTGATGCAGAATGTGAAAAGTACAAGGCTGGGGAGAAAAGTGCCATCGACGGACGCATCTTCATCCCTCGTCGTCATGTGCAACAAGACTATGTGCTTGGCCCCATATTCAAGGAGATTCCTATTGAGCTTCCAGCTCTATATCCTCGTCTGGAAGACCATTGTCTCCTTTACGAAGGTGGCCTTGACTGGAGGAATTGGAGGACGAACCGCCCCCACCGATGCTGGCCCACGGTGAGACCGGAGTGGCAAGAATGGTATGATCGAGTCGTCCCTAGTAGGACCCTGGACCTTCAAGAACTCTGCCTCCTCGACGCCCTCCGACTATCCAGGTTAACCATCTCAAAGGACCCCTTCTTAATTCTTGCTGCTCTGTGCTTTTGGAATTCTGTTTTTAATTTCTTCCAATTCAGATGTGGGATGATGGCCCCTACTATTTTTGACATTTGCCATTTTTTAGGATTATCTCCCATTGGAACTCCCATTGGACCAGATTATCCTGACCTAGCAGTCCCTTTTTCCCTCCCCTCTCTTAACTCATCCTATAGTGACTTTGTCAAGGCTGAGAATAGAAGGGAGGGTCCTGTGACCGATAGGGAATTCTTCTCTTTCTTATTATATTGGCTTTGCAAGTTCCTTTTCTGTACTTCATCTCAAAGAATTATGCCTGAATTTGCCCCTCTTGCCAAAGCCCTTGTTTTATAGAAGAGTGTGGCTTTAGCTCCATACGTTCTAGGTCACGTATATAGAGCCTGCTCTCTTTTCTATGAGAAACCCTTAGATGCCAATCAAGGGGGGCTGATTTGGATTCTTCAGCTTTGGCTTTTTGCTTATTTCACTGAGTTACAATCCAAATGCCTTAAATTTTTTGAGCCAGACCCTCCTACTCATGGCATGAGGCTAGCCAATACTTCACTTTATCTTTCTACTTTTGCTTTTTACTTCTCTTTCTTCCACCAACTTCCAACTTCTCCTCCTTCCTACTGCTTTCGTCCCTTCGAACCCACTACTATTGGCCCACTTTGGTTGAAGAATTTCCTAAATGATAGGCTCTGTGCTTCACCTGCTCACAAAGATATATGGGCCTCCATTTTAATCCTTAGAGAATTGTTCATTGGGACCATGAACCCCAGAGCTTACAAATGCATTGTTGAGCCCTATTGTCCTGCACAATTTGCTAGACAATTTGGCTTCTCTCAGGGGGTCCCAATACCTCTTTGTAGTAACACCAATCTAAGTCTTACCACAAGGGATGTGAAAGTTCGAAGGTCCAGACTGGAAGAGGCAACTTCCAAATTTATACAGGACTTGATCGATTTTGAGTATACCCCTTTCCTTCCTCAAGGTAACATTTTGAAGAGATACCAAAATTGGTGGGTGACCAATATGAAGTGTACTTGGCCATTTTCCCTCAAGACCTACTGACGGTGTTGGATGTGCCCAAGCCCAAAGGAGTTGGAGTTGCTACTTCTTCCACTGTTCTGACCACTTCAGTTCCTGTGCCTGCCTCTACACAGTCTGCTCCTGCTGCTTCAACTCTTCCTAGAGTTACTCGAGCCACCTTGAAGAAAGGTATATACCCTCATCTCTTCTCTTTTTACCTTCTTTATAATGCTTTTAGTCTTATCTTTAATTCTTCTTTTGTGAAGGTGGTGCAGGTGCCTCACA
The DNA here is from genome assembly GCA_036172215.1 of Camellia granthamiana. Lineage (NCBI taxonomy): Eukaryota > Viridiplantae > Streptophyta > Magnoliopsida > Ericales > Theaceae > Camellia > Camellia granthamiana. The sequence goes on from CM069906.1 coordinate 96,364,318, forward strand.
GGGAGACTCTCCTCAGAAGACTCAAGCTCTAAATCTCCGCAAAAGCAAACGGGCAACAAAAGAAAATGAGACTTTTACTTGAGCCTAAAAAGGAAGTTTTTGAGGTGCAAGCAGAAAAAGAAGAAGAAGAAGAATTAACTCAAGGGCAAGAGTCTCCCCTGAAAAGAAGGAAAAGAGTGACCGTCCCTTCTTCTGACTTGGTCCAAGATCCCACACATGAGACAACTGTCAGAGTAGAGGAACTCACTTCTGAAGAATCTGAATCCCAAATTGGAGAGAAAGAAATTGAGGAAGAACATTCAATGCCAGTACAAAGAAAAAAGAGAAGGAAGATAACTGTCTCTCCTTCTGATTTTGTCGAAGACCCTATACATGAGACAGCTGCTAAGGCAGTGGAACAAGAGCACTCCAAGGCCATAATTGTCTTTGAGAGAGCTGAGAAGAGACGGCAGCAGCAATTCTTAAGAGATGAAGCTGCTGCTGCTGATGCAATTCAAAGGGATGCTGCAAGAAGACAACACATTACTGAGCACTACTCTCTTCGAAGCTCTCCTATTGCTGCTGTCACTTCTAAAACAAGTAACTTCTTTAAAGCCTCTACTGTTTTCCCTTGTTGAATTTTTGGGTATTGAGCCTTGACATCACTTTGTCCTTCTCTTCTTTTGCAGCACCAACTCCTGAGCTTATTCTTCTAATGAGGACTCCCTCAGTTTCAATTGAGATTGATTAGATGCAAAATGTGAAGACCATTCAAATAATACTCCCACTTCCTAGGCCTACATTCCATGTACCCCCTTTGAGGCCAAACATTCCTGCATCTTTTCCCTTTGGATTAAATCCATATCTTCCTTTCTTATCTTTGGATCTACCTCTATTCAATTCTTTTCCGAGCCTTGCTCTTTCCCCTCCCCCTAAGGAAATTCCAACTGTTGCTCCATCTCTGATGATAGCTGATTCCCCTAAAGAGGGTGCTGGTAGCTCTCCAACCCATGGTTTATTACCTTTACCTACTTCCAACCCTTCTTCCTTTGACCTATTAGTGGCTAGGACCATAGAGACTGCTGATGATGCTCCATCCATTTCTCCTATCCCTATGCAGTCCTCTGTGTCTCCTACCACTACTCTTTCTGCACCCCTCATGTCCATGGACGAAGTAGATGTCTTCGAAGCAAGACTAGCCAGTCTCTTCGACATGCCCTCTACCTCTCCAATAGCTAATGATGAGGCTGAGCCGTTAGTTCTGGCTGACTCCTTGTTAGAAATTCTTGAGAGCTCCTCTTCCTCCAGTAGGAAACCTTCTGCACCTCTAATGGATTTAGACAGCTGTCTGGAATTACTGATATCTTTTTCAAGGATTCCTTTCGAGGCTTTACAAAGGCCTATAATAAAAAATGGCTTCCTACAGTGCTGCAAAGTTGTTGAGCAATCCAGCATAACTGTCTCAAGTCATCTATCTCAGGCAGCAGCTACTATTGACTTCTACATCAACATTTGTCATACTGCCAAGGCTGCAGAGGAGAAATTAGTGAGAGATCAGAGCTTTGTTTCCACAGTACATTCTGAAGTCTCAGTGCTAAAGGAACAACATTCCTCTGCCTCCCATTTTCAAACTCAACTACTGGAGAGGGAAGCTCAACTTGAGGAGGAGCTGTCTGCAGTGAATCAAGCCTTAATTCGAACTGACACCAAACTGCAGATCACCAACCAAGAATTAGCCGATCGAAAGCAAGAAATGACTACAACCATTCAGTTGGTTCCCTCATTTAAGAATAGGAAGTCTGTTGTAAAAGAACAATTAAGGCATTGTAATGACTTTTAGGCCAATTTATAGCAGAATGTATTTAACTCTTTATGAAGAAAAACAAATTCTGATTTATCATTTGAGTACTCTTGTGTTCTTTTGCTTGACATTTATTCTACTCCTTGTGTTTCCCAAATAGTTGGAAAATAAGGCTTCAAATATCTGCCATTGATCTTTTTGGGATGTATTTATCCATTCAAATTTCTCAAATGGTATGCCCCAAAAGGCAGGACTCTATGAATTTGATATGGTCCTTCCCAGTTAGGTGACCATTTACCAAACTTATGGCTTTTAATTCTTATTGGGAGTATTGTTTTCCATACCAAATCACCTTCATTAAAGCCAATGTATTTGACTTTCTTATTGTAATTTTTGGCTGCTTTTTTCTTTTGAAAGAGAATACTGTTTAATGCCAGAATTTTGGCTTCATCTATGCTTTCTAATTCCAAGCACATACTCTGATGTTATTGCTCAGGATTTAGCTGGTCTTGGCATCTTACCCTCAAAGATTTAACATTAATTTCTACAGGTAACACTGCATCATACCCATACACCAAGGCATAAGGAGTAACTCCTGTGCTTGACCTTGGGGAAGTTCTATAAGCCCACAATACATCCAACAATAAGTTATGCCAATCCCTAGGATTGTCTTCCACAACCTTTTATATTCCTTTCTTCAAGGATTTATTGGATGATTCAGCTTGACTACTGGCTTGTGCATAATAAGGGGTAGAATTAACAAGGCTAATTCCAAACTCTGCCACAAAGGACTTTACCATTTTCCCATCGAACACAGTCCCATTATCAACAGTTATAGTTTGTGGGATGCCAAATCTATGGATTAAATCCTTGATGAATCCAATGACCTCAGTCTGGTCTACAGCCTTGTATGGCTTAGCTTCGACCCACTTAGTGAAATAATCAGTGGCTACTAAAATGAAACAATGATGCTTCAAAGAGGGTGGGTGTATTTTCCCCATCATATCCATGGCCCATCCTCTGAATGGCCAAGGCTTTACCACTGCATGCAGGTCAATTATGGGCACATGCCTTATTGTGCCATGCTTTTGACATGCCTGGCAACCTTTTGTATACTCTATGCAATCTTTAAGGATAGTTGGCCAATAGTAGGAATACCTTTGAAGCAACCACCTCATTTTCACACCAGGCTGATGAGCACCACAGATGCCTTCATGAACCTCAGCCATAGCTGTTAATGCTTCTTTTGGGCCCAAATATTCCAACAATAAACCATCTCTCCCCCTTTTGTAGAGAGCATTGCCGTATAAGATGTATTGCATGGATTGCAATTTAATTTTTCTGCTGGCCTTTGAGGATAGACTAACCAAGTATTGCATTATTGGATGCCTCCAATCTTGTTCCTGTAAATCATTGTGATTGACTTCTAGGACCACATTCCTTTTATTTAAGGGTGGTATAGATTTTTGGTATATTGTTTAGTTTATGTCCCTTTGAGTATTATCGCTCCTCTTGAAATTCGAAGTTTTCTGAGCCACATCATTAGCTCTATTATTCAAGAATCTTGGGACATAAGTTACATTTGCTATTTGAAATTGAGAAAACAAATGTAATGCAACAACATAGTATGGCAACATGCTTATACTCTGACATTTGAAAATTCCTTTCACTTGGTTAACCATCAATTGAGAATCTCCAAATATGTCAACTATATGAACTCGTAGTCCAATCAGAATTTCCAATCCCACTATTAAGGCTTCATATTCAGCTTGATTATTAGAACAAGTACTTTCATCCACTCTGAAACCATGTGTGGTTTTTATTCCTTGTGGTGACTTAATCACTATACCAATTCCAGTTAGGCCATTGGCTTTCAATCCATCGAACCACATTTTCCATGGCTCAACACTAGCCATATCAAGTTCCATTATCTCTTGGCTTTCTGTTTGAGATGGATGGTCTACCAAAAAATTGGCTAAAACTTGTCCTTTCACTGCCCTTTGGGGAACATATTCTAAATGAAATTATGATAAGGCTAATATCCATTTGCCAATTCTTCCCCTCAACATAGGTCTAGATAACATATACTTAACCAAATCTGTGGTTGCAATTACCAAGACAGTTATAGGCAAAAGATAGTATCTTAATTTCATTGCAGCAAAATACAATGCAAGGCACAGCTTTTCTACGGCTGAATATTTACATTCAGAAGAATTTAAAAACCTACTAAGGTAATAAACAGCTTGCTCATTGCCTTCTTCATTGTCTTGGGCTAAGAAAGCTCCCAATGAATCTTCTGCTGCAGCTATGTATAACTTCAAGGGCTTATCACCCTTTGGTGGCATCAGCACTGGAGGGTTGGCCAAGTAGGCTTTGATACCTTCGAAAGCAATTTGATGCTCTGCTGTCCACACAAATTCCTCTTCATCTTTCAGCCTTAATAAGGAAGAAAATACTTTAGTTTTCCCTGCAGTGTTAGAAATGAACCTTCGAAGAAAATTAACCTGTCCAAGGAACTTTTGTAATTCTTTCTTACTTGATGGAGGTCTGGCTTCAATGATGGCTTTGGCTTTATTCTGGTCAATCTGTATTCCTTTCTTGTGTACTACATAGCCCAAGAAGTTTCCAGATGATACGCCAAAAGCACACTTAAGAGGATTGAGTTTTAATTTGAACTTTCTCATTCTTTCAAAGGCTGCTTCTAAGTGAAACAGATGCTCCTCTATGGATTGGGATTTAACTACAATGTCATCAATATAACACTCTAAATACCCTCTAATGAGGTCATGAAAGATAGTGTTCATAGCCCTCTGATATGTAGCCCCAGCATTCTTTAGGCCAAATGGCATTTTAACCCATTCGAAGGTCCCAATATTCCCAGGACATCTGAATGCTATCTTGTGAACATCCTCCTCTGCAATGCAGATTTGGTTATAACGAGAGTGCCCATCCATCATTGATAAAATTTGATGTCCTGCTGAATTGTCTACCAACAAGTCTACTATAGGCATAGGATACTCATCTTTTGGAGTTGTTAGATTCAAGTTTCTGAAATCAATGCATACCCTCATTTTACTATTCTTTTTGACCATAGGCACAATATTGGATAGCCACTCAACATACCTAGCTGTCCTAATAAAGCCTGCCTTGAGTAGTCTAAGAATTGCTTCCTTAAGTTTCTGAATCACTTCTGGACTCATTCTTCTTGGCTTTTGCTTGTATGGCTTGAAATTAGGCCTCATAGGGAGCCTATGTTCCACTAATGATCTCTCCAATCCTGGTAGTTCATTATAAGACCATGCAAAGCAATCTTTATACTTTTTCAAAACAACCAACAACTGGTCCCTGTCCAGAGCATTCAAACAAGCATTTAAACAAGCATGTATATAGGTGGGCTGTTGTATAGAACCTTCTCCTAAATTTACTTCTTCTAAGGGGTCTAGAATCTGATAACTTACTGAAGCTTCTTCTTTGATACCCTCTGGCTTCGAAACAATTTTCTTACTTTGTTTTGCTCCCAGGTTCTTTAATTCAACATCCTTACCCTCCTCCTCATAAACAATATCTGTCCATAAGGCCTCTTCCTCCTGTATCTCCTGGACTTTTGTTTCAATGTCCAATACACAGAATTTGTCAAGGGCCAAAACTCTAGCCTGTTGTTGCTCCTGCTTGCAGCCAATCCTCATGGCTTCTTTCTCTTGCTCTTGTACTCTCTGAACTATTGACTTTACATCCAATATTGAGAACTTAATTAGAGCCAAAGACTTGGCTTCTTGGACTTCATTTCTTTGCCTACAACCAGGCATCATTGTCATCCTTAATGACAACCTCCTCATCAGCACTCTCCTGGACTAAGTGCTTCAGGTGTGTTACTTCCTCATCAGCCGTTACTTCGGCTGAGCCATCAGGTTTCCTTAGTATACTGAGTGGTGTCACTCCCTCAATATACAATTTGGCCTCTGCAAAGTCTACACAGGTTATGAAAGGTTGAGGATCTGCATCAATTTTCTCTGTCTCCCCATTGCCCAAGGCCATCATTATTTTCTGATGCAAAGAGGAAGGCACACATTTGTTAGTGTGGATCCAATCTCTACCAAGTAAAGCATTGTACTTAGCATTGCTGGTGATGACGAAGAATGCTGTTATGCAGTCTCTGGTTCCCACACTCAAGTTGATGGGCAGAATTCCCTGAGCCATCTGCTTGTCTCCAGCGAAACCAGCAATGGTTATGCTAGTTGGGATTAACCTGGGATTCCTTTTTCCTAGTTTCTTCAAGGAAGATTTCGATAGTAAGTTCACCGCTGCCCCATTATCTATCAAGACTCGGTTTAATTGTATCCCATCGAAGAAAGCCTTGATATACAAAGGCTTGACATGCTGTGTCATAGAGTTTGAGGGATACTCAAAAGGGTACGAAAGGTTAATGCTCACCTGTTCTTCACTCTCATATTCAGTTTCCATTGAAGTAGCCATTCCGGAATCATCTTGCACCATACTCACTTGTGAGTCTTCATTAGAGACTGGAATTAGGTCAATTTCTTGCCCTTCTTGGTTCTCATCTCCAGCTTGGAATTCATGCGGTAGTATGTGTACCATATTTACTGATACTGGAGGAACCGAGCCAAATTGGATGGCTGGCTGTGTCTGTTTCTCCTCTTGGCTACCTTGTTCAGCCACTTCAGAAGCATCCTTCATGCTGTATTCTGGCACTTCATTACTAACAGATTCTTTCGAATGGTCTTTTCTGACTGGCTTTTCAACCAAAAATGTTTGTTCAGCCATGAAGGCTTCGAACATTTCTTCTTCAACCATTTCTTTCTTTTGGCCTAAGCCAACTTCTTTCTCTGCCTCGCTATCACTTTCCATTAATGCCTTCTCCAATCCTGCTATACTGGATTTCTCTCTGGCTTTTAGTTTAGAGTGAACTTTGGCCAACTGTTCTCTACTACAACCCATTTTGCTTTGTGGGTTGGTTTTGGAATATGGTCTGACTTTGGATTCTTCTTTCCTTCTGTCTGGACCAATGAAGAGCTCTCTCCACTCTCTTTCAAGTCTTGCTGGTACTGAGTGTACCTACGCTGAATTTTTCTCCTTTGTGATCTAGAAATTACAGGGACCATGTCTGGTTTCTTTGTTTTTGGGTGCTTAAGCAACACCCAATTGTTGGGAGCCACTAAAGGAGGTTTGACCATCCTGCCTTGGTTTCCAATCACATCTCTTTGAGTAAACACTTCCCTAGGTTTGTTTTGCATCACAAACCAATCTGGGACCCCAGGTACCCACGAACTTACTGACCCAACTGTTGAACTGTTTCTTTTTTCCTTCGAAGCTACCTTCGAAGCTGTCTGTGAAGGCCACTGCTTGGCTCTGACTTCATGCTTTGGGCCTAACTCAGGCCTTCGATGAAGGTGTCCACTTTCTGTCGTGCGTGAAATTGATCTATGGGGCCAATCCCTGGCTTTGATCCCATAAACTGAACCCTTCTCTAGTCTCCTTTCAGAATGACTGCTTTCCATCCTGTAATAATTAGGTGATCTGGATTCATACAAAGGCCTCTTGCTTTTAAAATGCATTCTATCGGCTGTTGGTTCAACCATCAATGGCTGCTGCCTAACACCAGACGGATATGGCATTTTATTGTAAGCATTGGTTGGTTTAGGACGTCTTTGCACATCCTTGTAGTACCGCTTCCCATCAATTGGAAGCCCCTTCAACCACTTGTAACTTAGTCTGCACCTGGGACACATCCTTTGCATTACAGCTGCTTCTAAGGAATCGTCACCCGGTGCTTCCTCATCAGAATCTTCCCCTTGGTGTGAGAAATCTTGTCCAATAGCTGGTAGATTTCCAGTGTCTTTCTTGGTAGTTGTCTGGTTGGCCACATGCATCTGCACATTGACTTCTTCCAATTCTTTCAAAGACAGGTTCTGAAAGTCTGGCATAATGACATTGGCTGCCGCCTCTTTAATTTCTGGGAATGGATTACTGTCGATTCCCATGGCCTTTTCTGTTTTGGCTGGAAATTTCAAACTTCCCTTCCGAATTTGTTCTTGGATCCTGTCTCGAAAAACAATACAGTTCTTAGTCGAGTGAGACCAAGAATTATGCCATTTACAATATACTTTTCCTTTAAGTTCATCAGGAGATGGAATTTTGACTCCTTTTGGTAACTTAAGGAAGTTGGCTGCAAGCAAATGATCAAAAATGTCATCTGCCTTAGTTAAATCGAAAGAGTATTTCCTGTGAAGGTCTTTCTTTTTAAACTGTTGGTCAATTGTTGTATCTTTATGAATTAATGCTTCACAGATTACAGGTTCTTTCCCTACAATCTTTACTGTATCGATCTCATAATTAGGATCTCTATAATATGTCTTATACGATGCATTATTTCGATCTTGTTTTTATTCTAATAATGCTTCGTATCTAGACACCTTATAGGTGAGTTCTACCAAGTCTCTGAACTCAATCGAGTCAAACTTCTTTCGAAGCCTAAACTCTAAATCATTTTGAGCCAATCTCACGAATTCTGGCTCTAGTAAGATGACTCTACATTTATTTCGAGCCCTTTTAAATCTGGTAATGAACTGAGTAGCCTTCTCATCAGGCCTTTGACTTAATCTTGCCAAGTCTGCCATGGAAACCTCTGGCTCTGATTCGAAGAATTGGGCATGAAATGCCTCTTCCATTTGTTGCCAAGTCTGGATAGAGCCAGGTGTAACGTTAATATACCATATAAATGCTCCCCCAGTTAGGGAATTTGGGAATAACCTTAACTTCATATAATCATTATTAGTAAATTCGCCACATTGAGCAGCAAACCTAGCAATATGCTCTACTGTTGATTGGTTTCCATTCCCATAAAAAAGGGCAAAGTCTGGTATCCTGAAACCTCTTGGGTATTCATGTACCCTGTCTACCCATTCTGGATACGGTTTCCTGTACACTGGAGTCTGGACCCCCCGAGCCATTGGTCCGCACATCTCTCTAACAATGTTTGCAATTTGGTCCCTAGGGACCATATTTTGTGTCTACTGAACCACTACTGGAGGGGCAAACACAGGATTTGGTGAGCAAACTTGTGCCTGTGGTCCTCTTGGTCCATAAGGTGGTATATTTAGGATTGGTTGTCCCTGTGGTGCAGGTTGCTGTTGGGGGTGTGGGTAACCTCTTTGAGCCTGTCCTGCGAAAGGACCTACGAAAGATGTTGGAACTGGTGTTGTATCTCTTCCATTTGTAGGAAAACCTTCCAACCCCCCAGGTATAAATTCGAATAAGGGATTAGTGAACCCCCTTGTGCTAGGTATGGCTTCGAACATAGGATTTGGAACCATTCTTATGCCATTTTCTTGTACTGGGCCAGATCTACCAAATTGCATGGCTTCACTGTTAAGTACTGAGGTATTTTGACCTGCTATAGGCCTCGGAATAGGTTCGTACCAAGACTGAGGTGATGGTCTTTCATAGTTGTGATTACTAGTTTGACCATTAGAATGTCCAGTAACTTGCATAGGCTGTTTATCTCTAGCCAATCTTTGCTGAGGGACATTTGACATTTCCTCGATGTGTCTTGCACTTGTTGGTTGGTGGTTATTCATTCGATCCAAAAATGATGTTGCCCAACTTTCCATCGTGTTCATTAATTGCTGTCCCATAGCATCTACTAGGCCACCCCATGGATTTATTGGCTGAGTAAATGGAACAGTGGATGGTCCAATTCCTTGGTCTCGTCCAATATTATGAGCATGTGGTACTTGTTCTGAAGTGCTGGTCTGTTCGACCATAGATTCTGATAAAATAGGAGTTTCCACAAGACGTGTTATCACATTATCCTCTGGATTAGGTATCTCTACCTCTCCTTCCACGCCTTCTTCCAAGCGTTCATTTTCTCATTGTCTTCTACGTCTAGCCATTTTAAATGTATTCCCATCGGGCGTGCCAAAAATATATGTTGGCTTTTTGGCTTTCGAAGGTTATTTTTGTAATTATGAGCGTGCCAGCAAGGATCAATTAGTCATTACAGAAAATTAATTGCCAACCAATTATTAGACGATTGTGTTTTAGTTCTTTCAGCCTCAATGAAGAGGACTTTTACTGGTGGCTTGACTTAGGAGAATTAAACAGATAACAATGAATTGAAGAACAATCGAAGTATTTCATTAAGATGAAAAGACTTACAATGATCCAAACTCAGCCTCGTAGAGGTTTACAGCAAATCTACTTGGAACTACTCCTATGAAACGAAGTGCAGTGCAGGAATTTTAAAGTACAGTAATGTAAAGAACTGTAAATGCAAGACTGTAAATATAAAACTGGAAAGGAAAATAAGTATAAATGACTGATTTTTTGGATCTGAGTCTAGGGCTTTTTCTGGGGCCTTCTCTACTATTTATACTGCTTAAGGATGACCATCGAATTGCATTTCCAACCGTCGAACTGCTCCTCCATGATCGTCGATCATGTTGCCCCAATATTAGCTCCATTACGCCATTACTTGCAGTTAGGCTTCTCTCCTAAATTTGAATATGAAATGCGAGTAACCGTTGAAGCTACGTCACTTTGTATCTCTTTGTTGATCCGCTGTTACTCAGATCTCGTAATAATCAATACTAATTGTCACGTGTACGATCAGGATCGAGGATTTGAATAGTCTTCCTCCTATATTACCCTTATTCCGCCATGCGTCGAATTGTAATTGGCTTGTACAAAATATGTAGCCAACACACTCTCAAGTTATAGGCTTGGTTTGAGAAGTGGGTTAACTTTTGACTTTTTGATTTTTTGATTTTTTTGGTTATTTTAGCCCGAGGCTAAAAAGTTTGGTTTGGGACGGACTTTTGATTTTTTTGACTTTTTTGACTTTTTTGTGAAAGAAAGAATATAATGATTATGGATTAGATGTGATGTTTTGTGTTATTGAAACTAAAAAGTCTATTTTATTTTTTATAACTATTTTAGCGCCAAACCCACTCTCCAAACAATCCCAGAGTATGTTTTGGAATCTCCACAAGAAGATTCAAAATTTTGGCTTTAATGGTGTTTTTTTTGATGGTTTTGTAGTGAAGAGTAATATATCATTGCAGAAGGTTTACAGCTCATTTTCTTTTCTTTTCTTTTTTTCACTCAATTTTCACAAAAGAAACCTTTTTTTTTAAGAAAAATAATTAGTCTGTTTGGTTTTAATTTTCTAAAAACAGAGTTTTTTGTTTTTCGTATTTTCTTATTTTTATTGAATTTTTTAAAATTTTAAGCATTTTATATATTTTTTTAGATGTACCTTACTTAGATGTATCTAAATAGTAAATTAGTTGTGAAAAAATATTTTAAAAAATTAATAAACACACAAAAATATGAAAAATGTATTGAATTTTTATATTTTTTTTATATTTTTAGTATTTAGTGAATTTTTTAAAGATTTTTTTTCACAAATATTATACTTTTTAAGTGTGTTTATGTTAGGTGTATTTAAAAATTTTAAAAATTATTTAAAATATTAAAAAAATCAATAAAAACCAAAAAATATATATATAATTTTCTGAAATATAAATTTTGAAAACTGAAAACAAATGAATTCTTTTCTCCTCCCCTAGCTTCACTATGTGATGAGAGCTTCATTACATTCCAGACATCAGTAGTTTCATCAATAAATGAGCCAACTTGACAATTATGAATAAGTCTAACTTTTCAAATCATCACACACTAGGCATTCAAATCACTATCCGCAAAAATAATAAAATAAACGGAAATGACTGGTAGCTCAAAATTTGTGGCTTGATTTTGGTTCGACAGTCCAAAACGACATCGTTTTGGGTTGTTTTTTTTTTTTTTTTTTTCTTCTTCTTCTTCTTCGTCATGCTGGTCTGAAACAGAGGGAGAGGAGAGGGGGGGAGAGAGAGAGAGAGAGAGAGAGAGAGGAGGCAGGTCGTCTGTCGCAGCCCTCCGCCGTCGCCTCTGCCCGATCGTCGCAGCCCCGTATCCGCCGATCGTCGTCGCAGCCTCTACCTCGCAGCCCCCGCCCCTTCTCCGCCTCCGGCCCCCGCCTCCGCCTCCACCCCCACCCCGATATGTTGGCCCCCTCCAGTCCCTCCTCCTCCTCCGCCCCTCCTCTAGCCTCTCCCTCCTCCTCCTCCTCCTCTCTCACTTTTTCGAGCCAATTTCGAGCCAAAAATCTCAAGCTACCAATCGCGATCATAAAATAAAGGGTGAATTATAAATATATTTTTTAATATTTGTTTAAAATGTAAATTATTTTTTGTAGTTTGAAAAATTATAAATATTTTTTTGTCAAAATTTTTTATTTAATAGAATTAATTGAAAAAAATAAAATTTCTAACTGTTCACTTATATAATAATAAAATTATTTGAATTATTAATTGAAATAAAATTTTAACATTATTAAAAATTATTAATTAACTTGATGATTTATTAATAAAATGACTTATTTGTTATGAAATTACAAACCTTAGGGGATATAATATAATTTCTAAAACCAAATGAGGTAATTTGTAACTTAAGTAAATCTCATGAGGTGTGTTTATAATTTACCCTAAAATAAATAATATAATACTATATATAATTATATAATAGGTAATAACTGATAAAAATGGTGGTGCACTTGCCAACAACAAAATGGTGGGCTTATTTCCTATGAATAAAAAAAAAAACAAAATGGTGGGCTGCAACTTATTATTATTATTATTATTATTATTTATTTTATAATGAATATATATTAAAATGTATTATTTATATTTAAAAAAATATCCAAAATATATATAAACACATAAAATTATATAAAACTATAAAATGCTACAAATTAATAAACTAATAAAATATACTTTCACGGTCTAAAATAATTTAGCTAAAACGGATCAAGATTGAGATTAAAGTTTAAATCTGATGTTTTTTTGTTTAATTATAAGGTGTATACGATACACAGCTTTTGAGGGATGTTTACCATAATCTTTTCCATTTAGTAAATAACGATTTTGGATTAATTTAGTTTAAAGGGTTGAGCTTTTCTCATGTTCTCAACATAAGAGAACTTGAGGGGTCTGTAAGACTTATCACGGGTCTCGTTTATCTAAACTGTTAATTTTGTAGGGTTATCAATGTATATTATCTATGAAAAACTTTAGGGTGATTCGATAAACGTAATGCTTTCATTTTGTTGTATTTGTTTCTAAAAAATCGATGGTTAATTTCAAAAATATATTTGTCGTTCATTTTTTCAAAGACAAATGAGATAAAATGAAAGGGTTACGATTATCGGATTGTCCTAAATTTTTTCATGTATAATATAAATTAAAAGCCCTATAAAATAAACGGTTCGGATCATCAAAATAAGATCCGTAGTGAGTTTTATAGGTCTCTCGTATTAAGATTTTAATATGAGAGAAACTCATGCCAATTTTAAATATATAACCTGTTTTAACTGGTCGAAATTTGCCGATTTGCCCCAATACTTTAGACCCTTAGGCTATGTTTTAGAAATAGTGATGTTGTATACACCAATTAATATACTAATTAATATATTAACATATATTATGATATTACTATGTCAAAATTATGAATTTCACCTATTATACAAATTACAAATATTTAAAATTTTAAAATTATGTCATATCATTCATATTAATTGGTATATCAATTTGTACGTATAACTTTATTTTTCAATACTATATGCACTAATTGATACACTAATAAATAATGTGACATAATTTTAAAAACTTATAATTTATATAATAGATGCAAGTAGCAACCACCATTTTAGAAAGAAAAAAGATTGGGAGCTCTAGAGGAAAAACTTTAATAGTATGTGACCCTTACAATGATGTGATGTTTGTATCTTATTTTTTCTCATTACCAAATCATTAGAATTTTATTCAGAACTCTAAAATTAAGGGATATATCATTCTATTTTAAAAATCAATAATGATGTATAAATCTAATATTAAAACTCTAAATAAAACACTAATGAGTTAAAAAAAAGAGAATAAAGAGAAATTGGGAGAGCAGTATAGGCCCACCTTCACACTCGCTGTCCATATTTTACATTAGAGCTCTCAATGCTCCCAAATATTATTTTTTAGGCTTATTTGGTAACGTTTACGTTTTCAGTTTATATTTATAAAAATTTTATAAACTGATTTTTGTTTATTTTTAGAAAAATATAAATTACAAACGCATTTGATTTAGACAAAATGTTTAAAAAAATTTTAAAATATAAAAAAGAGTGAGAAATAACAAGTGGTGGCGGGTGGTGGGTGGTGACGAGTGGTGGTGGCGGAAGATGGTGGTGGAAAATGATGGCGGGTGGTAGTGGCGGAAGACGGTGGTGGAAAATGGTGGCAGGTGTTGGGTAATGGTGGCAGAAGACGGTGGTAGAAAGTGGTGGCAAGTGGCGGGTAGGTGGGTGGTGGTGGTGAAAGACGGTAGTGGAAAGTGGTGGCAAATGGCAGGTGGCGGCGGCAGAAGACGGTGGTGGAAAATGGTGACGGGTGGGTGGATGGTGGTGGCAGGTGGGTGGTGAATGGCGGGCGGTGGTGGAAGACGGTGATGGGTGGTGACTAGTGTTGGGTGGTAAAAAAGAAAAATTAAAAACTCAAAACGAAAACATATTTTTTGAGTTTATATTTTTTGACCAAATTTATAAATTAAGACCACTGATTTATAAATTAAAAATTTACTAAATAAATTTTTATTTAAAATTTTAAAATTTTTGTAAATAAAACTGAACAAGGGTTACCAAACAGTACCTTAGAAATTACTTCCGGAGCTACCGGAACTGCCCTTCCCGCCTTTCTGCTCTGCGCCTCCGGTGTTCTCTCTCGATACCGGCGTACGGCTTGCAGATTTTTTGTTTTATTTTCCCCCTTTTTGTGTTTTTTACATATCATGTCAGCAACACTTTCGCAAGCCAGAACATTCGATATTTGGGAGGAATGAAAATGGATTCCAATTCCATTCTTCACTCACTGCACCAAGACTAGTACTACTAACCATCAGGTACTCTCTCTCTCTATCTCTCTCGCTATATATTCGTATATGTATGTGTATCTATGTCATATACCACACAACGATGAAGAAGTGAAATTGTTTTATTGATTATTTCAAGGAAGAAAAAGCTAGTGAAAGAAAATAGTTCAATGGAGGAGGAGGAGGCCGAACCTACAATCGGCAATGAAAGCTTGATAGATTTGGTCTTCTCTTGGAGTATCAAGGATGTTCTCAACAAAGATCTTTACAAGGACAAGGTTTGCTCCCCTAATCGCTCATCATCCCTCTTTCTCTCTGCTTATTTATTTGATTTTTTTTAAAAAATAAATAATAATAAAAACTGTAAATAGGTTGTTATTCCTAATGATGACAAGTGCAGTAGACATAAAAATTGATGATCTCTAAGATTTTTTGATTCATGTGGAGCTGTTATGTTATGTACATTGGCAAGTGGCAATTAGCCCCAAAACCCTAAGTCCAAGGGTTAGAGAAGATAGGCCAAACCAAAAACATGCTTTAAGAAGTGGAGGTCCCAAGTAGAAATCATACTTAGGGAGGGTAGTGTTGTTAGTAGCTTGTTCCCAGTGTATTTGTTTATATCTTATCTTAAGGATATTCTAGTCCTTGACATTAATAAATGTGTGGTTTTACAGGTGGAGCAGATCCCAACAACATTCCCGTCAACGTCTAGTTACATGAAATCATTTATCTTCCCTCTCATTGAGGAAACACATGCAGACTTGTGTTCAAGCATGGCATCAGTTTCGGTTGCACGAACATGTGAAATATTGTCTGTAGAGAGTAGTAAAGATTATCAGCCTCCCAAAGACCTCTTCTATAATTTTGAAGTGGATAAGAACAATGGAGGGACATATGAACCTGAGACAGGAGATCTCATTGCCCTTACTGATGTAAGACCAAAATGCATTGATGATTTGAGACGGCCTCCAAATTTCTATCTTATTGCTTTAATTCAACGGGTAAAGGCAGAAAAAGATTGTTTAAAACTCCGAATCTTGGCATCAATGCCGATTGTGCTTGAACATGACATGCAAAAGAATGCTCTTTTTGCGGTTTTCCTTGTAAATATGACAACATACAGCCGTATATGGAAAGCACTAAACTCAGATCTGGATTCGAGAAACGTGAATATTATTGAGAAACTGTTACGACCTGATTCTTCTGTAAGTACTGTGATTAAGTTCTTTCATATTTAAATCCTCCTTGGAACTTCTAATCTCAATTCTATCATGTTTAGAGCACCTATAAATCATTAGTGCTGCCGTAGAACATGCATTTTTTTGTTGTTGTTGTTTGGTCTTATTATTTAATATTATTAGCATGCATTTTTTTTCTCTTTGTTTTATTTAAATCTTCAGGCTGGGGACGATTGTAGTCTTTGCTCAATGAAAGAAAAGTACAGCTTTGTGGGGTCAAATTTGCATGCTGTCATTCGCTCTTTTGGTCTAAACAACTCCCAAGAAGAAGCAGTTTTAAAGTGTATTGCTATGAAGGGCTGCTACCATGAGAACACAGTAAAGCTAATTTGGGGCCCTCCTGGGACAGGGAAAACAAAGACGATTGGAGTGTTGTTATTTGCACTTCTGGGGATGAAATGCAGAACACTTACTTGTGCCCCAACCAACCGTGCGGTACTAGAAGTTACAGTGCGGCTGTTGAGGTTGGTTATGGAGTCAGTTGAGTATGGCATTTATGGGCTAGGAGACATAGTTTTATTTGGAAATGTGAAGCGAATGAAAATTGATGATCACGAAGACCTTTTTAATGTTTTTCTTGATTATCGGGCAAAAATTCTGGCCAAGTGTTTTGCTCCATTGACTGGGTGGAGACATTGTTTACGATTCATGATATCTTTTCTTGAAGACCCTGAATATAAGTACCATTTGTACTTGTGTGATGAAAATGAGGAAGATGAAAGTAGTGATGATGATGAGGAAGAGGGGGAGAAGGGAACTCTTATGAAAGGGATGCTGAAATGCAATGGACACAAAAAGGAACTATATGCTCAAAGCTTAAAAAATGGGAAGAATAATAGAATATGGAGGAGTGTTATTGCTCAAGCCTTGAAAGGAAATAAGGAAAAGAAGAAATGGAATGAGGAGTCTTTGCAGAAGGAGAAACATTCACATTATGGGAAAACAAATCATGGAAATTTTCTTTTAAAAAATAAGAGAAGATTGAACTTCAGGGAATTTGTAAAGAACAAATTCAAATCCATAAGAAAGCAAATGAAGGATTTTGTTATAAATTTGTGTACCCACTTGCCAACTTGTTTTATTTCATTGGAAATAGTAGAAAACATGATTAGAGCTCTAAATTGTCTCGAGTACCTTGGAATTTTATTATGTAGTGTTATGGTTTCTGGTGAGGAAATCATCAATAAAACTGAAGATGGGGGAGAAGGTGTTGGTGGCATTTCTGAGATAAGTTTGTTAAAAAATAAGTGCCTTCAAACACTCAGATCTCTTCCCGAGGAATTCTTTCCCCCTGATATTTATGGTGAACATTCAATCAAAAAAATTTGTTTGGATAATGCACACGTGTTATTCTGCACTGCTTCAAGCTCTGTCAAATTACACATGAAGGGAATAACTCCAGTGGAACTGTTGATTATTGATGAAGCTGCTCAGCTTAAAGAATGCGAGTCAACAATTCCTCTACAACTTCGTGGTCTTCGCCATACCGTACTTGTAGGAGATGAGCAGCAACTGCCTGCATTGGTTAAAAGCAAGGTTTTGAACTCTATTATCTTATTATTATTTTTGTCTTTGTAAATCATGAACATTTCTTTTTCATTTTGAATGTTTTACCATAATTAGATTTCTGAGAAGGCTGAATTCGGAAGAAGTTCATTTGAGAGGCTGGTACTATTGAGGCACAGGAAGCACCTTCTCAATGTCCAGTATAGAATGCATCCATCAATAAGCTTATTTCCGAATCGGGAGTTCTACAACAAACAGATATTGGATGGTCCAAATGTCAAAGAAAAATGCTATAAGAGGAGTTTTCTTCAAGGAGATTTATATGGTTCTTACTCTTTTATAGATATAGCATTTGGAAATGAAGAAGTAAGTGATGGTCCTGATGGACATAATAGCCTGAGAAATATGGTGGAGGTAGCTGTAGTTTCTGAGATAGTTGCAAGACTATTTAAAGGTATGTTCTTGTTGTCTGCACCATACAGTGACTATTTGCAAAAAAAAGAAAAGAACGAAAAACTGGAGTTTGAACTAAAAGATTGCAAGACATGTCCCCTAACTGTTCTGCTTTTTGACTATTGAATTGCAGAACTGACTATTTGTTTTTCCCATTATAGAATCCGTTGCCTTAAAACAGAGGGTTAGCATTGGTGTGATATCACCATACAATGCTCAGGTTATTGCAATTCAAGAGAAACTTGGAACAACATACAGTACAGATGCAGAGAGTGACTTCTTTGTGAGTGTTCGCTCAGTTGATGGGTTTCAAGGCGGTGAGGAGGATGTGATAATTATTTCAACTGTCAGAAATAATGGGAATGGGGCTATAGGCTTCCTCTCAAATCGTCAAAGAGTCAATGTGGCTCTCACCAGAGCAAGGTATTCTTGTGTGTGCCAAAAAATAGTGCAGTAAAACTATGTTTGAGTCTATTTAGTTGATTGTTCATGGTTTTGCAAGTAAAAGGCATTATTGCTTCCTTTTTATAGGTATTGCCTTTGGATAGTGGGCAATGGATCAACTTTAAGAAACAGTGGGTCTGTTTGGAAGAAACTGATCATTGATGCCAAGGCTCGGGGGTGTTTTCACAGTGCTGATGAGGACAGGAACTTGGCTCTAGTTATTATAGCTGCTTTGGTTGATGTTGACCAACTAGATATTCGACTCTATATTGATTCTCTACTGTTCAGAGGGGCAAGGTGGAAGGTATGCTTCTTTGTTCATTATCTTCCACTCTTACAGTTTCTGAATCTTTTCATGCAGCATCATTTTATACCTGTCTGATGGAATCAGAATGTCATTGGTTTCAGAGATTGCCCTTTAATTATGTTTTATAACTTTAGTAACTGAGATATTTTTCTTTTTGTTTAAGATGAGGTGCCTCTTTAGAAGCAGTCAAACTCTGTATTTGGCAGCTTAGTTATGTCCATCATTTGCCTTGTTTGGTATATAGTTGAGTGGGCCAATTTGCTTTATAATGTGACAATTTGCTTTGTCGACAGAATGCTGACCTTTGGTTGTATCTCTACAGATTGTCTCTTTTCTTTTCCTCATGGCAAGCTTTCACCTCTTGGGATGATGATTGATCACAAACTTTGTGCCTCGTGTAAATTTGGTAGACTTAATGACTGTTGGAATTAATGTAACTAATAGATGACCACTGAAGATTATCGGTCCTTGTGAGCTTATGGTGAACAGTTGGCAGTGTGAGTTACTTAGACAAAAAAAGTCTAGCACATATTTAGGGGTGAAAAACAGATGGGTTTGGGCAGGTCATGTCATATAGGGTTTGTGTTTTTAATTACCCATATTTTACCCTTTAGTTGCATGATTATTACTCATACCCAACCTAACTCAACCCTTTTATTTAAAGTCAAACCCAACTCACCCATTAACGCAGTTATATATTCGCATATAAAATTAATGTTTTATGTTTAAAATTAATACCACTGCCACCGCACCAACCACCACCACCACCAACTGTTAATTAATGTTTTGCATCCATTTTGTATTTGAAAGACTAAATTAAGATGGAATGCAACTATTAATTCATGATATATCTATTGTTGTAGAGGTTGTCTAGTGATCTGGTCATATCTTGATGCATACTATAGTAAATTGAAATTATTGTATTTGAAAGACTAAATTTAGATGCAATGCAACTATTAATTCATGATATATCTATTGTTGTAGAGGTTGTCTAGTGATCTGGTCATATCTTGATGCATACTATTGTAAATTGAAATTACAAATGACAAGAGAAAGGGAATATGCTACTATGCTAGCAGCTAGTGTAGGCACTTCTAACAAGTAAACATAGGTATGGTAGCATTTCTTTATTTGTAGTGATGAAAATGTCAACATAGGAAAAAAGATAGGAAAAAGGGTGTAACTGTTTATTTTATTTTATTTAATTGAATCCAGAGTTTCAAACGATTTAATGCAGCTACAGCTACGTGAAAGCAATTTAAACTCCTAACAATGCATTGTATAGTATGGTAGTGCTTGATGTATAGGTGTTTAGGAATTGACTTTTTTAGTGGCTTTTATGCTTTTACGAAAAGACATGCAAAAAAGTAGAGGGAAAATTTGACAACTTGTAGTGGTGTTTTGGCTATTTTAGCCCCTCCCCAAATCTAAATAGTAATTAGTTTGAAAAAAATTACTACTGTTTATTTTAACAATGGAATAGGCATTTGGCTATTTAGTAAACAAAGTCAAATATTTTACAAAATAAAGAATATTTATCATATGTTGGAACGAAATAAAATCTAAAACATGAATTTAGAGTTCATACTATAGAATTGTGTCCAAATACTTGCAATTTACTTGGTATTCTTGTTTTACCAAGTTTTTATTTTATTTAGGCAATGTTTGGGATTTGGCTTTTTTAGTGACCTTTTACGAAAAGACATGCAACAAAGTGGAGAAAATGATTTGACAATCTGTAGTGACTTTTTGGCTAAAACCTTTACTTCCCAAATAAAGCCTTAATCTCTATAATCTTTTTGTTAGTCATGCATGAGAACTGTTGTGAATGGTACAATGAGAAGTAAAGTTACGATACTGAGGAGAACAAAACAAGCAATACATTGGTGGTGGTGTGGTACTGGTGGGGGTGGGGGTGGAGGTGACAGTGGCGGCGGTGGTAGAGAGGTCGTGTACAGGTGCTGGTTGTGTGGGTGGGCGGGCTAGCTCAACAAAGAAAAACCTATGTCGGGTTGGGTTATTTACTGGGTAATTGTAGGGTAACTTAATATTGACCCATTTAGGATTCATTTTAAATAGGCATAAATGGGTCTCTTGACTCATTTTAACTCAATTTTTAAATGGGTTGGGTTTTTACTGATTTATACCCAGGTGGTTTGGGCAGGTTAATGGGTTTGGGGTTAATGAGTTTTTGTAAACATACATGTATTAACATATTACATTTTGAGATGTGATGATAGGCACAAGCTTTCTAGTCTTTTCTGCTTCTTGTTCTTATGTTTATTCCCTTCTATCTAAAGTGGTTGTAATTTGTAAATGTCATTATTGGTTCTCAAATATTAATCAAATGATGCTTAACTGAATTTTGATTACAGGTTTGCTTTGATGATAGTTTTTGGAAATCGATGGAAAAAATTAAGAACATTGAGATCCGCAAGGAAGTTCTTTGTCTGTTGACGAAGCTTTCCAGTGGTTGGCATCAGCCCCACAAGGAAGGAAGCCCTATTTCTCTGGATGGGATATCTACTCAGCTATTGGAGTATTACAGGGTCAATGAGCTGCTCAATCTTGTTTGGACAGTTGATATCCTTAAAGAAAATTCTAACTGTATCCAAGTTTTAAAGGTTTGGGATATATTGGCATTATCTGATATACCAAAGCTAGCAAAGAATCTTGACAACTATTTTGAGAGTTATACAGTGGATGTCATGAACCTATGCAAATTTAAACTTGCGGAGGGGTACGCATTGTATCTATACTAGTTCTTTCTGCGGATTTTATTTGTTTTAATTCTGTATTTAAGCTAGGATCTGTTATTAAAACTATCAAGTGGTGGGTCATGTTCAGGTGGTGTTTTGGTAAACTTTTTTGTCTCTTTGAATCTTTAATGCTGTCTGATAGTACCCCATTTATTTTCTTTATTTTGTAACAAATAAAATAATTGACAGGGATACTAGTTATTTCCTTATTATTGTGCTGCTCCTCCAAAAGGTGTCCTCATTTTTTCCCCCAATTTTATATTTACATATTATAGTAGCTTAGTCAAACGTACAAATAAACTAATCTACTAGGGTGATAATTGAATTACCATTTACAAAGTGTTTTCTCACTTTTGGAAGCAATGAAGTTGTAACTGAATAAATATTCTCAAGTAGTTAGATGGTTGCTTTGATGAGGAAAACAAAGAACGGGTATAAAAACTCATTAAAAAGAAGAATTCCATTTCTGTGAAACAGATTCTTCTTTTCCTTTATATGTTTATGTTTGGACATATAGATCAATTAGATTGTATTAGTTTTATATATTGAAGCCAAACAGCTGGCTCTGCATTTGTCCACTATGCATCTTTGCGGTGTTAGCCATGTATGATGTTAAAAATTTGTTAAAAATTTTATATTAAGATTTGGCTCATAGTCATCATCATCACTAACAGGCACTTTCCATCATCACATTATGCTGCCCCACAACCACACTGCCATTGTTTCTGTATCCACCAGTGTTGCTGCCACTGTCATTGCATTATTTGCATTCATTGTATGTGCCTAGATGCTAGTTCAAACATAAGTTCAATAAAAAGAATTGTGTACATGCATAGACATGGATGGTGTAGGAAAATAAAAAGCAAAAAACAAAAATGCTGTTTTGAGAGGAGAAAACAAACGTCTTTGTTTTGATTTATTGCTTGAAGAAATTAGAGGCTAACTGGTTCTCCTTATCATTTGTTACAGGAATTTCACAGTTCCGATGACCTGGACAGTGGTCCCAGAAACAGATCCTTTGGAGTTTTTATCAAGTCAATTTTCTGGACTCAGTTTGAAGGATGGATTTTAAGTATCAGCTACCAGTTCAATGTGAGAAGTTTGTATATATTTGAAGCCTTATATGATAGCTTTCTGTGGCTATTTTTCCCCATTTATTTATTTCTAGATATGAATTTATGTTAGGAAAAATAACAGATGAGTCATTTTTTCATGAAATTTTATTGAGTTATATTAAAACATGACTCAAATGAAAATTTGATGAAAAAGTAGGACTCATTTGATTTCTCTATTTAATTTAACTAAGCGTATAGCCTTTAACAAAGTGGCATTGCAAAAAAGAATTCATGTAGCCAATCTCATTTGATTGGGGCACAATACTTCATTTGATTTGGTTTGGTTGGGGTGTGGTGGGTATTTAAAAGGCACAACAATCAAAATTGGAAAACTCAGTTCAAGGCATATTACTGAAACAGCTCTCTAGATGGGAATTCTGGACTTATCAAAATGGAAGATGCGTAGTCTTATCTTGATGATGATGACTGTAGAACTGTGAACATGGAAACAAGAAAGTTACAGAGCAAGGTGGTTTAACGACTATCATGTTGTCACTGAAATTTTTCTTAGTTTATTGCTATACATGTATGCATGGAAATACATTGTGCTCCGGAATGTCCTAGTCCTTGGCATGAGCTGGATTAAACATTTATGTCGCGGTTCTGTGACCACTATAATGTTGCTACTTGCTATTCCAACTCTGAGAAATCAGTCCTTGAATTATTGACCCCGTTACTTGCTGGTTTGCCCCTCACTATCATTGCCTATCTTTCAATCTCTCTTGCCCTGTTTACGCTGTGTTTGGTTGAGGAATTTGGGAAGAGATTTGGAAATGGAACGGGAAAAGGTAGGTGAAATGTGAATAAAATATACTTATATTTTCCTTAGTTTCACACATCTTTTCTCTTTCGTTTTCCAAATCCTCCAACCAAACACAACATTAGAGAGTCTTTGTTGGGTTGTTTACATATTGGTCACATCCATTGGCTTCTTATTTGAATTGAAGATCTGACACCTTTCTTTTCAGACTTTTGAATGCAGGTCTTAAGGTTGGTACTGACTCTCTTGAATGGCGGGATAGCTTTAGATTCTTGAAATCCATGATGATGTTGGATTCCATTAACGATATCTTGGCCGTTCTTTCCAATTTTTGTAATTTGATTATATATCTTTTTGTCAGTTCCTTGGAATTTAGGTATATTTTGATGTACAGATAGAAATGGAGAATGTCATATATGCAGGTTCAAGGAGAACTTGCATTGGTGGATGTAATTAAAATTTAAAGCACCTTTTTACATGATATGGAAAAATGAGGCTACTTATTCTTGAGTTTGAAATGGTAAAAATCATTATGTTCCAGATGTAATAGTCTGTTGAAAATTTGATATGCATATTTGAGACATTTGCATTGATCATTATGAGATCAATTCAAGTCACGTTCAAGTCATGGATCCAGTGATATCTTAGATTGGCAATGATTGGCAATGAGCTTTTACTTTGTTCACTTATTCTTTCTTTTTATTTTTATTTTTTCACAAATTTAATATCCCAATACAACATTAAGGAACCGGCAAGGACTGTTAAATATGTAGCTGAAGTCTTATTTGGGGTTAGACCCAAATGGTGCTATGCTGAATGGAACCATTAAGAGCACTACAATACATTTCGTAATTTATATATAGAAAAATTAATGTGGTTTAAACTCATTATCGTTGTAGTCTTCACATTATCTAGAATTAATTTGCATATTGATTTTGTATGCATGTTTATGTCATTTTTACGCGTACGTGGAATTATGATTGTATTTAATTTAGTTTTGGGATCTTCCCAATCATATAACTCTCCATAAGAAAATGATATTTTATTTTATATATTTAAATTTATTATTAGCAACACATTTAATTATCTATTTCTTGGCGAATTTTAATTGAAAGAACAAGAATTTTGATTACGGAAGTTAGAGGGTAACTCTTCAAGATTAATGTTAAAGACTTGCACTTGGTGTGAATTCTTTTTTCAATTATTATTATTTTGTTTATTTTTGGGATGTATACGATTGATCACTGCCCATCATTTCTCCCCTCATTTTATTAAGGGTAGCTCTAATTTAATGGATAAATAAAAATATATTGGAAATTGCATATTAGTTGCTTTTTAAGAGCAATAATTACGAAATTAAGGTGATTCACTTAGAAAGTGACTTATCAAATAATGTCAGGATTCAACAATTCATATATAAAAAAAAAATACTAAGAAAAATAATATATAGATCAAGAATTCAACACACAAAACAAATGTTAATAAAAGTAATATATGTTTTAAATTCATTTCACATGTGAATTCGACTGTAACAGAGTTAAACGACACACTACTT
This sequence comes from Camellia granthamiana, assembly GCA_036172215.1. NCBI lineage: Eukaryota > Viridiplantae > Streptophyta > Magnoliopsida > Ericales > Theaceae > Camellia > Camellia granthamiana. The sequence continues at coordinate 96,389,207 of CM069906.1, forward strand.
GATTTTGGTATTTTTAGGAAACATTAATGTGAGGGCTCATCCTTTTGGCACTACTTTATTAAGTGTGGAGGATAACAGATAGGCTCCTCTTCATATATTATTTTTCTATATTTTTTTTTTTATAGTTTTAATTTAGACTCATAATAATAATCTAAACCGTCTATCTTGTAGGCCCTAAAATGAAAGTCATTTATGCAAAAAAATTAACTTCATCGGACAACTATAAATATGAGAACAAATAACATTTTGTTTTATAAAATAAATAGTTTAAATTAAATTATATTTACCATTTATTTTATAAAATAAAATGCAATTTATTTTTATATTTATAATTTTTTGATGAAATTAATTTTTTGCATGGATGACTTTTATTATGAAACTTAAGAGATAAACGGTTCAGATTATCAATACGGGTCTAAATTAAAATCATAAAAAAAGTATAGAGAGATATATGGTGAGACAAAATATAAAACGAACCCATTGCATGTGCCGCTAGTACAGTACAACTACTTTCCTAGCTGAGCTCAGTTCAGCTCAACCATTGAAAAGCCAAAGGCGCGCGGACTCACCATTGGACCTCCTCCCTCACAGCCTTTTCACATTCCGAATAATCACCCACCAATCTCCATCTGAATAACATGAACCCATATTATATTATATTAATTGATTATTCTTGTATTGATTATAATGCAGTAATTAATATTAATGGGGGGAGGTATTTTTTATGTTTTTATTTTTTGTAAATGAGGTATTCTTTATTTGTTTCTTTCAAAATCTCCCTCTCTTTTTTTTATGACGTTCCCACTTCTCTTTTACCATCTCATCCTTTTGCTTTCTTCTTTGGTTGTAAGTTGTATATATACACACATCACAAATATATACTCAACACTCTCTTTCTCTACAGGTGCCTCCTTTCTTGCTGCTGAAGGAGAGAGAGAGAGAGAGAGAGAGAGAGAGAGAGAGAGAGAGAGAGAATGGGGGGGTCCTGCTCTGCCATGCTTTTGTATATGTCTCTTCACTCGACTCTTGTTAACTTCCTTTTTTTTTTTTCTTTTTTTCTTTTTTATATAAATTTTTTTACTTTCCTCGTACAACAACACTTTCTCTGCGCATAATTGTACGGCATTTTCTTTTTCACCCATCTTTAAAGATATATGCATAGACAGCTTTGGATTGGATTGGATTGGAACCTTAAAAATTAAGCTAAATGTATATGTACATTTTCATTATTATATATCTTTCTCTCAAAATGGAATCATTTACTTTGCCTTCTTCAATCTTCTGTTACTTACTTCACTTCTAAGCGAGCCTTCTCTCTCTATTCTCTCTCCACATACACATAATTGGATATTTCTGTGTGTGTGTGTGTGTGTGTCTGTGTGTGTGTTTTTGGGTTATCTTCTGAGCTGAGAAACTGAAGTGGGTATGTTGTTGGAATCCATAATTTTTGGCAAGTATAATATTGTATAACAGAGATGATGGGAATGGGAAGTAAAGGCCAGAAGGCAGAAGAGCCCAACAAAGGTCAAGGCCTGATAGATTTGGTTTTTTCTTGGTCTCTTGCTGATGTACTCAACAAAGATCTTTACAAGGGCAAGGTTTGGAATTACATATTCTCCCTCTTCCTAATTGCCTTCTTATGACAGTGTAGATATGTATCATAAACACTAGTCTATATACATTGTGTTTTCAATCACAGTAATTGGTAGTGGCGCAGCCAGGATTTTGATTCAAGGGTGCACTATTAAATTGAATCCTTAGAGATATCAATCACAACCTAACCTAATTCAAATTTTATTTGGTGATAGAATGACCAAAGATGATGTCAAAATATGTTAACAGTTATGTTTAAATTAATTGATAAAAAAAAATTTATTGTTGATTTGCTATTTTAGTTCCTTAATATGATGATAATCACAATTTAAAATGTAATCACATACCAACAAAAGAGAGGAAAAAAACAGATAGATGTAGAGAAAAACATGGAGAGAAAATATGAGAGAGACACGAGTGAGAAAAAATAGTTATAAGAAAATATTTTGACAAAATTAAAATTAAATATTTATGGTGGTGCCAAATTGTAAGGAATTTATTCAAAAGAAAGATGGGATATAAAGATTTAGAAACATATTTGAAATTAAAAGGGAGTTATATAAAAAACTTTTCATAATTGGAGGTGAATGTGTGATTTTCAAAAACTGAGAGGGGCATGTGTCTCCTTAGTCCCCATGTGCTCTGTCACCGGTAACGGCATACGTATTGGTTTGGTATCGATGATATATTTGTTGATATTGGACACTATCGACCGATATAAAAGTGAATATATGTATTAGAAGTCTACAATTTCAATATGTATCGGCCAACAAAATGCCAATATTTAACACCTTTATTCATTTTTATGTAATCTCTTCAAGGTTTAAATTCCATTTTGAGCCAAGTAGCGGCACTCACAAATATAATTGGCTAAATAGAATGACAGAAACTGTTATAATATTATTTTGCTTGTTTTTTTCTGATTTCTTCTTAATTAGAATGAATTGCTAAAGTGCATGCAGTTGCCACAATTGATCATTATTGGCCAAAGAAATTTATATGTTTAATTTAGTCCTTCAAGCTCATCTATCAACAGCAAATGTTAATTAGTGAATAAACCTATTGTTTCCAACTCTTTCTATTGCGGTCATAGATTTTGGAAGCAGAGGATCCCGTGCCATGACAACTCTTTTTGGGTTCCTTGCCACCATTTGCCCATTGCTAAAACTTGTAAGTGATGATTTTGTTTATAAGTACTTTTAACTCTTCACAATTGTGAACTTTTTTGACAGGTTAATTTAATTCCAAAGACATTTTCATCAACAAAAGATTACATGAAGTCATTTATCTACCCGCTTATTGAGGAAACGCATGCTGATTTATTCTCAAGCATAGAGATGGTGGCTCGTGCACCTACTCGTGAAATATTGACAGTTGAAACAACCAAAGGCTTTCCTAAAATCTTGCGCTACAATATCATATTAGAAAGAATGGAGGACACTACAAATAATTATGAAGGAATGTATGAGCCTGAGGTCGGAGATCTCATTGCCTTGACAGAGCTCAAACCCAAGTGCATAGATGATCTTCATAGGCCTAAATCACCTTATCTTGTTGCTTTAGTTACAAAGACGAATGATGATTCTGATTGTTTTTTGATACAACAAGAAGAAAACAAACAAGAAGAAAACAAAGATGATTCTGAAAAACTTGAAATTAAAGTGCTGTCGTCAAATCTCATCATGTTTGATGCAGATGAACTAAAGGATCAGAACAAAAAGAGAAAACTTTTTGCTGTTTATCTTACAAACATGATTACTAATCTTCGTATATGGACGGCATTGAACTCAGAGGGGAACATGAACATCATTAAAAGAGTACTGCAAACTGATTCTACTGTAAGAATCACAATTTGTTTTCTTACTCAAGTTATTACTTACACACAACTTTTTTAGGACACTATCCACAGACTTCGGTTTGCTAGGCTTGTGCATGTAAACAACAAATTATATGGTTATAAGCTTTTGAAAAGTAAGTATAGGAAGCATAATCTTTTCCCAGGGAAAAAAAAAAAGAAAAAGAAAGTGCACAAAATGCAATGCTGGCGTCACTGTATTCATCCTAGATAGAGCCCACACTTTACCAGAATGTATGCAGTGCTACCATTCTATGTTCTTTATGAAGATTTTTTTGTGTTTGTAGCATTATTGCCTTTCGTATACATATAGCACTCCTTTCTCATTATTTGATTCATATTTATATTGCATTCTTTTCTTACTGGATTCAGTCTTGAGTAGATAAATACATTTGCTTGAATCATTTTCACTTGTTCTAACTTACTTTACAGATTGGGACCAATTGTATTCACTGCTTGTCCCAAGAGAATGACAGTGTTTCTCTATCCAGTGTGAGGAATGTCATAAGCTCATTTAATCTGGACGATTCCAAAAGGCCGCTGTTCTAAGTTGTGTTGCCACAAGAGATTGTCATCATCAAAATACAGTCAAACTAATATGGGGTCCTCCTGGAACCGGGAAAACCAAGACAGTCGGTTCATTATTGTTTTCTCTATTGAAGTTGAAATGCAGAACACTAACCTGTGCCCCAACCAACATTGCAGTGTTGGGAGTCACTGCACGGCTCATGAGTTTGGTTTGGGATGCACTCAACGATGATACTTATGGGTTGGGAGATATAGTATTGTTTGGTAATTGGAAGCGAATGAAAATCGATGAACATGAAGACCTTCTTGATGTATTTCTTGATTACCGTGTTTTTATGCTTTGCAAAGCTTTTGCTCCAGCGACTGGGTGGAACAAAAATTTGGAAGCAATGATTTGTTTACTTGAAGGCCCCGGAGAGCAGTACCGTCTGTATTTGGAAAATTGGCAAAAGAAAATAAGAAAAATGGTAAGGAGCCAGAGGAGACAAATTTTGGAGATAGGACCGTGAAAAGCAATCAAGACGAAGAGGATGATATTCATGATCAAGAAGACTTGAAACCAATTGATGAAAGGGCATTTTGGAGGAAGACAGTTGTTCAAATCTTGAAGGAAAATAGGAACAAGAAAAAACAGAAGAAAAAGGAGCCTTTTAAAAGAAAAAGCCAATTGAAAAGTGATAAAACAAAGGAGGAAAACAGAGGAGAAAGGGTGGATAAGTGTGAAAAACTTACCCACCCAAAAAAAAAGTGTGAAAAACTTAAGACATTTGAGGAGTTCTTCATGGATAAATTTAAATCCATTGGAAATGGTCTCATCTTTTTGATTCCAATCTTGTACACCCACATGCCAACTTCTATCATTTCATTGGAAGTAGCAAAAGAGATGATTAGAGCTCTTGATCTGCTAAAATCATTTCGAACTTTGCTGCATACTGACGTTGCTGCAAATAATTTTTTGAGAGAACTTATTAATGGAACTGTAGATGTCGGAAACAGGATTAATGGATTCATGAAGTTGAGTTCTGTCAAGGCAGAGTGCCTTGAATTACTCAAATTCCTTCGCGAAACCTTTTCTGTTCTAAATACTACTGCCAAATATGTAACTCGAAGGTTTTGCTTGCAAAATGCGTGTTTGATATTCTGCACTGCTTCAAGCTCTGCTAAGTTGTGTAGAAGAAGAAGAAGAAGAAGAAGAAGAAGAAGAAGAAGAAGAAAAAACCCACTGGAACTGTTGGTGATTGATGAAGCTGCTCAGCTCAAAGAATGTGAATCCACTATTCCATTACAGCTCTCTGGTATCCGTCATGCTATACTCATTGGCGATGAACAACAACTTCCTGCAATGGTTCAAAGCAAGGTTTCTGATTTAATTTAATTTAATTTAATTTTGTCTTTGTGTTTATCAATTATTTATAAAAATTATTTTCTTGTATTGATATCTTGAAAATCTATGCTTAATAGATATGCCAGAAAGTTGAATTTGGAAGAAGCTATTTGAGAGGCTGGTGTTATTAGGGCATAAAAGGCATCTTCTTAGTATCCAATACAGAATGCATCCATCAATAAGCATGTTTCCGAATAGGGAATTCTATGACAATATGGTTTCTGATGGTCCCAATGTCAAAGAGAGAATCTACGAGAGGCGTTCTCTTCAAGGAAGTAATGTATGGCTGTTATTCCTTCATAAATGTAAGCTATGGCCAAGAGGACTTTGATAACAGACATAGCACGAAAAACATGGTGGAGGTAGCTGTGGCCGCCGATATTGTTGCAAGACTCTTTAAAGGTACTTCTTTTCTATTATAGTCAATGAAAAGTTTTCAAATTCTTTGAAAACAAAAACAGAAAGCAGAAGAACAGAACACAGAAAATAAAACATTATCAAATGGGCTTATAACTTTTTAGTGTTTTCTGCCTGAATCATGATCAATGAGTGAGGATTCTGATATCTGGCTGCATTATTCCCACTACAGAATCTGAGGCCTCAAAACAAATTTTTTGGTCAGTTTTCAAGTTTTTGGAAAACAAAAATAGAAACAGAAGCATTACTAAACAGGCCGTAATTTTGGATTGTTTTCTGCCTTAATCATGATCTACAGAATCTAAGGTGTCAAAACAGAAGGTTAGGATTGGTTGCATATCACCATACAAGGCTCAAGTATTTGCACTTGAACAAAAATTTGGAAAAACATACAACACAGACGCAAACAGTGACTTTTCTGTAAGTGTTCGATCTGTTGATGGGTTTCAAGGTGGTGAGGAAGATGTCATAATTATCTCTACTGTGCGATGCAATGTGCGTGGATCAGTGGGCTTTCTTTCCAATCGTCAAAGAGCTAATGTGGCTCTCACTCGAGCAAGGTATTGTTTTTTACATAGCTTAACCTTGTGATAATTAAGCTTTACTTTTACTGTGTGGTAATTATTATTGTTATTTATTTATTTATTTATTTTTTGGGGGGGGGGGGGGTGTAGGCATTGCCTTTGGATTTTGGGAATGGTGCTACTTTGATTAATAGCAGCAGTGTGTGGAAAAAATTAGTTGTAGATGCCAAGGCTCGCGGTTGTTTTTATGATGCGAATGATGACAAGAACTTAGCTCAAGCTGTTGGAGGTGCCTTAGTTGAGCTTAACCAACTTGATACATTACTCGAGCCTGGTTCTTTTCTGCTTAGTAATACAAGGTGGAAGGTATATACATATGCTCTATTTAATTGTCAACAATTGTACTATTAAAACCCTTTCATGTCAAACATTTCCATGCATCATATATTAAAAATTGCAACATGGTTGCATAAATCAATGCTTTTCTCCTTAGAAGAGTTGTGTCAGAAGCTCCCTAGAAAGAATTATGAAAATTCTCCTGTTTGTAGTTGTGTTTTCATTTTCCCAAAAAAACACAAAAACTTGGGAGATGACCTATTTCTAACATTGTTATCAGGAAACAGCACAGTTTTTAGGAACATCAAAAGGCTATTTAGAATTATTGAGAACTGTTTTTGCACAAAACTGTAAATGGTGATGGTTTCTCTAAACAAAGTGGTTTTCTCAGAATAATTCTAGAAACAATTTGCTGAACAATTTTTTTTTTTTTTGAAAAATAAAAACACAACCACAAAGTAGTTTTTTCAATTTTCAAGAAATGTTTCTGCTGAAAAATAAAAATGCCAACTGTTTTCCAACTTTTCATAGTTTGTGTTTCTAAAAGCACCAAAATGAAAACATATCCAAACAAGTTTTTCTTTTGCAATTTAGTTCATAATAGCAAGCAATTTGCATATTTGTGAACTTGTTGACCTCAACTCTTATCATTTTGGTCATCTTAACTCTGCTCTTTCTGTGCTGATGGCAAGAAAAAGTTACTAATCAGATCAAGTTTGGAAGATTTAGCAAGTAACTATTTGAATTTTTACAATTAGCTATTCAATGCTAGGTGTTACCATTCCATGTTTGTAGATGAGTGTTCCCAAACAAAAGCAATCTGTACTTCATTCACAATAGAAATTAAATGTCTTTGGTTGATCACACGAATTTTTTGTTCTTAAATTACAACAAGTCTCACTATTTGATCGTTGCCCTTATTTTTTGTTACAGGTTCGCTTTGGCGATGATTTTAGGAAATCCATGACTAGAATCAAGAACATAGAGATTCGTAAGAAAGTGCTTTCTCTCGTACAAAATCTTTCTAGTGGCTTGCATCAGAATCAGAAGACAAAGTTCTAAACATGAATGGGACTTCTTCTCAACTGTTGGAGGTGCATAAGGTCAATAAATTTCTGAATCTCATATGGAGCATAGACATTGTTAGGGAACATTCAACAGGACATCCAGGTTATAAAGGTTTGGGACATTTTGCCATTGGCCAAGATACCTAAACTAGCAGAGCATTTCGACGCCTTATTTGGGAATTATACAGTTGACAAGATGAACCACTGCAAATGCAGAAGACTCGAAGGGTACGCAAGCTGCATCTTTTTTTGCCATAATTTTCTTCCTAATTTATTTATTCGACTCGAACGGTACGCAAGCTGCATCTTTTTTTGCCATAATTTTCTTCCTAATTTATTTATTAATTGTCATGATCTAAAAGTTAAACTAGATGTTTTTTGATCAAATGATCTGTTCCATATAGCAATGATACAAAATAAAAATAAAAATGAAAATTTTGTTTGAAATGTTGGTCGAAACTTGCAGCTACTGAGCACAACATGACCATATTTCCCCCCCTCTTAAATGGCATGACAAAGGCATATATATAAATTACTATTGCTTTTGTTGTTTCTTGGTAAAGTTTCTTGAATAAGCAGAAGATAGAAGGTCCCAATTTTTTCAGTAATATTAACAGAACTTAATGACATTTCCATCAACCCTATCAGAATCATGCCACCATAATGCTTGCCACCGCCACAACCTAGCCTCTATCACACACCCCCTCGCTGCCACTGCCTCACTACCTGTGTCCTTTGACTAACCATCAGAATCATCATTTTATGAGCTTAGGGGATGACCTCGTGGTTTGGTCCTTGTACACTCCCAAGCTCATAGCAGGGTTTTAATCCCTGCGACGACCTTCCCCTTTCCCCATCCCTGCAATTGGTATCTTTTTTCATTTTTCATGTTCTTGAAAACAAAAACAATGGAAAGTTTGAAAACATCCAGCGTTTTGATATAGTTTATATTTTCTGCAAAAATAAGTTTTGAAAATTAAAAGTGTAATGTTTTATTTTTCAAATAAGGTTTTTTTTTTTCTCAAAAACAATTTTCAAAAGCGATTTTCAAACAAATTTGTTGCTTCTATTATCTGTGTCTCTATTTCTCCTCCATTGTGTTGCCACTACCTCCATCTGGTCAATTATAATCATCTTGGCTCCTGATATGCAATTTTTGTGTCTAAGTTGTCTGTATCTCACGCTATGTATTCTTCGGGGCATGAGGATTAGGGAAAAGGAATTGGATTTTTTTTTTGGTGGCAAAATTGAGAAGCTCTAGAAAGTTTCTCATAAAAAGGTTTTTGTTTATTTTTTAATTCTATGTAATCTTTCAATTGCTACAGGAATTTAGCGGTTCCAGCAACATGGCCAGCCAACTCAAGTTCTGGTACAAAGGCTTATCTGGCTGGTGCTGATCATGTTCGGTTTTTACAAAGCCGAGTAGCTTCACTAAGTCTAAAGGATACACCTGCAGGATCATCATATAGTAGGTGAGTACTTGGAATATTCAGCCTTATTATAATCAGTCCTCTTTACTTGCAACACAAAGTTAGAATCGTTAAAAAATGGCTGGCTTTTGTTTATTTTTATTTTTATTTCCTTGTTTAATGTTTTATCAATGGACGCTGGGGATGTGAAGTCCAAAATGGAGAGTGAAGCAGTAAAAGCCATTGAATGAAGTGGCGGCAAGTCATGCAACAAAGTATAGTGCATAGCAATATTTGGTTTCATGGGAACATCCGAAGGGTCAATTAGACAAAAAAGATTGCTAGAGAGGGAATTGTAAAAATTGTTTTGTGACCTTATCCTGGTGTAAGAATTCTTGATTCAAGAATTCTATTCTTGAATTGGCTCTTGATTGATTTTTCTATTCTTGATTGAACAGTTCTTGAATTCACCACTTGAGTCTTTGATTGTTCTTGATCGAATTCCTGTTGTTCTTAATTGATTTTTTGTGTTAATTGATGTGATAAATTTTTTAGAATCTTTGACAGGACCCATTTCAATATTATGATAGGTGCTGCATCTAAGAGATGTTGGAACATTACTCCATGCAGGGGCAGACGTAACTGCCAACCAAGCTTTTGGCTTTGAGTCCTTTATGCAAGAGTTTCAAAATGTGTGATAGCTCAAAATTGAGTTTGCTGAATCGTCTGAATTTGTGCATGCGGGTCGACCACTGGGACGACCGGTGCAACACTTGTCACCCTTACCTTTGTTGACTGCGGCTATCACCTTGTGGCCCGACGAGCGACAAGTCAAAACTCAGACTATTTAGATAAACTCAAATTCGAGCTACATAGACATAAAGCTTCCCCTAGGCAGTCGACTAGCTCTGATTCACCAAGTGCCATTGCCCCTCATTTGAAAAATAAATACATAAATAAAATTATATAATATATATGTATATTTTACAGGGAGCTCTGGTCATAAATCTAATTTTTAAACTTATTTGGCATTCACTCCACGTGTTAAACTCAAGGTCACAAGCATATGTAATTTTTGTTAGCTAAATTTAATAGATGTGGATTTATAAATATAAATTTTTTTATAAAAAGAAGTGAATAAAATGATTTCGAAAAATAAAAAATAATTTTTTTTTTTACTGAAGTTAATTAGCGGCTTTCGGCAGTTCCAAATTGATAGATCTTGGAAAAATACATGGAATAAAAATAAAAATCATCAACGGACTGCCAAGCACAAAGTTATAATATGTTGAAGTTTACCATACACAAATTTTTTTATTTCTTTTTTTTACGACTTCAGGTACATGTTTGTCCAAATTCTGGTACCTATCTGTCCAAATTATGGGGACAAATAGGTTAAAATAATTTGAAAAGATAAGTAAAAATAATGGGACACATGGATTAAAATAATTTGGATTATATATGGGGGACAAATAGGTTAAAAAAATGGAGGCAGATTGGTTCAAATATAGGAACAAAAACGTTAAAATAATGGAGTATCTATCTAGACACATGTTCTAATTTATGAACTTATATTCTATTAAATCTTAACTAAGATTTTTTAGATCTTCAAGTCTTATTAAATTTTTAATTGTCAGAATTACTACCCTTTAAACAACGATTGTTCATAATTTATGATTATCTATAAAGGAACTTGATGATTTGACATTTATTTTGATTTTCGAAACTTTAAAATATCAACTTTCAAATTGAAAAGACTAAAAAAAAAAAAAAATTTGCAAAAAATTTTTTGAAAAAATTGAAAAAATTATTTTTTTGTGTAAAATTGAAAATTTTGTGTCTATAAAAAATCATGATGATGGAACATTAATGTGCAAAATTAAAAATAAAAAAAAAACTTTAAAATGAAAAAACTGATAATGTTATCAGTTTTTAAAACTGGAAAAAAATGATAATGTTCTCGATTTTATTGGATAGTTGAATCAAATAAAAAAATAGAAGGACAAAAACGTTTAATCTGATACGCCGTTTTTTCCCCCTCATCTGTTTTTTTCCTTCATCAATTAGTGAAATAATTATCTGAAACACTACTATGCAAAATTAATAATGTTTTTAGTTCTAAAAATTGAGAAAAACTGATAATATTTTCAGTTTTACTAAATAGGACTGACTTATTGATTCAAAAAATCTTAAATAAGACCTGAATTACCATAACATTTGTAAGTAAGACTTTTAGATAATTAACTTTAAAATAATTTAGAAAATTAAATTATTATTTTTTGCTGAGAAAAAGTTTATATTGCATTACCATAACAGATATAAGCCCTGTTTGGTAGAGTTATGGGAAATACTTATAACTTATACCTTAACAGCTTAGAACATATAACTATGAACATAAGCTGATTTCTGACTTATAAATTAAGCTTCTCCTGCCCCACTCAAAGTATAAGTTGATTTCTGACTTATAAAAAATTATAAGCTGTATTGTTAAGTTAAACCAAACACATCAAAATAACTTAAATTAAATTAAAAATTGAAATAAACTGAAATTAAGCTGTACCAAACAGGGCATAGTGATACACAACTTACAGCGTCAAAATAGACACAACATATACCACATGCTTAAGAAACTAAGCTATCTTCTAGACACCAAGAAAAGCAAAACAATAGTTGAACTTAATAAAAGAAAATGATTTGGAGCCCTAAAAACACCCCCTAATCCCCCTAATTTTTAATTTGGGTAACTGTTTTTTTTTTTTTTTTTACTTGATATGGAAATTAGGGGATTAGAGGGGATGTTTTTAAGGGATGTAGCAAGGTCCCTTAATAAAATGCTGAAAAAGAAGGAAAATGATTTGTCCTCCTAAAAATACCCCCTAATCCCTTTAATTTCTAATTTGGAAAACTTTTTTTTTTTTTTTTTTTTTACCTTGATATAGAAATTAGGGGGATTAGGGGGCCAAAATTAGGGCTCCTTAGCACAACCCGAAAAAGAAAGCACAAGCACAACCTCAACCTAAAAGTCAATACTGCTGCTAGCAACTATAGCTCCACTAGAAACTGCACGCAACATCAGCAAAACCTTGCAAAGGTAGCAAGAACACACAGCCAAAGCTGGAAAGGTTAGCACAACCCAAGCTACTAGATCGAAAAGCTCAGCGCTAAGGAAAAAGATGGGTTGAAGCCATCTTCAATCCATGACTCTCTCTTACGTTTGCCAAGATCAGGGGTGTGGAGCTGAAGGAGTTCAGCAGTATTGGTCAATACATTTGGACCTAAGTCATCTTCAATCCACGACTCCCTTTTACGTTTTTCAAGATCGGAAGTGTGGAGCTGAAAGAGTTCAGCAGTATTGATCAACAGATTTGAACCTGGAAAGGCATTTGGGAAGCAGGGTTGCGTTGAGTTTGGGATTATTTTAGTCATAAAAAAGGTAAAATAGACTTTTTAATTAAATAAGAGAAAATATCATATCTAATCTATAATTATTATATTTTTTTTTTTATAAAAAATCAAAAAAAGTCAAAAAATCCTTTCCAAATAAGACTTTTTAACTCCAAATTAAAATAACTAAAAAACCAATCTACTTCCCAAACGAACTCAAAGTATGGACTTAGAATTTGGATAACGCTTAGAGCCTCCGCATTGGAGACATATATCACGAAAGATGGGTTAAAATAATTTATACATATGACTTAAAATAATTTGTAAAAATAGATAAAAATATTGACATACAATTTCGACAAGTAAATTTAAATATTGGGATAAATAGATAAAATTAGATAGATAGATTAAAATAATTTGGAGAAATAGAGAAAAATATTGGGACAAATAATTTGCATAAATAGATAAAAATATTGACATACAATTCCGACAAATAAATTTAAATATTGGGATAAATAGATAAAATAATTTAGATAGATAGATTAAAATAATTTGGAGAAATAGAGAAAAATATTGGGACAAATAAGTATGTTGTACAAAAAATAAAATTTCAATATAACTCATTGCATTACATTATACATATAAAGTATCATAAAATAATATGGTTAAGAAATTAAGAAATTAAATTCAAAAATTAAATGCACATCGTAATTTATTTATAAAAAAAAGAAAAAAGAAAAATATGATAGTAGTAAAACGTGAACGGCAGGATTCGAACCTGCGCGGGCAGAGCCCACATGATTTCTAGTCATGCCCGATAACCACTCCGGCACGTCCACCTTTTTATATCATCTTTTTATATCATATTACTTCAAGATTATTAAATTAAAGCTTTATTGTAGCTGGATGAATTTCACATTAAATCCAAACACAAGCTAAAACTGTGTGGTCATGATCATCACAGCCCAAATTGCCTACCAAGGCACAAAATGAATTAAAATCCCAATATAGTTGTCACATATTTCAAAATTTGAAACTCATGTGATTAAATTTGTGTCAAATCAAAATTAACACATAATAATTATATTTGTTTAGATATATTAGATTTGATGGGATTAACATCCATATGATTATTATTATTATAAAAAGGGATTAATAAAATTGTATTACTTAGTTTAACTAATTAATCAGAATCTCTCTTTAATATTTCATTTTGCATTTTGCATAGCACCTCATTCTTAGGATTCCATAGTTCCCCATGTGGATGTCATATTCAGATAGACTATTAGTTCAAACTTTAATTTTCTTAACCAAATATTATATTGTGTATTTTGTTAAATTATTAAGGTCATGTCGCCACCACACAACAATTTGCACTTATACAATTTAACTAATTAATCCGTACCCCATTTTATATCTTACCTCACTTTTAGAATTGAATAGCTCTCTACGATGATATCAAGTCTGGATAGACTATTAGTCTAAATCTTAATTTTTTTAACTAAACATTAGATTGTGTATTTTTGTTAAAGAGTATATTACATTGGCCTCTCTTGAGGTTTGGATAAAATATAGTAAGCTTCACAATATTGGCATAATTATATTGGACTTCCTTGAGATTTTAATTCATATAATGTTTAGTCTCATTTTCTTCAATAATTTATTATTCATATATATGAAAAAATGATTTTATCATCTTTTTTACACTAATTTATTCTTTTATTTTCATATCATCTACACTAATTTCGATCCCATTACTCTTTAATTAAAAGAGGTTGATATAATTATGTTAAAACTGTAAAATTACTTATATTTTATTTAAATCTCACAAAAAGATTAGTGTAATTTATCCTTTGTTAAATTATTAAGGACATGTTGACACCGCGCAACAATTTGCAAAGATCACATTGCATCTAGGTCAGGCTGACATTAACCCTCTATGCCACACAATTGGCAAGTTGGGTTGGGATAAAATAGTTAGTAAGATAAAATACCCAATCACATCACTATGTCTATTTTTTTATACGTTTTTTTTTTTATAAAAAATCAAAAAATCAATTAAAATAACCTATTTCCAAACACTCATTTTTAATTCCCCTAAGCAATTGTGGAAACTTGAATACAAACATTAAGCTTTAGTTAGTAAGATAGTTGGGACTAATTTAATTCACTAAAAAATAAAATAGGTTAAAGAATCAATAAGACAAAATGTCACATTCAAACCATAATTATTTCATTTTTTTCTCTCACAAAACTACAAAAAAGTCAAAAGTGTCATAAACATTTTTTTTTTAAAAATCAGGCTAAAATAAAAAAAAAAAAATCAAACTAAAAAAATTATTCCCAAATGAAGCCTAAATGTTGATAAATTTTTTTTTTTCTTTTGAAAATGACACTAATCAATTACACTAAAGTTATGGCCTCAGACATTTTACACAGAAATTTGTTCAGAATTGTTGTGTGGTTAAGATGCAATAGTTGTTTTCTTTCAAGTTGTTATTTTAATTTGAGAAAGTGTTTAGATTTGGTAAGTTTATTTTGGAATTGATTTATGTGATCTGAACTGTTTACTCTTTTAGATTCATTGAGTAAAATATTCATGCAAAAAATTAAGATGATTGAATATTGTTAGTTATATGTTCAAATCATATTAGTTTAAAAAAAATGAACAACAAATATAATTTCGAGAATTAATCATTCATTTTTTGCCATACAAATTTGATTTAAACATATAGTTATTGATATCCGATCATTTTAATTTTTTGTATGAATATTTTACTCAACGAATCCTAAAAAATGAATGGTTCGGATCATTGAAATAGGACTTGTGGTGGGCTCTATGAGTCCTTCAAGTTCTCTCATGTTAAGATGTGAATATATATCAATGAATTTGAATTATACATTGACTAGTGTATGCTCGTGTCTGAAGGCATGGTGTAAATAATGTTGTGATCAAAATATTGCTGTAATTTATACGTATTATGTTGAAATTTATGGAATCTGTAATATTTTTTAATTTTTGATAAAGACACTGAGAAAAATATAAAGAATATTATTCTTCTTGAAGAACTTCTAAGAATTTTAGTATCAAAATAAGATAATAAATACAAAAATTAATTTTAATAAATAACTGCTATGGATAAGAAATACTTAATGGGTTACAATCAGGATGAGAAAAGCAGGTACATAAACAGAGAGGGGATTTTTTTTTTTCATTCTAGAGAAAAAAAAAAAAAGGCAACTGGATATCAGGTGTATGTTTCTTCATTCCAGAAAACATTTAAAGGAAAGAAAAAAAAAAAATCTATATATATTAGTTTCTTGGTCATTTCCATAATAAGTTTGAAAAACCAAATATCTAAGGTAGGTATCATTCACAATTTAAAAAAAGATATCATAACAGACCAAGTACTGTGAGTGAATCTACATTTTCTCCCTAAATAGTGAGTGAATATATCATAATTTAATATTTTATTTGATTCTGTCATAACATTGACATTACCAGCACTTAGAGCATTCAATCACTGTTAATCAAACTCTCTACAGGAAAGGAAAGTGAATCTACATCCCCGCATTCCCTCCCATCCTAAAAATAATGTATCATTCACAATTTGAAAGAAGATATCATACTAGGCCGAGTATTGTGAGTGAATCTACATTTCCCCCCCCCCCCCCCCCAAATAGTGATTGAATCTATCATAATTTAGTATTTTATTTGATTCTATCATAACATAGACATTACCAACACTTAAGGCATTCGCGTACTGTTAATCAAATTCTTTATAGGAAAGGTTGTTTAATCACTTACTTGGCCTGTTATGATAGATTCACTCACTATTTGACCACCAACAAAAATGTAGAATTATATAAGCAACTGGTTTAACCAAAAGAAAATAAACTATTTTAATTGAGACATTTTACAGAACATGGTGTATACACAAAAATACAAAATAAAAGAGCTTGACCATACCAAAATAGGCAAAATACCTAGAATGAAATTCTCAAGTTTAGAGAGAAATGAGAAGATGAAGAGGGGCCAAACTAATTTGTAGAAAAAGTCCTCAAGAAGCATTCAACAAAATTTCAAGTGGTATTTTGAACACAACAATGTGAGATTTTAGTGGCAACAATGCATAGGAAAAAAAACACACAAAAAAAAAGGAAAATAAAAAAGAAATAGAACACACAAAAAAAGAAAAAAAAAAAGAAACAGAACACAAATCCAAAAAAAGAAAGAGAAACCCAAACATATATATAGTGAAAGATAGAGTTTAATAAACAAAAGCAACTTAATCTAGTCAAGGTCTTCAGCAGATGAATTTCACAATACCTCTTTAGATCTTCAGGGCTTTCCTAGAAATCATGAAGTTTTACTTGATTTCAAGCTAATTTAATCCCTTCATACTTATCAAATTATCTAATACTACCCAAACAAACAAACAAAAATAAGAAAAAAGAATTCATTACATGAAATAGCAAGTTATGAAAAACTATTAATTTTGCAATCTTAATTATACATCAAAGTTTTCATAAATTCAAGACTTTTTGCAATCCTCGAAACAATGCTTACTTCCCATCATTTACCTTAGTGTTAAATGATTTTCATAATGAGAGGAGAAGTGGAAAAATGGAAGAATAAGAGGT
Organism: Camellia granthamiana; assembly: GCA_036172215.1. NCBI lineage: Eukaryota > Viridiplantae > Streptophyta > Magnoliopsida > Ericales > Theaceae > Camellia > Camellia granthamiana. The sequence continues at coordinate 96,406,348 of CM069906.1, forward strand.
ATGCTTATCCCTAAAGGCACGATATAAATAATTATTGAGATCAAAATGTAGTTGAATACAAATATAATTTATCGAAAAACATACTAAAAACTAAGACATTGAAAAATAACAACCCCTAGGCACGGGTATATATATTGTTTTTAAAACACTTCCAACAATTTTCCTGGTATCACACACTCTACAGAACTCAATTAAAAATAACAACTCCTAGGCACAAGTATATATATTTGTTGTTTAATAAAAAATATTCCGTTTTCATTATTCATTCTCAAATAATACTAGCCAAAGCTATTGTACATATATTAATACTTTACAATAATAATAAAAAAAAATTACTGAACACCAAATGAAGCACACCAGTCAGTGCTATGCAATCCAAAAAAATAGAATTCAAAATTAAATAACAAACAATGCACACCAGCCAGTGTTCTGCAATACTAAAAAATTAAATTTAAAATAAATAATAAACAATGTACACCAACCAGTGCTCTACAATCTCAAAAAATAAAAAGAAAAATTAAAGTGAAACCTTATAGAAGAAGAGATTCGAGACTTTCCGAACTTGAATATGAGACTAGAATTGTCTTAAACACCGATCACTTGGAGAAAACAGAAAATTTTATTAGAAGGAACTTATAGAGGGGAAAAGAAGTATATTTCAAAATATATAAATAAAAAAAGACCACCTATTTTAATGTGTGGTACACCATTGATGTGTCGCATAGAACTAATGTTGTAAAGTGAGATAATGATATGAACAGTTCTAACCGATTGTAAGCAATGGACATTTTCAAAAATTGTATTTTTTTTTTATTATATAGAAGTGAATGTCCATTTAATCGGATAGATCCAAAATAGCAATGGAATAAAATTTTTGTCTTAATATCTTACCATATTGTGACCATATGTATTGGAAAATTTTCTGCCTCATTTGGTTCAATGTTCATATTCAGATTAGACCATAACAAAGTTTTAAGATCAAAAACCTGTAAAATAAATAAATAAATAAATAAATAAAAGACAAATTTTATCCTAAGATGTTTTATGTATCATCAAATCAAATATTCAAACAAAATTCTGACTTCAAGGATACAAAATTTTCATAATGGTGCAACCAAAAGATGTAAATTAGTCTGCACCCTCCTAGAGCACATGAAATAAACAAAATGGGTTGAAGCACTGATTCTTTAGAGTAGTTAACAGTCAATAGCTAAGAACTTGAAATGTTGGAGAATATCAATTTAAATTTAGATAGGGATTTGAAAAGGAAAAAGAAAAAATGAGGGAATATAAAGTTATTATGATTCAAGCACAACCTTACATACATAAGCGTAATTATTTTTGTTGATTGAATGGTACCAATACATGTTTTACAGAGGGGCCAATTTGAGAGAGTGTAGACAAATGCATCCTCTTTACAACTATCAATTAGTAACCAAACAAATGTGAGTGCCAAAAAGCATGAAAAATCATTTTTATGAACATATAAAGAAACAAACCAAGCTGAAGGTAATAAATAGCAATTAAGCACAATCATTATTGTGAAACTTTAAACTTGGAAGGCATATATGGTATATATTCAAACCTAAGTCAAGCAAATCCATTCTATGATCTAACTTACCAAGTTAAGTTGTCAACAAAAATCATTGCATTCATATAATGGCTGAATGCAGCTAAACCAAAGATTTATTGAAAAGATGATTAATGTAAAAAGTAATCAATTACATAAACTAAAGACAACTTTAAAAATGAAATTGTTTCCCTAAAAAAAGGCCAAAGTCAAAAGGATTCGAAAGTCATTCAATAGTCATCCCAGTGTCCATGCCTGACATAAAGAAATTAAAATTTAAAAAAGAATAATAAAGTTAGATTAGATGAATTAAAACAGAAAATATTTTTTTTTAAGAGAAAAAAATGCCTAATGTTCAATATTTCCAAATCATGTCACATAAATTTTTTTTTAAGAGAAAAAAATGCCTAATGACGTACCTTAGTTCGCCGCCACCACCACACAGTCTAGCTCCCTATTTTCACATGTTTTCTCATCTAGGGAAAAAATTAAAAGGCTCACTTGGTCTATGTGCCTTGTGTAAAAAGGAATACTTCCTCTCCATGAACATCCACCTTCTCGTCTACCCACACTACAATTCATATACATAAAATACATCAATTATAAAGTACTTGCTTTCAATTTCAAGAATATGTTTCTTAAAATTTTGCTTATTTTTACATCCATGATAGTCCAAATCTGCAATTTAGGGGTAGACAATTTCAGCAATTAATAACCAATCTATTTTTCAGAAATTTTAGAATTTAATCAACCAGTTAACCCATTTGCTTCAAATAAAAGAATAACAAGCTTGAAAGATGAATTAACTTATGTTGTTCATGTCAAAACATTTTAAGTTCTATTGATTTTTAGAAGGCACACATTGCAAAGTCTAAAAATATATAGAACATGAACTTCGCTTTTATTTTCATTCTAACTACCATGTCAAAATTAGAGCGTCATAGTGTTGGTGACAGGTCCTTACCCAAATCTTGCACATACCATGATGGAGAGGTTTGAATAGTAATTTCACTCACCTATAAAACTCAAAGCATTATGAGCTACTTGAAATATTTTTGTTCAACAAATGGAATTAAAGTGCAATACTCACCACTTACATATGTCAAAATAGACAATAAAAGACAACATTCATTTGAATATTTTATCAGGCTTGGAATTGCATTCTTACTTTCTTTTAATGCTAACGCTGTGTTTGAATCATGAATTTGGATAAAGATTTGAAAAGAGAAAGAAAAATAGAGAAATAATTTAGTTTATATTTCATTCACATTTTACTCATTCTTTTCCTCTATCTTTTTATAATCCTATCAAAATCCACGATCCAAACACACCTACGAAGATTATACAACACATCCGTAATATAGACATTTTTATAAATATATCTTTTAAAAAGAAACATAAGCATAACTATGCCAATCTTAAGCAATGTTTCTACAGGAGAAGGGAAAAAAAAGAAAAGAAAAGAAAAAAGTCATATTTGCACCTCCACAATTCAATCCCGCGGGAAATTGAAGTGCCAAAAATGATTATTGAATAGTATTTATTAAGATATAAAACTCATAGGCATGACTACTAATAGAAATTTTTTCAAAAAAATTATAGGAAAAAAAAAGAAGCAAAAAATCATATGCATAAGGTAACTATTCCCTTTGGAATTATACCATTGGGATTTTTATTAACCCAAGAAAGACAAATTTAGTGATGTGCTAAATTTGTTGTTAAAGTGGCAGATAGCATCAAATTTTATTGCTAAGAATATGATTGAAACTACCTAATAGAATTTCCAGCTAATTCAATCAAACTTATAATTAATGTAAGCAAATTCTTGAACCCAAACAAATATTAGCTAAACACAACAATTGAAGAGAAATCCATTACAAATATCTTCTATTTATTCTCCACTACAAAAGTTTCTCTTTTTTTCTTCGATTCAAATCTTAGGAAAGTAAATGCAACATATCAACCTATACCCATTTTTTATATAATAAGGATATGAAAACAGAACAGTTAATTTCATGAAACAGAGTACCCATGAATAGCACCTTAAACTTGACAAAAACATCAAAACAAACAAAACCCAGTAGAAATTATAACCCAATAGATATATATGAAATGAGAGGAGGTGAAATATGCGGTTTCATGAACCTGAGAAGAAACCCATTTATACACTGGACTGTACATACATGTATATGTATCAAGTGAAACCCATTTCAGACCCAAAATTTTTTAAAAATGAAAATATCTAGATTCAAAATCTATTTCAAAAATGAAAACTCATTTCTCATTTCAAAATCAACCCAACCAAATACCCACATGTTAGAAATATCCAGATTCAACAAAAATAACCAGATTAAAAAATATCTAGATTCAACTTTACAAACCCACAAAAATATCCAGATTCAAGCAAAAAAAAAATCATGAATTGCAACTTTACAACCAAACCCACAAAAATATCATGAATTGTCAAAGTTGAAAGTTCTAGTTTACCTTGCAAGAGGAGAGAGACGAAAGAGGAGGGTGAGAGGAGATGAGGTGGTCGGTGGCGTCGTCAAGAGAGGATGACACAAAGAGGAAAGGTGGTCGGTGGTTGTCGGCGTGGCAATGGTTCATGGTTGTTGCACGGGATGGTCTCTGATGCAGGTAGAGAGAGATAGAGAGAGAGAGAGAGAGAGTTCAAAAATTAAAATAAGAGAGAGAGGAGACGAGTACCTGTGACAGAGAGGAAAGAGAGAGATTTTCTTCAATTTACATTTTGGACCATTAGATCTTGATGGTAATTGATCTCAACCGTTGATGCTCAAAGAGCATTTGTGTGGGAAATGAAGACATCTCAACCATTGAAGTTTAGATGAGACAATTAAAACTATTGGATCAAAATGTATCTCTAAGAAAAATTAGACATTTTCAAAAACCCTTCTCCTTTATTATATAGACTAGTGCATGCCCGTGCCTAAAGCCACGGTGTAAATAAAATAAGTGAGCAAAAAGGAGAAAAAATAAAAAAATAAAGAAATAGGAAGGAAAATAAAAAGGGAAAAAATAAAATATAAAAATGTAAAAAGGAAAGAAGAAGGAAGGTGGACAGAAGAGAGAGAGAGAGTGAGAGAGATTGCATGAGTGAAAAAAGAGAGGGGGGGAAGAAGGTAGGTGAGTGAGACTTAAAGAAATCTTGACACCTTAATGACTTTGAGAATTAATCTCAATCCTTAAAACAAAATGTATTTCTAAAACATTTTGACACATTTTCAAAAACTCTCATACTTTATTATATAGATATTTTTAATTAAAATTCGGAATAAATATTTTGAGCATGCAATATTACTAAAAGGGTTTGGTTTCTTTTATATTTAATCTCAACTCGAGACAACCGTGAGATCTACCACATGTCCCTTTTCGATAAATTGAATAATTTATTTAGTAAAACTCTCAATGTATATCATTTATATAAAAAAATTAATTCGATTCAATAATCATAATCTTATTATTTTATCGCATTTATTTTTTAAAAATAAATCATACATATATTTTTAAAAATAAATTATTTATTTAAAAAAAATAAACTTTATATCATGAAAACGAAACTCGTTAACAGACGGAGCATTTGAGATATGAACAGATTGAACTAATTATACGGTATTGAGAATTTTAGATATGAACAGATCGACTCACTGGAACGTGGTCACGCAAAAGTGGAGATGCCTAATCGTGCAACGCACGTTGACTCGACACGTGGTATACAGTAGAGAATAGGTAGAGAAAAAGGAAGAGGTACTGACGGTCAGTGTATTTTGTGAATTTTATAATAAACTAGAAACCGCGCACACGCGATGCGTGTGCAAATTCGTTTACTAAGCCAATCGCGCCCTTGATATCGTAGATACCATAAGTGACGTGTGCGCCGCTGATTCAATCGTCTCGATAAAAGAAGAAAGAATCACAACCCTTATATTGCTTTGCTGCTAAGTGCTAACATTGACGAATCAAGAATTTGAAACAAACCCATTATTTAGCATCATCTCCAAACAAATTGATAAGCATAAAAAATGAACACGGCATCGTTTGGCCACTCCAATAAAAGTCAATATTACATCAATCTCCCTACTCTACTTTTTTTTCTTTTTCTTTTTTGGTAGAGTAAAAAAGTTTAAAAAAATTACTAAAGTAAAGGATCTAACAAATCAGAAAATAAACCAAAACTAATAAAAAATTCAATTTTGATCTTCGAATGATTCACAGAATCTATCAATTGAAGAAGTGGAGTGAAGTGAAGAGAAGAAACCTGAGGAGCGAACATGAGCGGGGATCGAAAGCGAGCATGGCTCGCCGGAGGGGAATTGGCCATCAAATCAGGAGAAGGCAGACGTGCAGGAGGAGGAATGGAGTTTGGCAGGTAATTGGGGCGGAATCGCAATTCACCGTTGGATCCTGTGGAGGGATCGTCGGGACCGCCATTGGCTAAATCTTCTCTTCCGTTTGCATTGCCCATCCGATTTCACTAAAACAAAGCTTGCTTCTTTGCAGATCTGCTTGTCAAGAACGAACGCACAAATGTACAGAAAGATAGACCAAAAAAAAAGAGAGTGAAATTGTAGACATACCCTGGTATGGAATGTTGTTTGAGGAGGTTTCGAAATCAGAAGATGAAACCATGGATAAAGAGACCCTTATGCCAAACTTGTAGACACAGAAACAGAGAGAGAGAGAGAGAGAGAGAGAGAGAGAGAGAGATTGTACAGGAAATTAACTGCTGTGCAGTTTGGAAATGTGGGATAATGAAATTGATTGGTTTGAATTTATCATGTTACCCTTAATTACAAATTGATATAAGTGTAAAAATAATATAATTATTTAAGAAGTTATGGTCATTTTAGGGAAAAGAGGAAAATTTTTCTAAGCAAGGCTTCAAGACTCCAAACTTCCTGTTGGCTTTTAATAATAATGGGTCGTTGAACACACCAAAATATAATCACTAAACTATACCAAATTCTTTTAGAATAATGGCAAGTCCAGGTATCGATCCACAGGGACTATTGTGAAATTAAACTAATTTAATCGTTAAATTCCTAAATTAATTTTGATAAAAAGATTGAATGTTTATAACCTAATTTAAAAACGAATAAATTAAACTAAGGAATTAAAATATCAAGAATAAATGAAATTGGTTTACTGAATTGGGGGAAAAACTAGGGTGGAGAATTCACCACTAACCACATCATTAGGGTTTCTAATTGAAATCAATTATGCTATGGTTTGAACGGATTAATGTTTCGCAACTACAAGTTCGAAGCATTTAACAAGAAGATTATCATATTCAATGTACGAGCACGAACCATCTCAAGTAATACGAATCGTTCACTCTAAACTATGGTAGTGATACGACTCGTTCCTCGTAGCATGGTTCGTCCCATACCTTGAATGTGAAGGAAAAGAAAACAATTGTATGAATAACATTTAACAATCACAGAAAGTCAAATATTCGAAAGAATAATGAAAATTATATATAAAGAATTTCTAAAACACCACACAATGGTTCAAACCTTTACATAATATAAAATCAAAAAGAAAAACCTATTACATGGCTAGGGTTTCATCAAAACCCTAGAAAAGACGACTAGCCACTCATGGAGGAGTGGAAGGAGGAAGATGGAGAAGAAACCACCATGGAAGACATCTTGGAGCTTTTGCTTTCCTTCTCCTTTCCAAACCCTAGCCTCCCTCTTTAGGTTAAAACAATTTCAGAACCCTAGAAAAACCTTTTCCTTTTCTATCTATACTTCTACTCACTTCCAAACAGGTTTAAAACATCAGTTTGACTTTTCTAGAAAAAGTCAACTCTCTCCAAATTTTGTCTTTTTGTCCATTTTATGCTCCGACGATGTATAACCTGATTGACATTTAACACACATAAAATATACAGTTTGACCAGCAAGTGAAGTTAAGAGATTCTAATTAACGGCCTCAATGATGTACATTTCGGCCTTAATCACATCCCCCAACTTACTACTTGCTAGTCCTCAAGCAAGTAAAATAAAATAAAACAAAATCTATCCTCTTTCGTGGGAAAACGGTTGCATTTAGCATATGCAACAAGCCTTTAAACCACAAGGTTACCCCAAGCGGACGAGTAAAGTCTCGTGAGGGTTTCCAGAAATGATACCCACAAACATTAACATATTCATATATACTCAGCAACAAATGACCACACTACTCCACTTAACAATCAACTTATGTGCCACTACAGTGTGATATTGAGACATCATGAGTCATTAAAGACACAGTGGACAAGCATGAAGGAACCTATTGAGTCAAAACCACAATTCAGTTAATACAAAAGTGAAGTTCCCTATACTTGTGCATGCTAGTAGACAAGTCATGAGTACCTTCAGTGTAAAGTGCAATCTCCATATTAGTTAACTATCCACTATAATAGCCCAGTGTAACTCATAATAACACCCAAAATATACAGAAAAACTAACCTGTTGCAGCCAAGATTTTCAAAAGAAATTTTTTTTTTTTTTAATGACTGTGCAATGTCCTGATCCATTAAGCTTTCTAATCAACTCATGTAACAAGCATTGGGCCAATGACTCCCAAACCAGACGGTTTTAGGGCACTAGGTGTAAAGACACCCCTATGGGCTTAATAACTCGAGTTGAAAAGGCTACGAATCCGAACAAGTTATTCTTTTTATTTTTCCTTAACTGTGCAATGTCCAAGTCCCTTAAGCTTTCTAATCAACCCATGTAGTAAGTTTTGGGCCAATGACTCCCAAACCAGACGGTTTTAGGGCATTAGGTGTAAAGACACCCCTACAGGCTTAATAACTCGAGTTGAAAAGGCTACGAATCCGAACAAGTCAAGTTTTTTTTTTTTTTTTTTTTTTTTTTTTTTTTTTTTTTTTTTTAAAGAATCTTGGCTCCACATTTATTCTTTTCTGCAACTCTAGCTATTATCAATGATGTACACCAGGGATTATAATAAAAAGATCACCGCTATGATAGTGTGTTCATGTGAATTAAGACATACTCATGACAAGTGTACTAAAATCACAAACACAGAAAACTCTCCTCGTGCAAACATCGCATGCAAGTATCTACCCAATAAATCCTTTTCATGCAAGTCTACTATGCTCTCCAATTAACATATGCAAATATTATCACCCTACTAGCAAAAAGTCACATCAAGTGAAGTAATGCAATCAAGTGAAACAAGTATAAGCATGGATTATGAACAAGATAGAAATGCACAAAAGAAAATATAACCCTCATCCCCTAACTTGAATATGACATTGTCCTCAATGGAAAAATAAAGAGAAATGAGAGAATATTACCTGAATTGTAGGTGCACATCCAAGTAGGTAGAGAGTAACATCTATACACGTCACACATATTATTTATTTATTTATTTTTTATTTTTGTACGAAAATAGAAAATAAGAAATAAAAATAAATAAATAAAAAAAAGTAAATAAAACGAATTTTTTTTTAATATATATAAAAAAATTATAAATAAAATAAATGTATATTTATGTATTTTTAAAATTTATTTATGTATTTATTTAAAATTTATTTACTTAAATACATTAAAAATGAAATTAAAAAAAAATGATAAAAATAAAACAAAACCAAACGAAACCATTTTTTTTTTTAAAATTTTTTTTGAAAAACGCTTTTTTTTTTTTGGGCAGGTAATTGGGGCGGAATCGCAATTCACCGTTGGATCCTGTGGAGGGATCGTCGGGACCGCCATTGGCTAAATCTTCTCTTCCGTTTGCATTGCCCATCCGATTTCACTAAAACAAAGCTTGCTTCTTTGCAGATCTGCTTGTCAAGAACGAACGCACGAATGTACAGAAAGATAGACCAAAAAAAAAGAGAGTGAAATTGTAGACATACCCTGGTATGGAATGTTGTTTGAGGAGGTTTCGAAATCAGAAGATGAAACCATGGATAAAGAGACCCTTATGCCAAACTTGTAGACACAGAAACAGAGAGAGAGAGAGAAAGAGAGAGAGAGAGAGAGAGAGAGATTGTACAGGAAATTAACTGCTGTGCAGTTTGGAAATGTGGGATAATGAAATTGATTGGTTTGAATTTATCATGTTACCCTTAATTACAAATTGATATAAGTGTAAAAATAATATAATTATTTAAGAAGTTATGGTCATTTTAGGGAAAAGAGGAAAATTTTTCTAAGCAAGGCTTCAAGACTCCAAACTTCCTGTTGGCTTTTAATAATAACTAGCCGCTGAGCACACGCGATGCGTGTGCAAACTCATTTGAGAATTCAATTGATAAAAATTTTAATACGTTCTTATTTATTTTTATTTTTTAATTTATATATTTAATTACATAATTTTTTTTTTCTGAATTTAATATGATATATATACACACATTCTCATATATTTTTGTATTATCTCAAATAAAATAAAAATATACTGACAAAATTTTTTTATTGAAAACATACCCAAAAAAAATAAATAAATAAACACACCCATACAAAATTAGTGCCAACCAAACAAACTAAATCTGTTCAAAAAAAAAAAAAAAAAAACAAACATACCAAATAAAAACACTAAAAAGAAAATACACTCACAAAATTAAACAAATAAACAAACCAACTTTTGAAAAGCTGAAGTCTGCATCCAACTGCTTCATAACCACTGCTTCTTCTGTAAGAGCTTTCTTTGTATTCATCCATTTCGCACGAACTAAAGGGTCATCAAGTGTGTTCAAATGCATGAAAAAGAAGGGGGAAAAAAAAAAGAAAAAGAAAATCATTGCCCCAATTATCCACAACACCTGGATCGAAGTCTCCGACCGCAAAATCATCCGGCATCATCCGTCGAAAAGTTCCGGCATCATCCGTCGAAAAGGTGCAAAGGGATAAAGCATGAAATATCTTCCAAGAGACTAAATCTCTGTCACCCATTTCATCAAACATCTTCCGTGCAAAACCCAAATCGCCACACGAAGCATACATATGAATCAAAGCATTACAAACATAAATATACGATTCAAATCCAAGTTTCATGGAACAAACATGAACCTTATGTCCACATACAACATCTGAAACTCGAGTGCAAGCCTTGAGAACGAAAATGAAGGTAAGATTGTTTCCGAAAAATCGTTGGTCTCGCATTCGATCATACATGGTAATTGATTCAATGGGTCGATCACTCTGTGACAATCCACGGATCATATGGTTCCAAATTGACAAAGGGATGAACATTGAAAAGCTTGTGCAAAGGGATGAAGCGAAAAGTGAGGGAACAAACGTGAGGGATGAAGTAAAAAAATATATAATTGGGCGGTTAATTGATGATATGGTTCCAATTTGATGATTTTGTTCAAATTGGGGGAGAGAGAGGAAATTGAGTATTGGGTAGTTTTTTTGAACAACCGAGTATTGGGTAGTTTTTTTGAACAGAGTATTGGGCAGTTGATTGAGGGAGAAAGTGGAAAACGTGGGATGTGTTTTTTTTTTTTTTTTTTTTGGGTCAAATCACCTAAATTACACGTGGACATGGTAGATGCTTCATGACACTAAAGTTGGTGTTGGTTTTAATAATAGAATAGATATAGATATAGATTTATATGTATTAATTAATATATTAATAAATAATGTGATATTATTTTAAAGATTTTAAGTCTTTATAATTTATATAATAGATGAGATTCAAAATTTTAAAATGATAATATTATCGTTTGGTTATAACTTTTTTAGTTAATTTTTTTGAATTAAGACTTTTTTAGTTTGGATTAAAAAAATCATTTGATTTTTTTTTTCAACTCTTATAAAAAAAAAAAAGTAAAATAATTATAATTTAAATATAATATTTTACCTTATTAACTTATTCAGTAGTGGTATATCCCCTGAAAATAGAGTTCTAAACAGAATTCTATACACTTGACAATGAAAAAAAATAAAAAATAAGATACAAACATCACTAGCACTGTGGAGTCCACACCACAGAACACTTTTTTCCAAATATTATTCTAACTTATTTTACATTTTATACTTTTTTAAGCTCCAAAAATCCTAACCAAACGTAGCCAATATCATAATATATATAAGATTATTTTGAAAAATTAGTTAAAAATTAATTTTTTAATTATTTTTTAAAAAAATATAAAAAAATAGAAAAATGTGATTTAAAATAAGTTAAATATATATATACTAGCCGCCGAGTACACGTGATGCGTGTGCAAACTCATTTGAAAACTCAATTGATAAAAAATTTAATACGTTCTTATTTATTTTTATTTTTTAATTTATATATTCAATTACATAATTTTTTTTCTGAATTTAATATGATATATATACACACATTCTCATATATTTCTGTATTATCTCAAATAAAATAAAAATATACTGACAAAGAAATTTTATTGAAAACATACCCAAAAAAAATAAATAAATAAACACACCCATACAAAATTAGTGCCAACCAAACAAACTAAATCTGTTCAAAAAAAAAAAAAAAAAAAAAAAAAACAAACAAACAAACCAAATAAAAACACTAAAAAAAGAAAATACACTCACAAAATTAAACAAATAAACAAACCAACTTTTGAAAAGCTGAAGTCTGCATCCAACTGCTTCATAACCACTGCTTTTTCTGTAAGAGCTTTCTTTGTATTCATCCATTTCGCACGAACTAAAGGGTCATCAAGTGTGTTCAAATGCATGAAGAAGAAGGGAAAAAAAAAGAAAAAGAAAATCACTGCCCCAATTATCCACAACACATGGATCGAAGTCTCCGACCGCAAAATCATCCGGCATCATCCGTTGAAAAGTTCCGGCATCATCCGTCGAAAAGGTGCAAAGGGATAAAGCATGAAACATCTTCCAAGAGACTAAATCTCTGTCACCCATTTCATCAAACATCTTCCGTGCAAAACCCAAATCGCCACACGAAGCATACATATGAATCAAAGCATTACAAACATAAATATACGATTCAAATCCAAGTTTCATGGAACAAACATGAACCTTATGTCCACATACAACATTTGAAACTCAAGTGCAAGCCTTGAGAACGAAAATGAAGGTAAGATTGGATCATACATGGTAATTGATTCAATGGGTCGATCACTCTGTGACAATCCACGGATCATATGGTTCCAAATTGACAAAGGGATGAACATTGAAAAGCTTGTGCAAAGGGATGAAGCGAAAAGTGAGGGAACAAACGTGAGGGATGAAGTAAAAAAATATATAATTGGGCGGTTAAAGTGAGGGCAGTTGAGACGTGCAAGTGTAGGAACAGAACGTGTAGGGCAGTTGAGACGTGCAACTGTAGTTTTTTTTTGAAATATATAATTTACAGATGGCAAAGGCTTCAAGACACCATGAGGGGTGTTGGCTTTTAATAATAGAATAGATATATATATATATATTTTTTTATTTTTTATTTTTTTAACTCAAGGTTGTTTGGCAATTTGGTAAAGGCTTGGGATTAAGACCCAGGTCTCAAGTTCAAAATCCCTTGGGCCAATTTTCTAGGCCTAGCCTAATTGGTTAAGAGGTTAGTCTCAAGTTGTTGCTACCACAACACTTGGTGTAGGTCCAATGCTCACGACACCTTGATAATCACTTGGCGTAAGCCCAATGTTCACGATACCTTGATAATTTCTGCAAGCCCAATGCTCACGACACGTTGATAATCTCTGCAATGGATGACGTGGGGAAGAGTAGGAGGATTTTCCTATAACAAAAAAAAAAAAAAAAATCGCCCATAATATATGTTTGTATTAACATACTAATTGGTGCGTGTGGGATTCTAGAATAATCTGGATCACCTTCTCAAAAACTCCTCCACACACAGTCAGCACTCTTCTCTCTCTCTGTCTTGCTTCTTCAGGGACCAAAATAGCAAAATAGCAATGGCGAATTCTTCCAAGAGAAGCGTCCTCATTGCAATCGTTTCTGTATCCACCAGTGTTGCTGCCACCGTCATTGCAATATTTGCATTCACATTTTATGTGCCTGGATGCTAGTTTCAATAAAAAGAATTGTGTACATGCATAGGCATGGATGGTGTAGGAAACGAAAAGGCAAAAAACAAAAATGCTGTTTTGAGAGGAGAAAACAAGCGTCTTTTGTTTTGATTTATTGCTTGAAGAAATTAGAGGCTAGCTGCTTCTCCTTATCATTTGTTACAGAATTTCACAGTTCCGATGATCTGGACAGTGCTCCCCAAAACAGATCTTTTTAGGACATGTTTGATTAGATGGATTAGAGCATGAGATTGTGATTATTAATCCGTATGCCCAATTATTCTATATTTATTTTAACATTTTAGTTTAGGATTATTAATCCAATGGATAATTAATCCAACAAATTTGTAGTATTATTAGTAATGGGGTACGGGTGGGATTATTAATCCAATGGATAATTTATCCTATTAATCCAATTGGATAGTGAATACCATACTAATTTTGATAGGATTAGTAATACCTCACTATTAGTCTTGTGAATCAAACATGGCCTTAGGGTGTATTTGTTTGGAAGGATTAGGGTGTAGGATTGGACTATTAGTCTCACCGGACTAATAGTTCATTGTTTGTTTCAAAAGTTTTGCTTCGGACAAATAGTCCCATATTTGTGGGACTATCCTATCCTATGAGGGTGGGATAGAAACCATGGGATAGCTCATCCCATTAGATTAAACAATGAAATTACATTTTTGCCCTCTAATATTTAATTATGTATTATATTTAGTAAAATTCAAAAAAATTTAAATGTCTCAATTTAAAATAAAATAATTTTATTTAATTTTTATTTTTGTTTTATTTATTTAATTTTTAAAAATATTTTTTTATAGATATTTTATTGATGTTTTATTTTAAAATTTTGTTTATATTTTATTTAATTTCATTATTTAAATTTTAATAGATTTTTTATTTTACTTCATTATTTAATTATTATTATTATCTAAAATAAATTTATTTAAAATTTTAATTAAAAAATAACATATATTTTTATTTATATTTAATTTATTTAATTTTTAAAAAATAAATTTATTTAATTGTGCAAAAAATAAAATAAAATAAATTTTTATTTAATCTAGCTAAAAATAATTAAAATATTAAAGCTATGTTTAATATTGCTATTACTTAGTAAATAATTGAAAAGGATAAAATAGTCATTTGAGCATTTATCATTTTCCATAATATCCCAAACAAATATTAAATTCACTAAAAATAGTCAAATCCAGACATCTAATCACATGACTAAACAAATATACGATACAAATCCAATCCAACCAAATAGTCCGGGGTCAATGTATCCCAAGACTAATAGTCCGATGAATTACAATCTCTCCTTATCCAATCCGTCCAAACAAACACATCCTTAGAGTTTTTGTCAAGTCAATTTGCTGGACTCAATTTGAAGGATGGATTTTAAGTATCAGCTACTAGTTCAATGTGAGAAGTTTGTATACATTTGAAGCCTCATATGATAGATTTCTGTGGCTATTTTTTCCATTTATTTATTTTTAGATATGAATATATGTTAGGAAAAATAACAAATGAGTCATTTTTTCATGAAATTTCATCGAGTTCTATTAACACATGAATAAGACTCAAATGAAAATTTGATGAAAAAGTAGGACTTTTATTTCTCTATCCAATTTAACTTATCGTATAGCTATTAACAAAGCGGCATTGCGAAAAAGAATTCATGTAACCAATCTCATTTGATTGGGGCACAATACTTCATTTGATTTGGTTTGGTTGGGGGTGTGGTGGGTATTTAAAAGCCACAACAATCAAAATTGGAAAACTCAGTTCAAGGCATATTATTAAAACAACTCTCTAGATGGGAATTCTGGTCTTATCAAACTGGAAGATGTGGAGTCTTATCTTGATGATGATAACTGTAGAACTGTGAACATGGAAACAAGAAAGTTACAGGGCAAGGTGGTTTAACAACCATCATGTTGTCACTGAAATTTTTCTTAGTTTATTGCTATACATGTATGCATGGAAAGACATTGTGCTCCAGATCTATGTCCTAGTCCTTGGCATGAGCTGGGTTAAACATTTATGTCGCGGTTCTGTGACCACTATAATGTTGCTACTTGCTATTTCAACTCTGAGAAATCAGTTCTTGAATTCTTGACCCGTTACTTGCTTGTATGTCCCTCACTATCATTACCTATCTTTCAATCTCTCTCTTGCCCTGTTTACGTTGTGTTTGGTTGGGGGATTTAGAAATGGAAAGAGAAAATGTAGGTAAAATGTGAATAAAATATACCTACATTTCACCTAATTTTACGCATCTTTTCCTTTTCTTTTTTCAAATCCCCCAACTAAATACAGCGTTAGAGTGTTTGTTGGGTCGTTTACATATTGGTCACATCCATTGGCTTCTTATTTGAATTGAAGATCTGACACCTTTCTTTTCAGACTTTTGAATGCAGGTCTCAAGGTTGGTACCGACTCTCTTGAATGGCGGGATAGCTTTAGATTCTTGAAATCCATGATGATGTTGGATTCCATGCACGATATCTTGGCCATTCTTTGCAATTTTTGTAATTGATTATATATCTTTTTGTCAGTTCCTTGGAATTTAGGTATATTTTGATGTACAGTTAGAAATGGAGAATGTCTTCTCTCCTTATTCAAGATGCCCGGAGGTGTGGCTAGAGAAGTTGAGAAGATTGAGGCTACGTTTTTGTGGGGGTGGCAATGAGCTAAAAAGAAAAGTGCATATGGTGAAATAGGTGGAGGTTACAAAGAGTGTCAACCAAGGGGGTCTGGGTATCAGAAGGATCAGAGATGTGAACACTTGTTTACTACTCAAATGGTGATGGAAATTTGGGAATCAAATTAAGGCACTCTGGAGGAGAGCTATCTGCAGCAAATATAAATTGAGGCAACTTGTTGGCAACCTCTAATGAGATCCCATTATAAGCATTCTAGAGTGTGAAATGACATTATTTCCATTAGGGCTTACAGCAGGAATATATTCAACTTCTATTTGGATAATTGTCTTATTAAAGTGGGAGATAGGAACAAAATTAAATTTTGGCACGATAAGTGGTGTGGCGGTTACTGTTTCAACTCAGAATTTCCTCTGCTTTATAATCTTTCTACGGATAAGGGAGGTACCCTTTTTCATTTTTTCCACAAGGAGTCCAGCCCAGATGTTTGGAATTTTCCTCATAGAAGGGTGTTATATGCCTGGGAATTGATTGAAGAAAACAGATTTGTTAATATCTTATCCTCAGCACCTTCCCTGTGTCAAGACAGTGTCGACTGTCAAGTTTGGGGAACTACCTTTGCAGGCTCTGGCTCTTTCTCTGTGTCTATTCTTTACTCCTACAGCAGCTCCTTTCTTGGCCCTCATCTCAGCATCAGCAAGTTTGTTTGGAATAAGGCATTGCCCCCCAAAGTTCTCTTTTTCGGTTGGCTTGCCTGGAAAAACAAAATTAAAACAGCACAGTATTTGCACAGACTTGGCATATTAGGCCGCAGTATTTCCTTCCTCTGCCCTTTTTGCTGCTCCGAAGTTGAATTTGCAGTTCATGTCCTGCTTCACTGCCATTTCTCCTGGTTCATCTGGTCTTCTGTGCTCTAGGACTGGGGGTTTCATTGGTGCATTCAAGAATCAGTGGAAGGACTTTTCAACTGGTGGTTGGGTGGAAAATTTAAGGGCCTTCAAAAGAAAATTTGGAGAGCTATTCCCCCAGTGGTTCTTTGGTCTCTTTGGAAACATCGTAATAAGTGTGTCTTCTCTTCGGCCCAACCTAACCCCTTTGGTCTGAGTGAGCTCATCAAAATCAGAACAACTCTTTGGCTCAAAGCATCTATAAAGGATTTTCCATTCTCAGTTAATGACTTTGTGTTCCAGTGGAGTCAAATCAGAGGAATTTCATTGTTATGGCTGCCGTTTGTTGTGTTCACAAGCACATAGCTGGGATGCAGAGTGGTGGTAATCAGCATATTTTGTTTGTTATGGCTGCTATGTATAATCTAGTTGTTAAAGGTTTGGGTAAAATCTAGTTGCTAAAGGCTTGATGAGCATTAATCTGCTTGCTGTTTAGAAGATTGTTTTTTCACTGCAATGGTTGCATCTAGATTGTTTTTGTTCATTGCAGTTTTGCTCAGCTGTTTGTTTTGGCTTCTGTTGATGGATGGATCATTCAACAAGTTGTTTTTGTTTTTCTTTTTGTGTTGGTTTCTCACCAGCTTGGAGCTTAGAGCTTGAACTAGCTCCAAGCTTCTCTTTATTAATGTACTCTATCATACTTAGTATGTTTCTCATCAATAAAGATTTATTTTTTTGATTAAAAAAAATATATGCAGGTTCAAGGAGAACTTGCATTGGTGGATATAACTAAAATTTAAAGCACCTTTTTACATGATATGGAAAAATGAGGCTGGATGATATTGCTGATCCAAAGGAGGGCGAGTTGGGCGGACCCACGCTTCCTACACCTTTCACCAGTCTCTGAGCTCGTTTGTGTATCTGCAAAAATGTCCAACGGGAAATGGAAGTCCCCCAGCGGACCCTCCGATGATCAAGTTAGAAGAGAGGAGATTTACTGTGTAGATAGTGAGAGTGAGAGAGAGAGAGAGAAGAAGAATGGAGAACTTAACCTTTGATATGTCTTGGAAACCTCCTTATATCCTTTGTCCATCATTTCCTTGTCTACGCTGACCTGTCGTGTTGGCCGAAAGTCTATACTCTAGCTTGCATTGTTCACTGTAAGGCTACTTGTTCCGACGTGAAGGGGTTATCGCATTTAATGTTGTGGGAGTCTCATTAGTGGCTGATGTGTGGTGCAATAACTCCGTAGGATCTTTGTCTGCTTACGTGGCTGATTCTTTGCTTGACATGTGTTTAGGTGCCATTGGTTCCTGGTTCAACATTGGGTCCTCAAGGGTGTTGGGCTTTAGTACTTGAACTGTGAATTGGGCTCTAAGTGGTGGGCCAAAACCTTTTGTGGGCCCACCGATGTCAGTAGTCCCCTATTCCCAAGTGCAGCTTCAATCCCACGAAGGGAATAAGAAGGAAGATGGGAAGTGTGTGGGGCTGAGTGAGAGGGCCAACTGTGAGGAGGGCCGACCGCGAAGGGGGATTAAGCTCGAAGACCAACCAAGAGGGGGGCTGACCGCGAAGAGAGGTTGAGCAAGAGGACCAACCGAGAGGAGGGCTGACCACGAAGAGGGGCTGAGCTAGAAGACTGACTGAGAGGAGAGCCGACTGCGAAGAGGGATCGAGTGAGAAGACCGACCGAGAGGAGAGCCGACTGAGAAGAGGGGTCGAGCGAGAAGACCGACTGAGAGGAGAGCAACTACGAAGAGGGGCCGAGCGAGAAGACCGATCGAGAGAAGAGCCGACCACGAAGGGAGATCGAGCGAGAAGACTGACCGAGAGGAGAGCCGACCGCGAAGAGGGGCCGAGCGAGAAGACCAACTGAGAGGAGAGCTGATTGTGAAGAGGGATTGAGCAAGAGATGGTAGCGGCGCGCGGGGCTCGAGGAGCGATGAAGCATGTGATGATGTGAAGTGGAATAGACGGGGAAGGGAAAAAAGGTGGGGAATCGTGGTTATACATGTGGCATGAACTAAACCAGTGGTGAGGGAGGTGATGCGTTAGTAGGAAGCAAAAGGATAGGACTAGGATAAGACGTGGAAAAGGCGGGGGTTGAAACTTTTGAAATTTTCAAACTGGCGAAATTTAACCTCGATCCTTGGAATATAGGCAAACCGTGGGCATTTGGAGTTATCCGTTTTACATATCTCATTGCGAGAAACCAACACATCCCAGACCTGACCTCATTCATTTCGTGTGACACTCCTCTCCAATAGTTTGCGAACTTCCTCGCGCCTGCGTTCGAAGCAATGCACAGAAATGTAAAAGAGATGGCTCGAGACAAAGTGCCAGCCATGAGGTTAGCGGCATTGGGTGAAGACGATGAGGTGGAGTTGGTGGAGCAATATAGGACGGAGGGGCGGGAGGAAAGAGGGGCGGAGCAAGCGGCATGACCTCATCCGTCTACCATGATCGTGGCCGCGAGGCCGATTAGCCAAGTGGAACTTGACCACTAGCACACTAAGGCTGACAAATCGACGTTTACGGCAGAGGAGTTGGAGGAGATGCGCAAAAAATACCAGATTCCAGCAGAGATAGAGTTGAAGTTGCTCACGTCTAAGGAGATGGCATCGGATGCACGTCCGATGGAGTTTATGCTGTACGAGGAGGCGTTGCGCGGGGGTCTGAGGTTGCTGCTCCCACAAATAGTGGTGGACGTGCTGAACCGGTTGGAGGTGACGCTAGGGTAGCTTATGCCTAACGCATGGAAAATATTATTGGCCTGCGCGATCGCATGGCCACGGGCGACTGGGGAGTAGCGATGACAGTGGATGAGTTCTTTTCTTGCTACAAGGCCTCTGGTCAACAAGAAACATGGGTGACCTGGCAGGCGGTAGCGGGTAGAGGATTAATGGCGGGTTTACCATCGTCGGTGAAGGGGTAGAGACCAAGGTGGTTCTACGTATCAATAAATAGCGGGATGTGATGCCCCAAAAATCGGGAACATCAGATAATATATTAACCATTAAATATAGGGTTTATCTAAGGTTACAAGACTAGGAAACGTCACTAATGAGTTATTTGGATAATAACCAAGCAAGATCCTAGGAAGGTCAGAGGAGTCAAAATAGCCTCCCTTCAAAGTCCAACCACCTTAGATAGCAAAGCTACTTTTTTGACAGATCTTGACAAGGTATTAACACAAGGCCTACATGAGTTGACGGAGTATAAGGATAGGTTACAAATGTTATATATATACAAATTACAAAAATCATGTCTTAAATACAACATGGGATCTACCACTTACAATCTCAAAACACGTTTAACATAACTAGTTCCTAACTCTCATAGGATAGCCATACGTCCTCAAATATTTTAACTTTGCCTTCGACCAGCCTAATAGTCTTCAATACCTGGCATGAAACACCGTGAGCTTTGAATGCCCAGTAAACGCACACACACCCTGTCTCTTTTTTCCCAATCCAATACACTATCATATTTACAGCGAGCAAGTAGTGAAGCACGATGTTCAAGTTAATAACAACAATTTTAATAACAGAGGAAGGAACATGTCATTCAAATAGATAACAAATGTTATAATGTTAGTGGTTAGTATTCTAGAAATCCCCCAAAGAGATTTCATTCTCCTAACCACAAGAATTGGACACCGGACTATTTTGAACTCCCCCTTTTGCTGCTTTGTTACAGAACTAACCTCGGATGCCTACCAACGGTTATATACTGCGTAGCGCTAACTGCAGGGCCTCAAAAGGGACAACGAAAAGAAAAACGTTTTATCTCCTGAATCCAACCTTATTCTTCCAAAAAAGTTTTATCCTCCTGAATGTCCCATCTGGACCCAACCTTATCTCACCAATCAAACCATCGCAAAGAGTCCGAATACGTTTGTTCCATTCTAGGGTTTATATGACAACTGCTTGCGCAAGACTTAACCTTCAATTAGGGAGCACATCTCATCAACCCATACATAACAAATTATCATCCCTTCAATATTCAAGTAATCAAAAACCCAATACCACCCCAATTAAGTTTCCCGTTGAGTTAAATGTTTTAAGTCAAGTTAGAACAAACTTAACAAGATAGTAATATCCACATAAGCATGAGCATCATTAAAATGAAGAACATAAGGACCATAACCATATCACATTCAATATCATACCAAGACATGACCATAAACTAATAAGCATATTCATGAACACAAGAGCATAAAACACCCAGGCAAAACTAAATTTCCAGATTCAGTAGCATTTAAAGATTAAAATCAAAAGGGCTATTTCAGATTTTTCCTGAACTCGGTCTTCCTATTATTCGTAGAGAATTTAATCTAGTTTTCAGAACATGTTTCGGAAATTGAATAGCTTTTCTAGATTTTTAGTTATTTAAGAAATGCTCTAGCGCTGTCCAGATTCGTCAATCGTTACGAAAATTGGATTTTATTACAAACCGCTCACTTTTTTTCAATGAAACCAATTTTCCTTGAAAGCTAACTCCTTAAGGAAGATTTTGACATAAAATTGAGGTCCAGAAGATATTTATTCATTTTTATAGAATTTTCGCAAGTTGGCTGTAAAACAGATTTTTCTGGCACATTCCTTGAAATAAGAAAGTTGGTGAGAAAAAAGGTTAACTAGGGGAAATTTTCCACTTCTCTTGTGATGAAAATATAATAAATAATATGTATTAAACTCAGAAATTTAAGGTGAAGGTGTGCCTTTGAAAATTTTGAGAGATTGATATGGAAAAAGGGTAGTCTTATACCGATTAAAAGAAATACAAGAAGGGTAGAATCAAGGCTCAACTCCTTTAATTTCTAACACAAGAATACCATCAAAACACATCTGAAATGAATGTTTAAAACTTCTAAGAGCATGTATTTGAAAAAGGAAAATAAAAGAGAAAGCTGTGTTGTGGCTTACTTAATTGCTTATGAAACTAGTTTTGCAAGACTTGCTCTCTTTCTCTTCTTTCTCCCTCCCACAAGCTCACTCTCCACTCCTCTCCCTCTCTCTATGACATGTGGGTGTGTGGGTGTGGTGTTTGATGTTCAAATAGATGGAGGATAGTGGTGTATTTATAGGAAAAATAGTGTGAATTGTCTAAAATGTCCTTTGGTTGAAATGTAATGGAATTGAGTTGTATTTAGTTCAAATGAAATGGAATAATGGGTAATTAGGACCTTAATTATGTATTTGATTATGATCTAGTTAGGCTTAAGTCTAATTTAATCCATTCTAGTTACAGGTACATTAGATATATACATCTATATACATAGAATTGGTACCAAAGCCATAATTATTTCCATGATTCAAGGGATTTGTTTCTAAAGTACAATGATTATAGCCTAGGAGGTATGATGGCTAGCCATGTGCTCAAGATTTTGGGGGATTTTTCTATTTATTTTGTGTACAAATTCCATAGATATTGTGTACAAAAAGATTTGATGAATAAGAGGTACAAATATATATATATACAATGGTACTAACTTGGGGTCAATTTGTGATTTAAGTAAAATATGAGGGCTAAGGCCTTAATTTATGAATTGGAACATTTATTTTAGAGTAGAATTTAACTAAGTTAGGGTTAGAGAATGTAATTCGGTTTGAATTTCTTATTTCGAATAAAAAGCTATCAACCGACGAGCGTGATAAAAGCCGGAAAAACCTAGGGTTTCCAAGTGGTAATTCTACGTTTATGGAGTCAATTAATTAGTATTACGGTATTAGAATGATTTCTAAGTTATCAAAATCGATCAGGGTTCGCGAGTTTTTAGTTGGTGCATGTATTTTGATCCTAGGGTTAAAATTGTAATTAATTAAGAAATTGAGCGATTTCAAAGAAATAATTTAAAAGTGAGGGACTTAATAGGGTTTACAAAAGTTAGGGGTCTTACACGGGAGGAGGGTGCGCACAGTGTAGAAAATTCCCATCAAGTCGGCGGCACCAAGGCTGGAGGCAGAGGTAGAGAATAGGATTAAACGGGTGAAGGAGTGGAGGGAGAAGGAGGGCGTGAAGTGGAATGACCTGATCCAGTCTTCAACCTTGTTTGGCTTAAGTCTGGGGCCACAGCCGACCGAGGTGGACCCTACGCCGGAAGAGTTGGAGGCAAGGAGAAAAATGCAGGAGGCAGAGGATCAGAGGACATTCGCCAAGGCCGATAAGTATAAAGAATCGTAGTTAGGCCATGCGCCTCAGTTGGTCATGAAGGAGCGAGTCCGACCACGTCCCAAGCCTCTGGGAGATAAGGATCTGATCGATTTTGTGTCACTGCAGCCCCCAGTGGATCCGCTGAAAGAGAGGAGCAAAAAAGAGGTGGAGGCAGTGTTGAAGAAGAATAAGAAGAAAAAGGAAGGCGGCTACGGAGGAGAGTGAGGGGGGCCAGTTTTGAAGAAGGTAAAGGAGGGGATGACAGAGGTGACCCCAAGTGCCCAAGTGGTAGGAGAGGCCATGGGCCCAAGTGCTTAAGTGGTGAGTAGCGCAACTGAGCCAAAACAGTTGGCAGGAGACAAGAGATTGGGAGAGTAATCGCCTAAGATTGGGCTTGTGCCAGAAGTGTGCCCAAGTCCCAGGGTAGAGAGAGGGCGAGTGAGCAGATCAGAGATGAGTGCTATGTTGAAGATCGCTACGTATCACGTTCGCGTGGTGGCTGGTCGATTGGCGGAAGAAGGGGGCGAAGCCAGGGTCGCTGCAAATCGTTTCCTGGGAATAGTGGAGGATGCGGCCGTGCGGTCGATGGCGTAATTTATAGAGGCCTACCTCCTAAGAGGCTTCTACTTAGCGTAGATGGAGGCGACGACCTTGGCGACGGCCCTGTTGAATAAGGCGGCGCGCGCGAAGGTGGAGGCAGAGCTGCTGAATGCCAATTGGAAGGGGTGAAAACACAGTTGCAAAACCTACAAGTGGAGACAGCGGGCTGGAGAAAAGCCGCGTGAAGTGCCTGTTCAAAGGGCCTGGACTATGCACAAATGGCTAAGAAGATGTAAGTATTGGCGGTGGTGCAGAGCTACTTGGTGGAACGCGCTGCCTCCGAGCTCGCCGTGACCAAATTGGAGCTAGAAGTGGTGCGCCACAAGGCGGTATTGCTGGAGTTTGAGTTGGCGGGCGAGTAGAGGAAGGTAGGCGAAATCCAAGAAGCCTGCACCACTGCCAAGGAAAGGTTGGAAGAAGCCTTCTCCAATAACGAAGATCTGCGCGACCAAGCCCTTAAAGATAAGGAAGAAGCAGATGGGTGCATTGCGGAGTTGGAGAGGACATTGGAAGAAGAGAGGGCCAAAATGGCCTCTGAGAGGGCGGTGTAACTAGACTTGTGTGTAGCGGCGGTGGAGCAATTTAAGGGGTCTGCCGAATTCTAGATGGCCATCAACGTGGTGGTTGCCAGGAGCTTGGCTAAGGAGGGCGAAGGGGGTGCTGGGCCGTCTGGAGTGGCCGCTGGAGGTAGGAGCGAAGAAGAAGTGATCCAAAGTTTTCAGCGGTTAGACTTCTACAAGCACGAGATGAGCCAGTACTGGGACAGCGGCTGGATGAGCTTTAAGTATAAGGCACAAGTGCTGTTCCTAGATGTGGACTTCAATCTGGTGAAAGTAGGAGAGGACGACGTTGCCCAGACTCCCCTGGATGAGGGGGTGGAAGAGAAAGATCTTGTGTCCAGCGAAGGGGAGTGAGGGCTGGGTGTTCATTTTATTTTTTTTTTTCGGTAATGAAGTAAATGTAATATCTGTAATGAAGTGTATAATGGTGCAAGTTGTTAATAAATAAAGGTGCTAGTTCTGTTATTGTTGTTTGTTGAATGGTAAAATTTATTAATAAAGTGTATGAATGGTAAAATTGGACAAGTAATCTAAGTTGTATGAATGGTAAAATTGGACAAGTAATCTAATTTGTATGAATGGTAAAAATGACCTGGGATAAGAATGAACTGAGATTTAACTAAGTCTAGCCGATACTAGTTTTAACTGCATGCTCAGTCTGGGTAAGACTAGTTTTGACTCAGTTTGGCTGAGCTCTTCATGTTCGGTTCGGATGAGACTTGAAGGGCTCAGTCGGGCTGAGGCTTGGCTTAACTCAGTCTGGCTGAGCTCTTCATGCTCAGTTTGGCTGAGGCTTGGAGGGCTCAGTCGGTCTGAGGCTTGGCTTAACTCAGTCAGGCTGACCTCTTCATGCACAGTCTGGCTGAGGCTTGGAGGGCTCAGTCGGGCTGAGGCTTGGCTTAACTCAGCCTGGGTGGGCTCTTCATGCTTAGTCTGGCTGAGGCTTCGAGGGCTCAGTTTGGCTAAGGCTTGGCTTAACTCAGTTTGGCTGAGCTCTTCATGCTTAGCCTGGCTGGGGCTTGGAGGGCTCAGTCGGGCTGAGCTTTTCATGTTCGGTCTGGATGAGACTGGGAGGGCTCAGTCGGGCTGTGGCTTAGCTTAACTCAGTCTGGCTGCGCTCTTCATGCTTAGTCTGGCTGAGACTTGGAGGGCTCAGTCTGGCTGAGGCTTGGCTTAACTCAGCCTGGGTGAGCTCTTTATGCTCAGTCTGGCTGAGACTTGGAGGGCTCAGTCTGGTTGAGGCTCGGCTTAACTCAGCCTGGGTGAGCTCTTCATGCTCAATCTGGTTGAGACTTGGAGGGCTCAGTCGGGCTGAGGCTTGGCTTAACTCAGTCTGGCTAAGTTCTTCATGCTTAGTCTGGTTGGGGCTTGGAGCGCTTAGTCGGGCTGAGCTCTTCATGTTCGGTCCGGATAAGACTTGAAGGGCTTAGTCGGGATGTGGCTTGGCTTAACTCAGTCTGGCTGAGCTCTTCATGCTCTGTCTGGCTGAGACTTGGAGGGCTTAGTCTGGCTGAGGCTTGGCTTAACTTAGCCTGGGTGAGCTCTTCATGCTCAGTTTGGCTGAGGCTCGGCTTAACTCAGCTTGGGTGAGCTCTTCATGCTCAGTTTGGCTGAGACTTGGAGGGCTCAATCGAGTTGAGGCTTGGCTTAACTCAGTCTAGTTGAGCTTTTCGTGCTTAGTCTGGCTGAGGCTTGGCTTAACTCAGCCTGGGTGAGCTCTTCATGCTTAGTTTGGCTGAGATTTGGAGGGCTCAGTCTGGCTGAGACTTAGTCTAAAACTTGTCATTGGAACGCAACACAGATAGTGGAGACGCGAAATTGTTGTCATTAAGGCACAGTCTGTCGATCATAAATTTACACCGTGTATGGAAAGGGCAAAAATGAACAACTGTGCAGATCGGCAAAAGAGAACATATAACAATTGAATGATACAAAAATAGGAGACGCCATTTTACTAGAAATAACACTTCAAGTGTTCGGCATTCTATAGATGGGGGAGGTCTCTGCCTTCCATATCTTGGAGACGGTAAGTACCCGGGCGGGGTCTGCCATTGACAACATAAGGTCCTTCCCATTTGGCTGCTAGCTTGGCCTCGGTCGAATTTTTAGTGGCAAGGGTTGCTTCGCGCAAGACTAGGTCTCCCACTGTGAACTCTTGAGGTCGGACTTTGCGGTTATAATGTGTTCTCATTTTCTGCTGGTATGATGCCCATCTGACAGCAGTTGCCTCTCAGAGCTCTTCAATTAGGTCCAGGTCAGCCCGACACAACTCTTCGTTTAGTTCTGGATTCGGGTGTAAAACCTGAAGGGTCTGCAAGCCGATTTCCACTGGAATGACTGCCCCGACATTGTATGTTAGGCGAAAGGGGGTCTCCCCAGTGGGGGTTTGAAATGTCATTTGATAAGCCCAGAGCACGTTCAGTAATTCCTCAACCCAGAGTCCTTTAGCGGCTTCCAACTTAGTCTTGATAATCTTCCAAAAGGAGCGATTGGTGACTTCGACTTGCCCATTGGCTTGGGGATGGCCTGAGAAAGAGAAACATGGTCTAATGTTGAGCTCTTCGCAGAATTTCTTGAACTTGGCATTGTTGAATTGTTTGCCATTGTCCGAAACGATGGCATGGGTGATTCCAAATTGGCACATGATCGATTGCTAGATGAACCTGGTAGTGTTTCACTCAGTAATTGTAGCAAGGGGTTCTGCTTCTACCCATTTGGTGAAGTAGTCAATGGCAACCACAGCGTACTTGGTTTTGCCCCTACCAGTCGGTAAAGGACCGACTAAGTTGATACCCCACTTAGCGAAAGGGTAGGGACTGCTGAGTGTAATCAGTTCTGTTGGTAAAGCATGGGGGATGTTGGCAAAGCGTTGGCATTTATCACACTTAAGCACAAATTCGCTGGCATCTTGATTGGAAGTGGGTCAGAAGTAGCTGGTGCGGAGGATTTTATGGGCCAGAGATCTTCCACCCAAATGATCACCACAAATACTCTCGTGAAGTTCTCTCATCACATAAGTCGCTTGAGCGAGATTGAGACACCTGAGGTATGGGCTTGAGAATCCCCGTTTGTACAGTAGGCCACTGATAAGGATGTAATTAGACGACCGGGTTCTGACTTTGGCAGCCTGTTGTTTATCGTCTGGCAACTCCCCTCATGTCAAAAACGGAAGGATGTCTTGAGCCCATGAGATAGGTTCGTTCTAGAGGAAGTGGACCTCCTGTGGATTTGGCGAAGTAGCCGAATGGGTCAGGTATTCAATGCAGATGCCATGGCTGAAGTCCGACTGGTCGGCTGAGGCTAATTGAGCCATTTCGTCCGCCTTGGAGTTTTCTGACTTAGGGATGTGTCTAATCTAGAAAGTATTGAAGAGGTGGACAAAAGGAAGGTCAATGTCCCTGTATGCTCGCATCGTCTCTTCCTTTGTGTCGAACTCCCCAGTAATCTGTCCGATAATCAATTAGAAATCATTGAATACTTGGATATGGATTACACCAATGTCTCTGGCTAGTTGAAGACCTGCTATCAAGGACTCATATTCGGCCTCATTATTGTTTGCGTCGAACAGGAAATGGAGGGCACACTTGAAGTACTCACCCTCTGGGTGGTGAGGATTAGGCTGGCTCCACTACCCTCTTTGTGGGATGAACCATCAACAGTAAAGGTCCAGGAGTGGGGGTCTTCTGCATCAGTGGTGAAGTGTGCTGGCGGAGGGGGCACGTTCAGGGTGAGATTGGTGAATTCCAAGATAAAATCGACGACAGCCTGGCCTTTGATTGCTGTTCCAGGTCAGTAAGAGATTTCAAATTGACTTAGCTCGACGAACCATTGCATAAGTCTACCTGACGATTCTGGTTGCTGTATGACCTTTTACAGAGGCTGGTCAGTGAGAACCACTATAGAGTGAGCTTGGAAATAAGGTCGGAGGCGTCTGGAGGCTATGACCAAGGCGAGGGCCATTTTTTCCAACAGAGGATAGTTCTGTTCTGCCCCCCTGAGAGCGCGACTAATGTAGTAGACTGGACGTTGTATTAAGTCGTCTTCCCTGATGAGGGCAACACTGACCGTAGTGTTTGACACAGTTAAGTAGAGGAAGAGGGTTTCACCTGGCAGCGTTTGAGAGAGGAGGGGAGGGTTGGCCATGTACTACTTCATTTGTTAGAAAGCCTCATCGAATTCGGCGCTCCATTCAAACGCCTGTCGGAGGACTTTAAAAAATGGAAGACACTTGTCGGTTGCCTGGAAAATAAAGCGGTTGAAGGCGGTAACTCTGCCCGTGAGCTGTTGAATCTCCTTGACCGTTCTGAGAGACCGCATTTCTATCAGGGCCTTGATCTTTTTGGGGTTAGCCTTAATGCCCCCTTAGCTAACTATAAAGCCTAAGAACTTCCCAGACCCCACGCCGAAGGCGCACTTTTCCGGATTCAGCTCCATCTGATATTTGCGTAAGGTTTCGAACGTCTCTCGCAGGTCTGCCAAGTGATCGGAGGAGAGTTTACTCTTGACTAGCATGTCATCAACGTAGACTTCCATGTTCCAACCTATTTGGTGCTGAAAGACGGCATTAACCAGGCGTTGGTAAGTTATTCCGACATTTTTCAAGCCGAATGGCATAACACGATAGTGATAAGTTCCTCTGTTCGTGATGAAGAAGGTGTGTTCCTGGTCGGCCGGGTGCATCAGGATTCGGTTGTAGCTGGAGAAGGCATCCATGAAGCTAAGCATCTGGTGTCCTGCAGTTGTATCGACCAACAGATCTATTCGGGGGAGGGGATAGCTATCTTTGGGACAAGCCCGATTGAGGTCAGAATAGTCGACACAGAGTCGGCATTTGCCATTATTCTTGCGGACCAAGACCACGTTGGATAGCCATTTGGGGTAGTCTACGTTTTTGATGAACTGTGCCTTTAGTAGTTTGTCCACCTCGGTGGCGATGAGGGTATTGCATTTTGGGTGAAAAATACGTTGCCTCTAATGGAAATGTCAGAAATGGGGCTTAATACTGAGGCGATGAGTAATGAAAAAGGGATCAATACCTGGCATGTCTGAATGGGTCCAAGCGAAGACATCGTTGTGCTCGGTCAAGAGAGCCGTGAGATCAGCCTTGGCTTGAGAAGACAGTTGGCTGCCAATCCTAGCTTTTTTGACTGAATCAGTAGGATCGATAGGCATTTCGACAAGTTCCTCCACTAGTTCCCCTCTGAGTAACTCTTCATCATCTCTGACGTCGAGACCTTCGATGATCATAGCCTCCTTCATTTTGACCTCTTTTAAAGAAGCGACGTAGCACTCTTTGGCCATCGTCTTCTCATCCTTCACTGTGCCGACCTCGAGGTCGGTCAGAAATTTCATGGCTAGATGGTATGTGGAGGTGACAACTTGGAAAACATTGAGAGTTATGCATCCGAGGATAATGTTATAAGCAGAAGCACAGTCAACGACGAGAAAAGTCAGTAGTTTGGTGGTCTGTTGTGGATATTCGCCGATGGTAATAGGAAGATCAATGGAGCCTATGGAGGTCACCCGATCGCCGGTGAAGTCGACTAGCGGGGTCTGGAGAGGGGGCAACTTTTCTTCTCCGACCTTGAGTTGGCGATAGGCGTTCAGGAAGATGATGTCTGAAGAGCTGTCGTTGTCGACAACCACCCGTCTAACTTTGTAGTTGGATAGGAGAGCGGAGATGACGAGAGGGTCATCGTGGAGGTAACGAATGCCTGTGCAGTCAGCCTCTGTAAAGGTGATGGGTTCAGACCATTGCTTGGGATGTTTGAAGGGGCAATCCAATGTTGTTACTTCCTTGTCGGAGCCTTGTCTGATTCTTCTGAGTTTGGCTCGCTGAGTCGAATGAGATAGCCCTCCACATGCGAGCCCACCAGCGATGACTCTAATCTTTACCGGGGGGGCGGGATTGCCTAGTGCCTGGGGTTGTGGTGGGAGCCGATCATTGTCTCGCCTAGGTTGTGCGGGTTGTTGGGGGGGTATGTCGGCGGTGGTCCCCCGGCGGGTTAGTCCTCGGCCGTTGCTGGGGACGGGCTACCGTGAACTGACTGAGGCGCCTTTGGCGTATCAAATCCTTTACCTGGTCTTTAAGGCTAACACATTCCTCAGTATTGTGGCTGTTTTCTTGATGGAAGTGGCAATACTTAGATTGATCTCGGAGGTTAGAGAGAGATCGTGATGGTTGGGGCCATTTCAAGTTGTAATCTCGTTGAATTTGGTTCAAGACTTGTTCCATAGGGGAATTGAGAGGGGTGTATCGTTCAAACCGACAGGGTGGTTGGTCAGCTCGAGCAAGTCGGTCAGTATATTGAGGGAGTTGTCGTGTATATTGGGAGGATCTGGTTTCGGGTTCCTTTCTTTTGTCCTTAAAGGGTCAATTTTTAGGTGTGGAATCTTGGCAGGTTGCCAAAGAGTCTTTGACATTCATGTATTTTTGGGCTTTGGAAAGGAGGGTGGCCATGGCAGTCGGGGGGTTTTTAGAAAGGGAGAAAAGGAAATCGAATGGTCGTAAATCGTTTTCCTCCACTTGTAGGGCCTCGGTGTTGAAACGGGTGACAAAACTTTGTAGTGGCTCCCCTTCCGTCTGCCGGATATTAAGCAATTGAGTTGCCGGGCATCGTTGGCGCTAAGCACCAATGAAATGGCTTAGGAAGGAATCACTTAGATGTTGGAAAGTAGAGACAGAGTCCGGTAGTAGCTGATTAAACCATAGTCGAGTCGACCCCTTAAGCGTTACGGGGAAAGCCCGACACATGATCTCGTCAGGGAAAGCATGGACGATCACGAGGGTCTTGCAGGTCTCCAAATGGTCAACTGGATCGGTTGTGCCGTTGAAGGTGTCGATCGAGGGCATTTTGAACTTGGGAGGTAGGGGTTTGTCCTTAATGGAGGCAACAAAAGGGGAGTTAGCTGTTGTGGAGGGTTTGTTTTGTATGTTCTGCATGACTCCTTGAAGCTGGAGTTTCATGGCTCGGAGTTTCGTATCCCAAATAGGAACATTGTCCCCTCCAGAAGTGCAGTGGGGGCTGAACACTACTAGCCTCCCCTTCAGGGACAGGTACTTGAATTGATGGGTGTATGCCCTGAGGTGGTGGGTTCATGTCTTGGGGTGGGGGTTGTAAACCCTCTAGGTTGGAAAGGTAGACTTGTTGGAAAGGATGGCTCGGGGCCTATTCTCGATTAGGAAGGATATCTTGCGGTGGTGGAGGAGGTATAGGGAGATTTCGTTGGAGTAAAGCATTGATCGAGGCCTGGTTTTGTTCGGCCAAGCGGTTGATGCTGTTGGTGAGCTCTGTGAAGTATTGAGGTGGGTTGTTTGGGTTGGGAGGGTCGGCTTGGGGGGCGACGACATTGTGTTGAGAAGCCATAAATCTCGTTGTAACCATCCGCCTCGGTGGAAGGTAAGGAGAATTTATCGGGAACGAGTCTCCGGCAACAATGAGCACAACTGTTAACTGGAGTGGTGTTCCCACAAACGATGCCAATTGATGATGTTACTGATCTAACAGAGGGCGAGTCGGTCCGACCCACGCTTCCTACACCTTTGATGTGTCTTGGAAACCTCCTTAATCCTTTGTCCATCATTTCCTTGTCCACTCTGACTTGTCGTGTTGGCCGAAAGTCTATACTCTAGCTTGCATTGTTCACGGTGAGGCTGCCTGTTCCGACGTGAAGGGGTTATCGCATTTAATGCTGTGGGAGCCTCATTAGTG
This sequence comes from Camellia granthamiana, assembly GCA_036172215.1. Classification (NCBI taxonomy): domain Eukaryota; kingdom Viridiplantae; phylum Streptophyta; class Magnoliopsida; order Ericales; family Theaceae; genus Camellia; species Camellia granthamiana. The sequence goes on from CM069906.1 coordinate 96,438,506, forward strand.
ACTGATGTGTGGTGCAATAACTCTGCAGGATCTTTGTCTGCTTACGTAGCTCGTTCCTTGCTTGACACGTGTTTAGGTACCATTGGTTCCTGGTTCAACATTGGTTCCTCAAGGGTGTTGGGCTTTAGTACTTGAACTGTGAATTGGGCTCTAATTGATGGGCTAAAACCTTTTGTGGGCCCACCGATGTCAAGGCTACACATTCTTGAGTTTGAAATGGTAAAAATCATTAGGTTCCAAATGTAATAGTCTATTGAAAATTTAATATGCATATTTGAGACATTTGCATTGATCATTATGAGATCAACTCATGTCACGTTCAAGTCATGGATCCAGTGATATATTAGATTGGCAATGAGCTTTTACTTTGTTCACTTATTCTTTCTTTTTATTTTTATTTTTCCACAAATTTAATATCCCAATACAACATCAAGGAACCGGCAAGGACTGCTAAATATGTAGCTAAAGTCTTATTTGGGCTTAGACCCAAATGTTGCTCTGCTGAATGGAACCATCACTACTAAAAAAAACACTTTTTGCAACCGCTATAAACCGTCGCAAATAATAAAAAACAGTCGCAAAAGACTTTTTGCGAGGGCCTATGCAACGGCAAATGGGGGTCGCGAATATGGGGGTGGCAAATACTTTTTGCGACGGCAAAACAATGGCCGCAAATTATTTGCGACCACCTAAACTACTTATGGCGACCGCTATTTTGCCGTCACAAAAAACAAAGAAAAACAGTAACATGATTTTTGGCAACCATCTTGTTACCGTCGCAAAAAAGAAAAAAAGAAAAAAAAAGTGTAGCGTTAAGCATTCTAAGAATAACAATGACAAGAATTCAGACAGTATAACATTATAGGTTAATTGAACATTCCATTTGAGTCTCAAAATTTGAGCCATATGTGAAAGTTATTATAACTAAAAACTTGAGAAAAGTTCTTTTATGAAAAAAATACAATCCAGAACTAGCCAATCTTCTCATCAATTTTCTTGCTCGGGTGTTTCTCCACTCTATCAATGAACTGGCCAATCTTCTCATCAATTTTCTTTTCAAGTTCCACATCACCACATTGCACCTATGCAACAAAAATTTCAGGCATTAATGATAAAAATACTACCTTGCAATGCAAGAGAGCATTGCACAGCATTAGATAGCAGAGAACTATATTTAACACACTCACTAAGCCCCAAACCTAACCAGCATAATTATCAGCATTTTTTTTTTTTTTGGTACAACGGAAAGTGAGTTATCAGCATATTCATAGAATGTTTTTGAGTCCCTTGAGGCCATTCTCATCCCGTTATTTTGTAGAAATTGGAAAGCAGTGACCACAAAATAATCAGATAGTAGGACAATTGCTGCATCACCCCTAAGATCTACATCAAAACACATTTAATAAGTAAAATTTGCATTAAGATGCATCAATTTGATGGTGTCAACAAGACAATTAAGTAAATAAAAAGAAAGGCACTCGACAAGATCAAAACAAATTGGTGCCCGAGTAAGGTGGACTAATTTTCTTGCAGACAGTCAAACATACAGCATCCAATCTCAGAAAGAGCTGACTAAACTTTTTTCCTTCAAAAAATATAAAATCTCTTGCTCTCTTTCTTGCATATATTACAACATATATGCACGCACAGAAAAGGCATGCAATGTAATACCTCGAAGCATTCTAATGAAATCTTACCACTATTAACACTGAAAAAATCATCGTCACAATCTGACTCTAACCAGGGTTGGGAATCAAAAAAGGTCTCTTCTTTACTACCTGCAACTAAAAAAAAGAACATCGAATTTAGGCATCTGATAAAGAAGAAAAATAGCTTAAGAAGATAGACAAAAGTAGAACTGAACATGAATGGAATTTTGTCCAACTCATGCATTAACAAAAGCCCAGTACCAGTGATCATTTGACAACAATTATCTTGTGTTCTATTTAATTTCATTTAAACTTTTCTGATGAGTTTACAGATAAAAAAAATGTAAATCACAGCCACTAGATTTTCTTAATTTTCTTCAAAGAACAAGAAAAATTTAATGCATGATACATTTTTTTTTTCTTCCAGGACTTTCTTTGAAAAATGTACTCATGTGGAATATTTAGTCCTTTCATTCAACAACAATACTTTCATTCAAAAATTATATTTATTCCACTATTAATTGTTTAATTGCATCATTCCAGCTGGATCAGTTGTCCAACAAGCTGGTTCCAAAACGCCAAAATCCAATGGTTAGCAGAACAACAATAACATACTAGAGCAATCATTCAAGCCAACTATCGTTCCAATGGTTAGCAGAACAACAATAGCGTACTAGAACAATCATTCGAGCCAGCTATCGTTCTAGAAATATCAAAATGATATTCTTGACACTTTCTTTAAAACAAACAGGCATATAACGAAAAGCAATGAGAATTCATTCAAGCCAATATGAGCAGTTATTAGAAAGATTTATGTTGAGCAACCAAGTTTGTGCATAACAGTTGTCCCAGATCATTGAACAATATATGTTATCCATAAATATATACTGCCAAGCGGGGAATTGGGCATACATGGTGGCATTTCTATTATATTTTATAAGCCAAAAAAGATAATGCAGTTCCACCAGGATTCTATAGACATAGCATAAGATACCATACAACAATGACGAGAGGACTCCAAAATATTGTGGGATCGGTGATGGGTGTGTGTGTGTGTGTAGGAGGAATGGAGCAGAGAGGATTAGGACCTGTACTTCCTACGTTCCATCTAAGAGTTTTTAAACTTTGGACAGTTGATGGGTCGTGTGCAACATAATTTGTCTTGGGCCATATGAATTTATTGTGCACATTTTATACACACAGCAGACATCTGGAGTTCTATTAAATACTTTATGATTCTTAATGTTAAGGAAAATTTATGATTCCCCACAAGTAAATCAATCAATGGGAATAAAAACTAATGAGGAAAAATTAAATCAAAAGCAACACAAGAATTTTTACACGGTTCCCTCAATGTGAGGTACGTCTACGGGATCGAAATCCGATTCCACTATCAACCAAATAAGTTCCAAACGATTACAAACGAGACACTAATAGTCTCACAAAACCATCCTTAGGTGAATTCCAAATAATCACAAATAAACAAGAGGAAAGACCTCACCAAATAGATGAACAAAAACTTCAGAACTAGAGTTGTAGAAGATCCAAAATAACGAACCAAATCAACACCGAAAACGAAGCAAAGAACCACCCAAATTAATTCCATTGTTCACACACCCAAATAATTGATTTCACCAAAGTGGAGTATGTGTAGGAGCCGTTCTCTTCACCTCTGGATGAGCAAAAAACAAACCCAAAAAATATTGTGAATCTAGGGTTTATTATCAAACCTTAGTTGTTTCCAAATTGGATTGGGTCTCCACAAATTAAATATAATATATAAAATATATTATAATTAATACTAAACCAAATTAAACTCTTTTTCCAAAACCAATTGGATCTCACACTCCAATAAGGAGATATACCCAACAATTCTCCCCCTACCGACTTAGGTAGAGAAATCAACCATACCCGCCAAAGTTCGACACTTTAAATGTTTGTCCCTTGACAAAGTCTTTGTCAACATATCTGAAATATTATCATCTGTGTGAACCTTTTCAAGTTATAACAATTTCGAATCTAACACATCACGAATCCAATGGTATCTCACATCAATGTGTTTCGATCTCGAATGAAAAGTAGAATTTTAAATCAAGTGAATAGCACTTTGACTATCACAATAAAGCATATACTTTTCTTGCTTTAAACCTAACTCTTGCAAAAATTTCTTCAACCATAACTCTTCTTTGCAAGCTTCCGTAATAGCAATAAATTCAGCTTCGGTAGTTAAGAGAGCAACACATTTTTGTAATTTAGATTGTCATGCCACAGCTCCCCCTGCAAAAGTCATTAAATATCCCGAAGTAGATTTTCTAGAATCAATATCACCGGCCATGTCAGAATCTGTGAACCCATCAAGCATCGGTTTACCATCCCCAAAACACAAACACACCTTCGAAGTCCCTCGAAGATACCTTAGAATCCATTTTACCGCTGCCTAATGTTCTTTACCCGGATTAGAGAGAAACCGACTCACTACACCAACGGCGTGAGCAATATCCGGCCTTGTACAAACCATGGCGTACATCAAAGAACCAACTGCTGAAGCATAAGGAACTTTCAGCATCTCTTCCTTGTTTTTCTCACTTGTAGGACATTGATTCGAACTAAGCTTGAAGTGACCCACAAGTGGACAACCAACCGGCTTTGCTTTATTCATGTTGAACCTTTCAAGAACTTTCTCAATGTAGCTTTCTTGAGACAACCAAATCAGCCCCTCTTTGCGATCATGAACAATTTTCATACCAAGTATTTGCTTTGCCGGTCCCAAATCTTTCATAGCAAAAGATTTACTCAACTCTAACTTCAACTTGTTAATCATGGTAGAATCTTGACCCACAATTAACATGTCATCAATATAAAGCAAAAGAATAATAAATTTACCATCCGGAAAATTTTTCACAAACACACAATGGTCCGAAGTGGTTTTAGAAAAACCATTATTCATCATGAAAGAGTCAAATTTTTTGTGCCATTGTCGCGGGGCTTGCTTGAGGCCATACAAACTTTTCTTCAATTTGCAAACAAATTTCTCTTTCCCTTTCTCCACAAAACCTTCTAGTTGCTCCATATAAATTTCCTCTTCAAGATCACCGTGAAGAAATGCGGTCTTCACATCAAGTTGTTTAACTTCAAGGTTCATACTTGCAACCATGCCAAGTACAACCCGAATAGATGACATCTTCACAACCGGCGAGAAAATCTCATCAAAGTCAATACCTTTATTTTGCCCAAAGCCTTTCACAACAAGACGCGTCTTGTACCTCAGATTCTTGCCATCATTCTTCAATTTGAAAACCCACTTATTTTTCAGAATTTTCTTCCCATTAGGCAACTTCACTAAATCATAAATGTGATTTTCAAGTAAGGAATTCATCTCCTCTTCCATGGCCTTTTTCCAATCATCTTTCTTTGCATGCTCAATTGCTTCTTGGTAGCTCTCAGGCTCCCCTTAATCAGAAATCAATACAAATTCATTAGGAGGATACTTTCTTGAAGGTTGTCGGTCCCTTGTAGATTTCCTCAACTCAAGTTGTGGTGGCGGTTCTTAAGTTGGATGCTCTTCCTTAATTTCTGGCTCAACTTCATTAGGATTAGCATCATTCTCCATATCTTCAATAGGTAGCTGCACATCTCCCCCGTTTTCATCATCAACTGAAGATGAAAGAGATGAATCCATGTCAATGAGATCACTAGTTTTTGGCTCTGGTTGATCACCTTTGTCAAAGTCTTCAATTGTTTGGTCTTCAAGAAACACAACATCACGGCTTCGAATGACTTTCTTGTCGACCGGATCCCACAATCTATACCCAAATTCATCACGCCTATAGCCAAGAAAAATACATTGTCTTGACTTACTATCAAGCTTGGACCTCTCATCCTTTGGAATGTGAACAAAAGCTCGGCAACCAAACACTTTCAAGTGCTCATAAGAGACATCTTTACCGGTCCAAACTCTTTCTGGAACATCACCATTCAAAGAATAGGAAGGAGACAAATTGATCACGTCAACCGCTGTCTTCAATGCCTCACCCCAAAAGGATCTTGGCAATTTAGCTTGTGAAAGCAAACACCTTGTTCTTTCCACAATGGTGCGGTTCATCCTCTCGGCAACTCCATTTCGTTGAGGAGTCTTCTTAACTGTCTTTTGATGCCGAATACCTTGGCTGCGAAAATACTCATCAAATGGCCCAATGTATTCACCACCACTGTCTGATCGGATGCACTTCAATTTCTGCCCTGTTTCTCTTTCAACCATGGCCTAAAAATGCTTAAATACTTCTAGAACTTGATCTTTAATTTTTAGTAGAAAAGCCCAAACTTTCCTTGAATAATCATCAATGAAAGTAACAAAATAAAGTGCACCACCATGTGTTCTAACTTTTAAAGGACCACAAACATCCGAATGAATCAACTCCAAAACGTTTTCTTTTCTAGTAGCAACATTTTTATGAAAAGAAACTCTATGTTGTTTACCCGCCAAACAATGAACACAAGTTTTGAAATATGTACCTTTCAAACCGAGTAGAAGCTCATTCTTGAACAAAACTTGTAGCCCCTTTTCACTCATATGGCCAAGTCGCTTGTGCCACAATTCGGTAGAAGTATCATCTTCAAGTGCATTGACAACACCTTTACAAATTTTTCCTTGCATCGAATAAAGTGTATGAGTCTTCTTACACTTAGCCACCACCAAAGAACCCTTTGTGAGCTTCCATATTCCATCACCAAATTTGTTGTTGAAGCCTTCATCATCTAGCTTCCCAGTAGAGATCAAATTGAGGCGAATGTCGGGAACATGCCTCACATCTTTAAGCAACAACTTGCAGCCCAAATTTGTTTCCAAGCAAACATCACCCATGCCAATAATCTTGGACAAACCTTCATTACCCATTCCAACAGAACCATAATCTCCTTTGGTGTAGGTAGTGAAGAAATCAACTCGAGAAGTCACATGAAAAAAAGCACCGGAATCAATCACCCAATTACTCTCTTGGCCCACAAAATTGATACAATCATCTTTACAAACGACCATGAGATCATCGGTAGTAACTGCCGTTGTGTCTTCTTATTTCTTATCCATACTTTTGTCACGCATTTTCTCCTTATTCTTGAGCTTTCGGCATTTCCGCTTCATGTGCCCTTTCTCATAGCAATAATAGCACTCAATGTCTTTCTTTGAAAAAGAACCATCTTTTGATTTGTCACGGCTTTGATCACGACCATGAGGAGTCTTACTTCTCTCCCTTGTTTTGCTTCGACCTCTCACAACAAATGCTTCCGAATGAGAGGAACCGGCTGATTTCCTATCATAAAGGCCTTCTAATTTTTTCCATAAATCATGTGCTGAAGTTTCAGTAGTAACATGATGAAACACACTGTTATCAATCCATTGACGGATAAAACCAACGGCTTTTCGATTAAGCCTCTTCCATTCATCATCTTTCATACCTTTGGGTTTGCCACTATCACCCTCAATGGGTCCATACAAATCTTTATAAAATAATAGGTCCTTCATTTTAGTTTTCCAAGTTACCCAATTGCTTCCATTGAAGCTAGACATACGACCCACATTCCCCTCTATTGATTTACACAAATAATTAAACCCAAAGAAACCATAAGCTTTGATACCAGTTGTTAGGGAAAATATGTGATTCCCCACAAGTAAATCAATCAATGAGAATAAAAACTAATGCGGAAAAATTAAATCAGAAACAACACAAGAATTTTTACGTGGTTCCCTCAATGTGAGGTATGTCCACGGGATCGAAATCCGATTCCATTATCAATTACGAAACAGAAAGGCTTTATTTGTAGCTGATTTTCTATCATAAAGGCTCTCTAATTTTTTCCATAAATCATGTGCCGAAGTTTCAGTAGCAACATGATGAAACACACTGTCATCAATCCATTGACGGATAACACCAACGGCTTTTCGATTAAGCCTATTCCATTCATCATCTTTCATACCCTCGGGTTTTCCACTATCACCCTCAATGGGTCCATACAAATATTTACAAAATAATAGGTCCTCCATTTTAGTTTTCCAAGTTTCCCAATTGCTTCCATTGAAACTAGACATACGACCCACATTCCCCTCCATCGATTTACACAAATAAATAAACCCAAATAAACCGTAAGCTCTGATACCAGTTGTTAGGGAAAATATATGATTCCCCACAAGTAAATCAATCAATGGGAATAAAAACTAATGTGGAAAAATTAAATCAAAAGCAACATAAGAATTTTACGTGGTTCCCTCATTGTGAGGTACGTCAACGGGATCGAAATCCGATTCCACTATCAACCAAATAAGTTCCAAACGATTACAAACGAGACACTAATGGTCTCACAAAATCACCCTTAGGTGAATTCCAAATAATCACAAATAAATAAGAGGAAAGACCTCACCAAATAGATGAACAAAAATCTTCAGAACCAGAGTTGTAGAAGATCCAAAATAACGAACTAAATCAACACCAAAAACGAAGCAAAGAACCACCCAAATTAATTCCACTGTTCACACACCCAAATAATTGATTTCACCAAAGTGGAGTATGTAGCAGCCGTTCTCTTCACCTCGAGATGAGCAAAAAACAAACCCTAAAATATTGTGAATTTAGGGTTTATTATCAAACCTTAATTGTTTCCAAATTGGATTGGGTCTCCACAAATTAAATATAATATATAAAATATATTATAATTAATACTAAACCAAATTAAACTCTTTTTCCAAAACCAATTGGGTCCCACACTCCAATAAGGAGGTATACCCAACAATTCTCCCCCTACCGACTTAGGTGGAGATATCAACCATACCCGCCAAAGTTCGACACTTCAAATGTTCGTCCCTCGACAAAGTCTTTGTCAACATATCCGAAATATTATCATCTGTGTGAACCTTTTCGAGTTGCAACAATTTCGAATCTAACACATCACGAATCCAATGGTGTCTCACATCAATGTGTTTCGATCTTGAATGAAAAGTAGAATTTTTACTCAAGTGAATAGCACTTTGACTATCACAATAAAGCACATACTTTTCTTGCTTCAAACCCAACTCTTACAAGAATTTCTTCAGCCATAACTCTTCTTTGCAAGCTTCCGTAATGGCAATAAATTCAGCTTCGGTAGTTGAGAGAGCAACACATTTTTGTAATTTAGATTGCCATGCCACAGCTTCCCCAGCAAAAGTCATCAAATACCCCAAAGTAGATTTCCTAAAATCAACATCACCGGCCATGTCAGAATCCGTGAACCCATCAAGTATCGGCTTACCATCCCCAAAACACAAACACACCTTCGAAGTCCCTCGAAGATACCTTAGAATTCATTTTACCGCTGCCCAATGTTCTTTACCCAGATTAGAGAGAAAACGACTCACCACACCAACGGCGTGAGCAATATCCGGCCTTGTACAAACCATAGCGTACATCAAAGAACCAACTGCTGAAGCATAAGGAACTTTCAGCATCTCTTCCTTGTCTTTCTCACTTGTAGGACATTGATTCGAACTAAGCTTGAAGTGAACCGCAAGTGGACAACCAACCGGCTTTGCTTTATTCATGTTGAACTTCTCAAGAACTTTCTCAATGTAGCTTTCTTGAGACAACCAAATCAGCCCCTCTTTGCGATCACGAATAATTTTCATACCAAGTATTTGCTTTGCCGGCCCCAAATCTTTCATAGCAAAAGACTTGCTCAACTCCAATTTCAACCTGTTAATCATGGTAGAATCTTGACCCACAATTAACATGTCATCAATATAAAGCAAAAGAATAATAAATTTGTCATCCGAAATTTTTTTCACAAACACACAATGGTCCGAAGTGGTTTTAGAAAAATCATTATTCATCATGAAAGTGTCAAATTTTTTGTACCATTGGCGCGGGGCTTGCTTGAGGCCATACAAACTTTTCTTCAATTTGCAGACAAATTTCTCTTTCCCTTTCTCCACAAAACCTTCTAGTTGCTCTATGTAAATTTCTTCTTCAAGATCACCATGAAGAAATGCAGTCTTCACATCAAGTTGCTCAACTTCAAGGTTCATACTTGCAGCCATGCCAAGTACAACCCGAATAGAAGACATCTTTACAACCGGTGAGAAAATCTCGTCAAAGTCAATACCTTTCTTTTGCCCAAAGCCTTTCACAACAAGACGTGCCTTGTACCTCAGATTCTTGCCATCATTCTTCAATTTGAAAACCCACTTATTTTTCAAAATTTTCTTCCCTTTAGGCAACTTCACTAAATCATAAGTGTGATTTTCAAGTAAGGAATTCATCTCCTCTTCCATGACCTTTTTCCAATCATCTTTCTTTGCATGCTCAATTGCTTCTTGGTACCTCTCAAGCTCCCATTGATCAGAAATCAATACAAATTCATTAGGAGGATACTTTCTTGAAGGTTGTCGGTCCTTTGTAGATTTCCTCAACTCAAGTTGTGGTGGCGATTCTTGAGTTGGATGCTTTTCCTTAATTTCTAGCTCAACTTCATTAGGATTAGCATCATCCTCTACATCTTCAATAGGTAGCTGCACATCTCCCCCGTTTTCATGATCAACTGAAGATGAAGGAGATGAATCCATGTCAATGAGATCACTAGTTTTTGGCTCCGGTTGATCACCTTTGCCAAAGTCTTCAATTGTTTGGTCTTCAAGAAACACAACATCATGGTTTTGAATGACTTTCTTGTCGACCGGATCCCACAATCTATACCCAAATTCATCACGCCCATAGCCAAGAAAAATACATTGTCTTGACTTACTATCAAGCTTGGACCTCTCACCCTTTGGAATGTGAACAAAAGCTCGGCAACCAAACACTTTCAAGTGCTCATAAGACACATCTTTGCCGGTCCAAACTCTTTTTGGAACATCACCATTCAAAGAATAGGAAGGAGACAAATTGATCACGTCAACCGCTGTCTTCAATGCCTCACCCCAAAAGGATCTTAGCAATTTAGCTTGTGAAAGCAAACACCTTGTTCTTTCCACAATGGTGCGGTTCATCCTCTTGGCAACGCCATTTTGTTGAGGAGTCTTCTTAACTGTCTTTTGGTGCCGAATACCTTGGCTGCGACAATACTCATCAAATAGCCCAATGTATTCGCCACCATTATCTGATCGGATGCACTTCAATTTCTGCCCTGTTTCTCTTTTAACCATGGCCTGAAAATGTTTAAATACTTCTAGAACTTGATCTTTAGTTTTTAGTAGAAAAGCCCAAACTTTCCTTGAATAATTATCAATGAAAGTAACAAAATAAAGTATACCACTATGTGTTCTAACTTTTAAAGGAGCACAAACATCCGAGTGAATCAACTCCAAAACATTTTCTTTTTTAGAGGCAACATTTTTATGAAAAGAAACTCTATGTTGTTTATCCGCCAAACAATGAAGACAAGTTTTGAGATGTGTACCTTTCAAACCGGGTAGAAGCTCTTTCTTGAACAATACTTGCAGCCCCTTTTCACTCATGTGGTCAAGCCGCTTGTGCCACAATTCGGTAGAAGTATCATCTTCAAGTGCATTGACAACACCTTTACAAATTTTTCCTTGCATCGAATAAAGTGTATGGGTCTTCTTGCACTTAGCCACCACCAAAGAACCCTTTGTGAGCTTCCATATTCCATCACCATATTTGTTGTTGAAGCCTTCATTATCTAGCTTCCTAGTAGAGATCAAATTGAGGTAAATGTCGGGAACATGCCTCACATCTTTAAGTAACAACTTGCAGCCCAAATTTGTTTCCAAGCAAACATCACCCATGCCAATAATCTTGGACAAACCTTCATTACCCATTCGAACAAAACCATAATCTCCTTCGGTGTAGGTAGTGAAGAAATCAACTCGAGAAGTCACATGAAAAGAAACACCGGAATCAATCACCCAATTGCTCTCTTGGCCTACAAAATTGATACAATCATCTTCACAAACAACCATGAGATCATCGGTAGTAACTACCGTTGTGTCTTCTTGCTTCTTATCCACACTTTTGTCACGCATTTTCTCCTTATTCTTGAGCTTTCGGCATTTCCGCTTCATGTGCCCTTTCTCATGGCAATAATAGCACTCAATGTCTTTCTTTGAAAAAGAACCATCTTTTGATTTGTCACGGCTTTGATCACGACCATGAGGAGTCTTCCTCCTCCCCCTTGTTTTGCTTCGGCCTCTCACAACAAATGCTTCAGAATGAGAGGAACCCGCTGATTTTCTTCTAGTTTCTTCATTCAACAAGCTACTAGTGACTTGGCCCATTGTGACAACTCCATCGGGTGCTGAATTACTAACGGTCACGACCAAAGTCTCCCAACTTTCGGGCAAAGAACTAAGTAGCATCAAAGCCTGTAACTCATCATCAAAAACAATTTTCATAGAAGCAAGTTGGTTAATAATACTCTTTATTTCATTCAGATGTTTCGGAATAGGGCTGCCCTCTTTATATTTTAAATTAACCAACTTACGAAACAAAAAGGCTTTATTTGTGGCTGATTTTCTGTCATAAAGACTCTCTAATTTTTTTCCATAAATCATGTGCCGAAGTTTTAGTAGCTACATGATAAAACACACTGTCATCAATCCATTGACGGATAACACCAACGGCTTTTCGATTAAGCCTATTCCATTCACCATCTTTCGTACCCTCGGGTTTGCCACTATCACACTCAATGGGTCCATACAAATCTTTACAAAATAATAGGTCCTCCATTTTAGTTTTCCAAGTTATCCAATTGCTTCCATTGAAGCTAGACATATGACCCACATTCCCCTCCATTGATTTACACAAATAAATAAACCCAAATAAACCGTAAGCTCTGATACCAGTTGTTAGGGCAAATATGTGATTCCCCACAAGTAAATCATTCAATGGGAATAAAAACTAATGCGGAAAAATTAAATCAAAAGCAACACAAGAATTTTACGTGGTTCTCTCAATGTGAGGTACGTCCACGGGATCGAAATCCGATTCTACTATCAACCAAATAAGTTCCAAACGATTACAAACGAGACACTAATGGTCTCACAAAACCACCCTTAGGTGAATTCCAAATAATCACAAATAAACAAGAGGAAAGACCTCACCAAATAGATGAACAAAAATCTTCAGAACCAGAGTTGTAGAAGATCCAAAATAACGAACCAACTCAACACCGAAAATGAAGCAAAGAACTACCCAAATTAATTCCACTCTTCACACACCCAAATAATTGATTTCATCAAAGTGGAGTATGTAGCAGCCGTTCTCTTCACCTCGGGATGAGCAAAAAACAAACCCTAAAAATATTTAGGGTTTATTATCAAACCTTAGTTGTTTCCAAATTGGATTGGGTCTCCACAAATTAAATATAATATATAAAATATATTATAATTAATACTAATCCAAATTAAACTCTTTTTCCAAAACCAATTAGGTCCCATACTCCAATAAGGAGGTATACCCAACACTTAACTCATTCCCAGATTACTTTCCATCTTTTTAAAATTTGAACACCCATTTTCTCTGATTTTAGTTCTTTTTCTTTATCTAGAAGATCAAGGCACTGGACATTATTCAGATGCAATTGCAACAACAAAGTTTTGTAATATATTGTGGAGAGAGTCAAAATTCCATATAAGAAACTCTAATTCCTCAAATAAAATGTCAAGAAATACAAGAAAGTAATGAATGCACATGGTGTGGATCCAGGGAAGCCAATTTTTAACCCACAAGACAAATGCAAACATTTGGAATATTCCTAGAGCTATGCTTTCACTTAATAAACTTCATTCACACAAGATATATGAAAACAAGTGTTTGTGATTCAGGCCCAGTTTGGTCGTAGCATCTTTACATGATCTTTCTTTCGATCTAATAATTCCTGATTTTGGGTTTTTTGGTCTTCTTGACCATTATCTTTTGCTAGCTGTTGTATATCAATTTTTTCAGTTTTTTGCTAGCTGTTATAGTAATGAATGCACTATATCAGTTTTTTTCCCTTCTCACTACTAAAAATTCTTGGATATGGGTGCATTTTCACAATAAGAATTCATTACTCTGGTCTCTAGTACATATACTAGCACTTGGAAACAACAATCATGACATGTCGTGAATAGACAAAAATCATTTCGATTGTGCAATTTACAAGGTGATCAAATAAAACACACATTGTAATTAGTTAAAAATGTGTGATGGAGATCCGTCCAACTTGTATTTTTTCAAGACATAATTCTGCTGTCAAATTGCGAGAATAATTATTAAATTTTACTTAGTCACACATTATATGATTAACAAGTATGCACAAATTAAAAAATATATAGATTTAAAACTAAAAAAATAAAAATATAAAGATCGTTCTATAGAAATAGAATCATATGTACCACAACAATCATGGAGGTTCAATGTCTCATCCTCACCAAGTGATTTTCAAATAATAAAAACAGGAAAATGGCACATATCCAGATGCGATGAAAAAACAAGGAATGCACAACGCACAATATCATGATTGTAAAGCTAAAATTAAAATTAGAAACAAAATCATAAAATATGTGAATCACAACAGCGATCATCGTGTAAGTAACAGTTACCATACCTACTGCTTCTCCTTTCTCCTCTGGATCAAATCCTAACCTAAGATCATGGACACAGAGAAGAGAGATGGAGGTTAGAGAGAGAGAGAAAGAAAAGGAGAGAAACAAGGAACACGAAGGAGTGAGACATATGGTTGTGTGTATATATAGATAGAGAGAAAGAGAGACATAGAGTTGGATTCATACATAGAGAGTAGCTTACCGATTATCAATCTCGATTATGAATCGATCGAAATCTTCATCAATAGCCGATCGACATCTTCAAATCTTCATCAACAAACTGATCAAAATCTTCAAATCTTGAGAGTGAGATTCAAGCGAGATTCAAATTTAGTCGAGCGAGAGAGATTTAGACAGTGAGATTCAAGCGAGAGAGAGATTTTGAGAGAGAGAGAGATTAGGCAACCACAGGAAATAAGGTACACCACCGTTGGAGACAAATTTGGGAAATAAGAGTGAAAGGGAGATATAGGTCTTTTATTTTATTTTTTATTTTTATTTTTAAGAACACGATTGTTTTAAATGATTTTGTGATTTTTTTAATGTAAAAAGTGGCTTTTTGCGATGGTTAAATAATCAGTCGCAAAAACATAGATGCAAAAAGTCATATTTATAGTAGTGCATTAAGAGCACTATAATACATTTCGTAATTTATATATAAATGTGGTTTAAATTCATTATGGTTGTACTCTTCACATTACCTAGAAGCAATTTGCATATTGATTTTATACGCATGTTTTTGTAATTTTTATGCATATGTGGAATTATTGTTGTATTTAATTTAGTTTTGGGATCTTCCCAATTATATAACTCTCCATAAGAAAATGATGTTTTATTTTATATATTTAAATTTATTGTTCACAATACATTTAATTATCCATTTCTTGGCGAATTTTAATTGAAAGAACAATAATTTTGTTTACGAAAGATAAAGTAACTCTTCCAGATTAATGTTAAAGACTTGCACTTTGGAATTTACAATTCATTTGCAATGACATCACAATGGAGTTGAGTTACTTGATTGAATTTGTAATAAATCAAAAGTAAATATGTAATTTGTCATATCATTGCATATAAAATCAGAAGAGATTTTTTTATTGGTGTGAATTCTTTTTCCAATTATTATTATTTAGTTTTTTTTTTGTTTTTGTTTTTGTTTTTTTTGTTTTTTTTTTTTGGGACGCATATGATAGATCACTTCCCATCATTTCTTCCCTGATTTTATTAAGGGTAGCTCTAATTTAATGTATAAATAAAAAATATTAGAAATAACATATTAGTTGCTTTTTAAGAACAATAATTACGAAATTGAGGTGATTCACCTAGAAAGTGGCTTATTAAGTAATGTTAGGATTCAACAATTCATACATAAAAAAAATACTAAGAAAAATAATATATAGATCAAGAATTCAAACACAAAATAAGTATCACGAAAAAAATATCATGAAAATGATCATGAAAGATTCTCCATCGTTAGATTACATATACAAGAAAATATCACACACTAATCAAAGGATGAAAAATTTTCATGAAGTATTTCATAATATTTTTTTCATGATCTCTAATATTATTCTAATAAAAATAATATATGTTTTAAATTCACTTCACATGTGAATTCGACTGTACTAGAGTTAAACAACACAATAGGGTGTGTTTGATTGGACGGACTAGATAAGGGGGGATTAGAATCCATCGGACTTGAGTCCTGGGACTGTGAATCCCCCGGACTATTTGGTTGGATTGGATATGTATCATGTGTTTGTTTTTTCATGGGATTAGATGTCTGGAAAGGACTATTTTTAGTGAATTCAATGTTTGGTTGGACGGACTGAATAGAATAAATGAACAAATGACTATTTTACCCTTTTTTAATTGTTTACTAAGTAATAGCAATATTAAACATATTTTTAATATTTTAATTATTTTTAGCTAGATTAAATAAAAATTTATTTTATTTTATTTTTTACACAATTAAATAAATTTATTTTTTTTAAAAAAAATTAAAAAAAATAAAATATCAATAAAAATATATATTATTTTTTTAATTAAAATTTTAAATAAATTTGTTTTTAAAAACAATAATAATCAAAAAATGAAATTAAATAAAACATCTATTAAATTTAAATAATGAAATTAAATAAAACATAAACAAAATTTTAAAATAAAACATCAATAAAATATCTATAAAAAATTATTTAAAAAAATTAAATAAATAAAATATCACTAAAAATTTAAATAAAATTATTTTACTTTTAAATTGAGACATTTAAATTTTATTGAATTTTATTAAATATAATATATAATTAAATAGTAGAGGGTCAAAATGGTCATTTCATCATCTAATCCAAACAGTGATTAGTCTCCTCAAAACAATCCCATACCCCCCCCCCCCCACGACACAATAGTTCCCCATATGGGGGATAAGGAGTCCAGCCGGACATGAAGTCCGGCGGACTAAAAAAAAATCAAACGACGGATAAGGAACACTATTTGGATTACAATCTAAATAGTGGATAGTCCACCCCTTTTATCCCGCGAATCAAACACGCCTTACATGATTTTGGTTTTTTTTTTTTTTTTTTTTTTTTGGGTGAACAAGGGGCTGCAGCCAAAGCAAAAAAGAAAAAGAAAAAAAAGGCTACAACCTATCCGGAGGAATCAGCCTCCAGCAAATCAGACGCCAAAGCTATAGCCAACGAAGGAGGCTCAACAAACAAAATCTCAGTCTGTGTAGCCGTGCCAAGAGCTTCCTTAGCAAGAAAATCTGCACACCCATTAGCCTCTCGCCAAATTAACTGAACATCACATTCCCAATCTTGGTTTAACAGATCCCAAGACTCTTGACAGATATTGAACTGGGGGTGCATAGGAGTTGGCTTCCCAATGGCTTCAACAGCCTCAGCCGAATCAGTTTCAAGAACAACTCGGCGATGCCCATGCATCCAAGCAAGCTATAACCCCTTCCAAATACCCCATAGCTCAGCAACAAGAATGGAGGAGGAGCCAATCTGATGTCTGAAACCACTAAGCCACTCACCATGAGCTGAGCGAAGTAGACCACCACAAGCAGCTTGCCCAGTTCGCTTGGCCACAGCCCCATCAACATTAAGCTTTACCAACCAACCATAGGGCGTTGCCATGCAATATGAATGGAAGTCATTCTTGGACCCCTGGTTAGACGTTCCTTCAAAACCGTGAATTCATGAGCTCTAGCCTTAATAAATGCCACCGATTGAAATGGGTCTGCAAAATCGAGGTCATGCACTTGTTGGTATGAGAAAAGTTAGGGATTATGAAATTTTTTTCATGAAAATGATCATGAAAGATTTATGATCGTTGGATTACCTTGATTAGTGTGTGGTACTTTATTTTAAGTGTAATCCAAAGGTCACAAAGCTTTCATAATTATTTTCATGAAAGGTTTTTCATGATACCTAGCATTGCTGGATTGGTATTTTTAGGAAACATCAATGTGAGGGCTCATCCTTTTGGCACTAATTTATTAAGTGTCTGCATACATCATTTCTTTATATTTTTTTTTTATAGTTTTAATTTAGACTCGCAATAATGATTCGAGCCGTCTATCTTGTAGGTCTCCCAGTGAAAGTCATCTATGTAAAAAATTAATTTCATCGAACAACTATAAATATAAGGACAAATAACATTTTGTTTCATAAAATAGATGGTTTAAATTTAATTATATTTACCATTTATTTTATAAAATAAAATGTGATTTATTTTTATATTTATAATTTTTTGTATAAATGACTTTTATTGTGAACCCTAGGAGATATATTGTTCAAATTATCAGTGAGTGTTTGAATTAACATCATAAAATAAATATGGAGAGATAAGGGATAGAAGGAACCCATTGCATGTGTCGCTAGTACAGTATAACTAATTTGCTAGCTGAGCTCAGTTCAGCTCAACCATTGAAAACCAAAAGGCCCGCGGACTCACCA
Source organism: Camellia granthamiana (assembly GCA_036172215.1). Lineage (NCBI taxonomy): Eukaryota > Viridiplantae > Streptophyta > Magnoliopsida > Ericales > Theaceae > Camellia > Camellia granthamiana. The sequence goes on from CM069906.1 coordinate 96,456,685, forward strand.
TTGGTCCTCCTCCCTCACAGCCTTTTCACATTCCGAATAATCACCCTCCAATCTCCATCTGAATAACATGAACCCATATTAATTGATTATTCTTGTATTGATTATAATGCAGTAATCAATATTAATGGGGGAGGTATTTTTTTATGTTTTTATTTTTTTTGTAAATGAGGTATTCTTTATTTGTTTCTTTCAAAATCTCCCTCTCTTTTTTTATGACGTTCCCACTTCTCTTTTACCATCTCATCCTTTTGCTTTCTTCTTTTGTTGTAAGTGGTATGTATAGATACACACATCACAAATATATACTCAACACTCTCTTTCTCTACAGGAGCCTCCTTTCTTGCTGCTGAGAGAGAGAGAGAGAGAGAGAATGGGGGGTCCTGCTCTGGCCATGCTTTTGTATATGTCTCTTCACTCTTGACTCTTCGTTAACTTCCTTTATTTTTTTATTTTTTTCTTTTTTATATAAATTTTTTAACTTTCCTCGTACAACAACACTTTCTCTGCGCATAATTGTACGGCATTTTCTTTTTCACCCATCTTTAAAGATATATGCATAGACAGCTTTGGATTGGAATCATTTACTTTGCCTTCTTCAATCTTCTGTTACTTACTTCACTTCTAAGCGACCCTTCTCTCTCTATTCTCTCTCCACATACACATAATTGGATACTAGCCTATCACCCGTGCTATGAACGGGATAATTATAGATATTTATATTTGTTTAAGATTTTTTTTAATATATAAATTATGTTTTTTAAGATTTTTTTCTTATCACTAACTATAATGTATGGGGAAGTTGAAAAAGGTACAGCAGTAACTATACACGAATTGTATCTATAATTATTTGTATAAGAGAATTTTAAATGCTAATCAGGGGATTTTGACCAAATCAATAATTGCAGGTATGTGGAAAAATATGTGGATTGAAAAAAGTTAATAAATGCTAATCAGGAGATTTTGACCAAATCAATAAGTGCTGAGTTTTTTTTTTTATTTTTTTAAATAAAAAATTTAAAAATTTCAGATTGAGATATTGAAACTTCCATAGGCCTTGGGGGTTAAAAACCCCTTTTTGCTTAATATATAGTATAGATAGATATAGATAGATAGATAGATATATCTTTTTATTTTTATTTTTATTTTTGTGTAGTTTCTATTCGGGTATTTTTTTTTTCAATTTATTTAAGATGGAGTTGTGGATATCTTTTTTTTAAAAGTTTAATTTATCTATGGTTTCCATTTGTTTTTAATTATTATTATTTAGGTAAATTATGATGTGAGTTAGATATGTGATAGACATGTGAGTTTTATTGATTTAAAGTTTATTTAGATAAACTTTAAAGATTTTTTTTTTAGTTTTTTAGTTTTTTTTGTTATGTTATAATATAATATATAAAATATAGGTAGATATCTACAACTTTAATAGAAAATATTATCTGATTTTTTGGGGAAGAGAAAATCAATGCAAGTTTTAATATATTTTTTTGAAAATTTGTGAGAAAGATTAGGAGGGAGAGATTACGAAATATTTTTGTTATTAAATAAATAAATCAGTCAATAGTTTTTTTAATCTATTTTGTAAATTAAAAATCAATAATTTTGAAAAATTAATTAATTTGTCCCATTAAGTAATTTAAAATTTTGATAGATATGCATAAAAAAAAATACATAATTATATTATTAAATCACAATTCAAATTTAGGTGTTATATCTTTTTTAGGTCTATAGCTAAATTCTTATCTTTTTTTTAAAATTTTTGTGTGTAACCATAGTGTATGGGAGAAATTGAAAAGGGTGTTGCAATGATTATGAGAGAAGTTAAAAGGAATTGTGGGTTGGGAAAAGTCAATAAATGCTGAGGTTGGGTTGGGAGAAGTCAATAAATGCTGAGGTTTTTTTTTTTTAAATCAAAAAATTAGAAAATTAGGATTAGGAGATTGGAGCTCTTATCTGATTTTTTGGGAAAGAGAAAATGAATGCAAGTTTTAATATTTTTTTTTTTGAAAATTTGTGAGAGAGATTAGGAGAGAAAGATTATGAAATATTTTTGTTATTAAATAAATAAATCAGTCAATAGTTTTTTTTAATCTATTTTGTAAATTAAAAATCAATAATTTTGGAAAATTGATTAATTTGTCCCATTAAGTGATTTAAAATTTTGATAGATATACATAAAAAAAAAATACATAATTATATTATTAAATCATAATTCAAATTTAGATGTTATATCTTTTTGAGATCTATAGCTAAATTCTTATCTTTTTTATTTTTTATTTTTCTGTATAACCATAGTTTATGGGAGAAATTGAAAAGGATGTTGCAATAATTATGAGAGAAGTGAAAAGAGATTGTGGGTTGGGTAAAGTCAATAAATGCTGAGGTTTGGTTGGGAGAAGTCAATAAATGCTGAGGTTTTTTTTTTTTTTAAATCAAAAAATTAGAAAATTAGGATTAGGAGATTGGAGCTCCTACAGGTCTTGGGGTTAAAAACCCCTTTTTACTTAATATAGAGTATAGATTTCTGTGTGTGTGTGTGTGTGTGTGTGTGTGTGTGTGTTTTCAGGTTATCTTCTGAGCTGAGAAACTGAAGTGGGTATATTGTTGGAATCTATAATTTTTGGCGAGTGTAATATTGTATAACAGAAATGACGGGAATGGGCAGTAAAGGACAGAAGGCGGAAGAGCCCAACAAAGGTATTTTTTATGTTTTTTATTTTTTGTAAATGAGGTATTCTTTATAGAAAAATTACTCATAAATCCTAGTTTAGCAAATGTTACACTAATTAGTCCTAAATGTTTTTTATTAAACCATTTAGTCCTATTTTTTTTTGTATAATATTATTATTAAATATATAATGTATTGTGTTTACCTTTTTGTCCTTATTTTGATGTTATCCTACTGGTTGTTTAATAAGGATATAATGTAACATTCCTTTTTAGTAGGAGAGAATTGCGTGGAAGGTGTGGACTCATATGGAAGTGTTCGATGTTCCTGTGTTCTTGTTGAGGACGTTGGTTTATGGTGGTTCGTTTCTTCGTGTTTATTTGTCGTTGCTGCTGTTTGATTGTTGGAGTTTTTTTCCCCTTTGTCGTGCTTCCAGGTTTGGTGGTGTTAATGTTTGCGTTTTTATGTTTTTGTGATGGTTTCTCTGATGTTGTTTTGAGTTTTTTATGAATCATGTTTGTTTGTCGATTTTTGTTGTTTTATACGCTTCAATATTGTTTTATATGCTTCAATTGTTGATGCCATGTATAGACGGTGTGTCGGTGGGGATGTGTTTTTTTAAAATTCCATTTGTCAAGTACAACAGTTCGGGTGTGTGTGTTTGGGGGAATTGGTGTTTCCGTAATGTATTTTTTGATTTTGGTTAGTGGGTCGCATGTATGGGCGATGTTCCAAATGCGAGTGTGTGTCTCAGAATTTCCTCGGTGATGTTAAATTTTGATGGAATTTATTTTCAATAGCATACACTTATGCAGTGTAAAAACACGTGACTGTGCAATTTGTTGCATCGAATGCATGTGCCGATACGGAGCAGAAGTTATTTTTCTTCATAGTGAAGTATGGTGTATATGTCATATTTGTCTACATGCATACATATATATTTAATTTTGTACGTTTAAATTCATTTGCGGATTATGATTTTTTCCGTATTTGTTGCCAATTTTAGGTAGCGATATTTAGTTTCTTAATCTGCATATGTTAATGTGGTAATTTGTTGAGTTTATGGTTCAGTTAGAATTGTTGTTGTCGTGAAGATGGTTTTTTTTTTGGGTGGTGGGCTGTTATTGTGAATGGGGGGTGGCATGTATTTCTGGCTGTGTGGTTTTTTTTTTTTTTTTGTGAAATGTGTATGTTATTGCAGGTCATTTTTTCACAGTTATGGAATTTCAAGTGTTGTTGTTATGTACGTTCGGTCAGAACAACGCAGTGTTTCGCATACATCAAGCATTCACTTTCAAACAATTAATTGACACCGTTCGTGACAAGTTTGACATCCTGCCTCGGGAATTGGTTTGTTTATTGTTTACTATTCCAGGGTATAATAAGTTTAAGGTTGACTCTGATGATGACGTTCGAAACATGTTATTACTTGCAAAGTCTTTCGGACTTGAACATATTGACGTGGTAATTCAAGTGCGGGATAATGGGCCTGCTACTCAACGCGTTATTTCAGTGTCACATGGCGATGGGGAGTGTGAGACCGTTGATATGCGGACGGCTGATATGGAAGACCGAACGGATTTGTTAGCCACATATTGTCCTCATCGAACGAAGACGTATTTGTCTGCTGGGTGGGCATTAGGCATCACTCATGTCGGCCAAGTTTTTCCAGGTGGTGCACATGAATTCCGAACGGTATTGTGCAAGTACGCAGTGGAATGTGGGTTTCAGTTCAATTATGTCAAAAACGACGCTGTATGTGTTACTGCTATATGCAAATTTGCAACGCCAACATCGTGCGGGTGGTTGGTTCATGCACGGGTGTCTCCTTTGAATGGTATGATGTGTTTGAAGAGATTCGTTAGTGTACATTCATGTGGGGCTGCTGTACGAACATACCGTAATCCGCGGACTGGGTCAGATTTGGTGTCCGATGTGATCGCTGGACGTGTGCGTGAACAACCACTAACACGGCCGACGGATGTGGTGTTTGACATGAAGGATGGTTATGGCCTGGATATTAGTTATCGGGTTGCATGGTTAGGGGTGGAAAAAGCAAGAAACGAAGTATTTGGCGACCACGCTATGTCGTTCGATCAACTTAGGTGGTATAGCGACGCTGTTATGGAAAACAACCCACATAGCTACATTAATTTGGATTTCGATCAACAAACAGGGAGGTTTGTGAGGTATTTCATTGCTTTCCGTGCATGCATAGACGGGTTCAATGGTTGCCGTCCACTTCTATTTTTGGATGGTACATTTCTGAAGGGAAGGTTCAAAGGGACGTTGCTCGCGGCTACCGCCAAGGATGGAAACCAAGGTATGGATGAAAATTTCTTAATGGTTATTTGTACTATCTATACAACTATGTTGCACATTTCTTTGTCACCTTACCAGTTCACTTGAGAATTACAAATTGTATATTTTGATATTGCATTATGTAGCAACAATTTGATTCACAAAGCATGGTACTCACATGATGTTACGCAGGTTTATTCCCCGTCGCGTTTGCTATTGTCGATTCTGAAAACTCATCAAATTGGGAATGGTTTCTGCGTCATTTGGCCCAAGTTGTTGATGGAGCTAGGAATTTAACTTTCGTGTCTGATCATAACTTGGGTTTAATACAATCAATGCCCGTTGTCTTCCCTACGGCACACCATGCGTTTTGTTTGTTACATCTTCAGATGAATCTTCGTGACCGGATGAAATATGTTAACGCTGACCAGAAAGTTGGTATGATGCGGAAGTTACGAGATTGTGTATACGCGCCTACAGTACCGTCATTCAACCAAAAAAATTGAAATTTTAAAACAATGCAGCCCAGTAGTGGTTGGTAATTTTTTAAAAGACCTGCATCCCCAACATTGGGCGAATGCGTACTTAAGGTATTTTCATATCTACATATTCGTATTATTTACTAGTCTGTGTATTACTTATTGAAGGGCATGTACATCACTAACTGTTTACCCTTTACAGGGGTCACCGATACGGTGAAATGTGGTCTAACGCCGCAGAGTCGTTCAACAATTGGATTCGGGAAGCTCGCCACCTGTCCATTACTCAATTGGTGGATGCAATAAGGGGAAAAATCATGGAAAAATTGTCGAAGCGTAAAGTAAAATCCAGCATGTGGGTTGGAGAACTTTGCCCAAAAATGGAAAAGCGTTTGATGTCTGAATTTCAAGATAGCAGGCATTGGATTGTTAGTCAATCGGATGATACTATTTTTGAGGTTCGTTCTCAGCCTTCAGTGTTAGTTGACGTTGGCAATCGTTCATGTTCTTGTTTTCAGTGGCAACTAAATGGTTTCCCATGTCCCCACGCGATTGTTGCTTTTCGGAATAGTGGTAAGAATGTTTACGATTACGTTGAACCGTTTTATCACGTGGTTAAGTACAGGGAAGCATATTCAGGGTCGATCCACCCAATTCCCACCGTGGCAAAACCCAATTTTACACCATCAGATTATCTCATTGCACCACCCATTTACAAACGTCCCCTTGGAAGGCCGAAGCGGAAAAGAATTCCATCAAAGGGCGAGCTTGTTCAACACATTAGGTGTGGTCGCTGTGGTAAAATGGGCCACCATAACAGGAAAACATGCAAGGAAGCGATGTAGCAGACTTCTTGTCAACCTTTATATTATTTGAGAACGTTGATGAAATATTTGATTGGCATTTTTTAATAATAATGTTAACTCTTGCTGAACTTTACCGTATTACACTACAATAATCGAAGTTTATCTACAGTTTAATTATTTTTCACATTTACCTCATCTTGCTGTAAGTCCAGTGTAGTGACTTGTTATAATTATTTACATAACCAGTTATCTTTGCCCAGAAAATGCCTTTCAGAATGTTTTATTTTCTGTTGATTCATGAAATTTTCAATGCCACTTACGTTAAAACCATACATTAGGTTTACCCATTTCAAATTTAATAAACTGGCATACATTGATGACACAGTTTGGCACCAAAACATCCAAACGTACATGTTTCATAATTTTTCACAATCACATCATCCGTGTGAGTTTAAAAAATCAATGTTCCCCCAACCCAACACAGTGGTCCACCATTGACATACACACTTCAACATTCTAACACAAACTACATAACCATTTGTAACAAACACCTACTAATAAATTAATATATGCGTGTCAACAACATTACGATTACAATTACGTTATTATCAACGACAACAGGACCTGCTTTCCACATCTCAGTACCAAAAAATCCCTCCTAATGCAATGTCTGCCCACCACAACATAATGGTCCACCTACACCATTACCTCTTCAACATTGTGCTGAGGAAAAAACAAAAAACAAAAAAAAATTTGCAAACAACACCTCCAGTAATTTAATTGAAAACAAACGCACTGCCGGAATTTTAACCTTCGCAAACATCATGGTTTGTACACGAACAATGCAACGCAGATGCCTACTTAACCAACAGAAAAGTAAAATATAACCAACATCGACAAGAATACTATAACAACAATCTCAAAAGCAGGCAACATAGTGTAAAAACCAAAAATATCAATCACATGGCGTTCCAATCACATTTACACAGTGTAGCCAACAAAACAATCTGCACAAAACATTAGAGCCTGAACAAAGCTGTAAATTATGTGGAGTCGCGACATTTGTTCGAAAATATCAACTGTCAATGTACGCGATAACGCATTCAAAAAAATAATTAAGTAGTTATACTACGTAACGTCTCGTCACTTGTGCAAAAACATCAGGTCACAATGTATGCGACAAACCAAACAACCAATATCTATGTACCATGCTCCGAAATAGTCGGACCAAAACATATTTATCTGACAATGACGCTCCGCAAAAAAATAAACAACCATCAAAATAAAAAAGCAGAATCCATTTTCCAGTTTCCAATTTTTCCCTGGGGTGATAGTGTTGGCATTTTCCTTCAACGAATTGTACTGCTAAGCCCTCTCCCTGGGTCGTTTAAGAACATCTTCACCATTTCTCCTCGTAACTCTAGTGGCGTTGTCTCTTCCATCGTGGAGCCAACGTTGCAACCACGCATGTACTGCTTGATGATGTAGCAGACAAAGATTGCACAATCAGATCTGCACCAGGCCAACCAAGCATATCAACATCAACGTCACTATTACAAGTTCATTTATTTTTCAAGTTACAAAATAAACAACACATTAGCAGCCAAGTATACAAACTTACGTTTCCCGGGCTCTACTGTGGACAATCAAGGACAGAACAAGGGGTCTGTCAAAGTCTGGCATTCTAACAGTACCAGGTGGCAACCGTGGCCAAACAAATTTTGAATAATATTCTTCCACCCACTTTTTCTACGAAATCAAATTAAATATACGTCATTTTTTTTGGGATACATATCAACATCAAACTAACAAATTCATAACACAAATCTGTCCTGCTAAAAATTCAAATGTTTCGCAGAATGTTGCTAACTTACGAGGTAAAAAATAATACGTTTCGTGAAAACTAAGTTCACGGTGACAAACTTACCACTTTAAGAGATTCATTGTAATGTTCATCACGCATTCCTCGCTTCGGTTTCAGAGAGTTATAATGTTTCCATGCCCCGCTGATCGTGTCATGCACCATTACAGTCCAGTGATTGGCATAATACACCGGGTAATGCGTGTATCTGTGTCCTTTCGCAGCTCTGATTTGCACGTTTAAATATTTTCCCCCTCAACAGTGCATTTGGATTCCTCATAAAATCCTGTTTTATTATGCCAGGCAAACCAACAAAAAAATTCAGTTTACACTATGGGTGATGTTGGAAGGTATACATCTACTTTTTACGAGATAATACATGAAATACACTTACTGCGCATTACGCTGCTAAAAACGTACGAACTTTTCCCCAGCGTCTTCTCTGTCAACACCCTTTTCCTGCAATTTCATCAACATTGCTGCGTATGCGTCCGATGACCTACACCAGTCAGGCATGATGTTATTTCTGTCCAGCAAACATTTTGTACCAGAAGAATCATGTTCGGACTACGTGTAAAACATAATTTCACGTATGCTAACACTATACTTACGTTCCCTTGAATAGAAGATCTCTGCACCAGGTCACGGATATCACCAAACCAAAACTTGTACACCACTTTCACCTCCGTCCCATATTACAGCTCTGTAAAACAAAAGCACATCATTACCAAAATGTACAACATTACATACTTTCATGCACACAACTACATAGGAATTAAATCATATTCATATTGGGTACCCGTCGCCGTCAAATGTGTAAGCTCTTTTCAACAGCATAATTTCATCTTCATGAAGCATGTTCCACACATCATGTTTTTTGCACATTCCAAAGCCTTGCCATGTTTTATTTCCAACTTCAACATCCTCGACATCATATATTACTTCAGGACCAACAGCTTCCCTGTTACCCGTCTTCCATTTCTGTTTGCCACGACCACCTAAAATGGGGTAATCGTAGTCACTTAATCGAAATTCACGTCGTGCCTTACTCTTAACTCTCCTCACCAATGATGGCATATCCGGGCTAGGTCTGATGTCTTCCAACCTGTCATTCCTGTTCACCATAATGTTTTCAACGTTGACAAGGTTGTTTGCTTGTTCACTTGACAACATCATTCTCAACGTCACAACCTTTCAATGACGAATCCCAAGTTCTATTGACTAACTGCTCATCACCCAATTTACCAACCCAGTCCATGTCTGTACCATCATCTGTCATGGCAGGCATGGTATTTGCATTTATCCCACAACCATCAGCCTGCATTTCACCACTACCAGTAACTGACACATTTTCAGACTTGTTCGTTTTGCACGAATTATTTTCCCATGACGCCTGCTGTTTGTTTATCTCCTTACAAACTGTCTGCGTTACTTCGTGAACTTCACACTCATCCACGTGGTCTTCCAAAATTGTTATTCTTGCTTCTAGCTTCTTAACTTGGGTTGACAGCCTTAAAATTTCACCATCTTTTGCAGCGATTATACTATCGTATTCGATAAACATGTTAGTGGCAATGTGCACCAACTAATCTCTCCATCGCTGCAACTTTAACATCTACATCATGCAAACGGGCAGGACTTCACACGAACTTCCATCTCCAATTCATTAATTCGCTGCATCACCTTCCCTAACTGTTCCGTTGCGTCATTGGTGGTCATCACAGACGGAGCCCCCCAAGTTGTGTGCTTGCCAGTTCCAGTAAATCAGGGAACAAAACTGGGCATGATCTGTCAACTGCATTTCGATTAGTATTCTCGCTGCTCGTACCATATGGATTTGTGTTGCGAGTTTCTTCATTCTTGTTGGCGGACGTCCAGTCAACCTCACCACCATTGGGTGAATCTGGCTGCCAACAATTTTAAACTTGGTTCAGCCACATTCACAGCAACATCAGGTGCATTATCGGTCAACTCATTCCACGTACTAACCGGCTCCACTACCAACACTTTCCCCCTTTCTTCCACACTGCCTTCTGCGTCCGCCAATTTGTCAACAAAATACTTTTCGATGACAGTCCCAGACAGTTTGTTAGGATTAACCTGAACATGGGAAACAAAAAATTGTAACAGATATTCATTTCAAAACCAACCAGACGTATATCACACTACAACCAATTACTTGGATGTCATACCTCAAAAGAACCCTCCACCGATAATTCCACATTTTTTAATTTGCCGATTAATTTTCCAAGGTTCCACCGACAAAACCGTGGTGCAACGTCCGGTCTCTATCTGGCTGCGTAATGTCCGTGTGCTCGGCAAATCAGAAACTACAAATTATAAAAACAAAAGCAAATGGTTAGCAACAAACGTCAACTGCACGTACACAACCAAAATCTTAACGATTTTACAAACCACATGGTTTTCCTAGGCATTAAAACATAATCTTACCAGCAACGATACCACACAACCGGTGACCCGTTCTGGCCTGCTGTGCGCCTCATTCAGTGAAGTAACCAGCAAGTTTCGGATTGCTGCAGTCCAATCATACCTTTCGTAAAGTCTCCAACTTATCGATAACCCGCACAAACGCCCAACCAATGGACTCACCTGTGGTTGGGAAAAATAATTTGGCACAAATGTACAAGCACATCAGCTTTGCAACATCTTCTTCGTCTCGCTCAGTCTTCCCACGCTATTGTCCACTATAAGTGCATCTTTAATAACCTTAGACGAAATCCGGCTCACGTTAGGGCATCTTCTTTGTATGAAATCTGCCGGTCCTTTACCAACATGCGACAAATCTAACTTCTCCCGCCCACATTGCAAACCAAATAATAACCGGATGTCACTATTTCGGATTGGTAGACCTATCCCCCCGATGTAAAATTTCTCGTCAATGGGGTTATATGTCTGAATTACACGGCACACTGTCGCATCACACTTCTTATATGCAGCCGGATCCAATTTATGCACTCGGATCCCGTCAATCATGAGCCAGAACGGGGTTTCTTTGTAATTGCTTCACGTGATGAGCGGTGAAATCAAATTCTAACACTGTCTTCATAACGCCGGCAATGTTAGACCGGTACATTACCTTCTTCATATCGACGAAATCTCTTCTTCTAGGACGCTTACTAGTTCTGCTTGTCTTGAATGGCAATTTTGACTATTTCCTTGCAGCTAATCGGGTGGACGTTTGTACAGAAGATCGTGACTGTGGGGATCTACAATCTGCCTTACGTTTTGCACGCTGCCTGCTTCCACTACCTGCACACCATTAACATTACTAAATTCGCACCACCAAGAGAATTTGACTCACAATAACCACAGAACACAACATTCAAATACATTACTAGCCCGAAACACATATCACGCTTCAACCTCTCCCAACAATAAAACCCCAGAGAACGCAAACTCAAAATGTACTGTCATACAATGTTACCTTTGATAATAATCAAAAAAAATTACATTCAACTACCAAAATTAATTTCCAATTACTTTGGCAAAGTAACAATGCAAACATTTTATAGAAAGTTATTTCGTAACCAAACTACTTACAAACTCCTACGTAACCCAACATTACAACGTCACCACATCCCACTTACATTACTTTCACACACCCCATTTCATGATACAGCCCAATGTTATTCAATTTATTTGGAAATTAACAATAACATTGACAGAAGGTGTGGTCCACCTCCATCACAGTAAACACACAACTGGCTTCGAAACTTTATGTGAGGGGACATACTGGTACCGAGGTTTCCCCCACCACAAACATAATGTTCCAACTACATCATTAACCACTTCCACAATGGCCCAAAAAAAATTGCGTCCTCTCAAAACATTACTTCAACCAACTTAACATTGACTTTAAGCCCTTTCCAAAAACAACACTTCGACTAGGATTAACATTGGCATATACCAACACCGACATCCCCCTTAATTTATGTTTCAAACCCCACCCAAACAAAATCAAATTCTCACCTTCTCCCACCATCATCACCAACACACCTAGGATAGGGCTCCACCACAAAACATATTACTAAAAAAAAAAAAATTAACTACGAAAGCAATGTTTACCAAGAACAATTCCGTGGGACCACGGACAGTAACATCAAACGACAAAAAAACACATAACATCACCCAATAATTTACTTACCTTGCATCATTTGTTTCCGTGGTGTCGCCATTTGTATTCGGGGGGATTAACAGTGCCAACGCTCTCTTTCTGCCGTATTCTACTCCAACCACAATTCTTCACGATTTTCAGACCCAACCTCTGACGTTGCCAACACTGTATTTTCCACGATTTTGGTTTTCCACCAACTAGGGTTTTAATCGGCAATCGAATGTTAAACTAGGAAATCAAATGAACAACCCAAAATCTTAACAACCAGTGTCTGTAATCACGGATTCGAAATCGCTTCAACATCGGAAACACGGTCCCACCTCATAAACCACCTCCCAAATTCACTCACACTACATCGACAGGCTGTTTCAATGTTGCCCTGTTTCGTAATTTCAATAACTACGAATGCCCGTTATTTACCCCTTATTTCAAGACACGTATTCCACAAAGCATGGGCTTTAATGTCTTTAACATTGGAATGGGACCTATCAGTCTTTCAAAATAAACATAGGACTAAATGGTGTATCATTTAATAACTTAGGACTTATTGGTGTTTTGCCCATTCTTTATTTGTTTCTTTCAAAATCTCCCTCGCTTTTTTTGGTGACGTTCCCACTTCTCTTTTACCATCTCATCCTTTTGATTTCTTCTTTGGTTGTAAGTTGTATATATATACACACATCACAAATATATACTCAACACTCTCTTTCTCTACAGGAGCCTTTTTTCTTGCTGCTGAAGGGGAGAGAGAGGAGAGAGAGAGAGAGAGCGTGGGGGGGTCCCTGCTCTGGTCATTGCTTTTGTATATGTCTCTTCACTCTTGACTCTTCGTCAACTTCCTTTATATATATATATATAATTTTTAACTTTCCTCGTACAACAACACTTTCTCTGCTCATAATTGTACGGGATTTCCTTTTTTCACTCCATCTTTAAGGATATATGCATAGACAGCTGTGGATTGGATTGGATTGGATTGAAACCTTAAAAAGTAAGCTAAATGTTATATGTACATTATTTTCTTTATCTCAAAATGGAATCATTTACTTTGCCTTCTTCCATCTTCTGTTGCTTCACTTCTAAGCGACACTTGTCTCTATATTCTCTCTCCACATACACATAATTGGATATTTCTGTGTGTGTGTGTGTGTGTTTTCAGGTTGTCTTCTGAGCTGAGAAACCTGAAGTGGGTATGTTGTTGGAATCCATAATTTTTGGCAAGTATAATATTGTATAACAGAGATGATGGGAATGGGCAGTAAAGGGCAGAATTCAGAAGAGCCCAACGAAGGTCAAGGCTTGATAGATTTGGTTTTTTCTTGGTCTCTTGCTCATGTACTCAACAAAGATCTTTACAAGGGCAAGCTTTGGAATTACACATTCTCCCTCTTCCTAATTGCCTTCTTATGATAGTGTAGTATGTATCATAAACACTAGTCTATATATATTGTGTTTTCATTCACAGTAACCGGTAGTCAGGCCCGTCGATAATCAACAGATAAATTTCTAGGCCTTTTACATTTTTTTTTCATTGAATGAAAAAAAATTTGAAGCAATGAAAAAAAATTTGAAAGTAAAAAACAAAAGATTTGTGTCAAAATCACAAAAAATACTTAGCATTACATTATAATAATTAATAAGTATCGCTTAATTCTTGCTCTTCTTGACATTTTTTAAAAGTAAATAAATCAATCATAACTTGCATAATCTAGTTTTTTTGAAAAATTATTTTCAATGGATAACAATGCTAATTATTCTAAATGGACCTTTTAATTTTTTTGAGTCAATTTATTTAAATTAGTTTGGGCCTTCTTTAATTTGTTTTAGACTTAAAACATACCTAATATATTAAACTAAACTATAATAAGAGGGGGCCCTTTTTTGGGTTTATTATCAATGGATAACAATGCTAATCTTTTTGAATGAGCCTTTTAATTTTTGAATGAGTCAATTTATTCTAAGTTAGTTTGGAGTTTCTTTAATTTTTTCTTGGACTTAAAACATACCTAATATATTACACTAAATTATAATATAAGGGGCTCCTTTTTTTGAATATAATTTGAGGGGCCCCCTAGGCCATGGCCTGGTGGGCTTATGCCCAGGGCCGGCCCTGCTGGTAGTGGCATAGCCAAGATTTTGATTCAGGGGTGCACTATTAGATTGAATCCTTAGAGATATCAATCACAACTTAACTTAATTCAAATTTTATTTGCTGATAGAATGACCAAAGATGACGTCAAAATTATATGTTAAGAGTTATGTTTTAATTAATTGATAAAAAAAATTTTATTGTTGATTTGCTATTTTAGTTCCTCAATATGATGATAATCACAATTTAAAATGTAATCACATACCTACAAAAGAGAGGAAGAGAGACATGAATGAGAGAAAAATAATTATAAGAGGATATTTTGACAAAATTAAAATTAAATATTTATAGTGGCGCCAAATTGTAAGGAATTTATTCAAAAAGAAAGATGGGATATAAATATTAGAAACATATTTGAAATTAAAGGTGAGTTAAATGAAAAACTTTTCATAATTAGAGGTGAAAGTGTGATTTTCAAAAAATGAGAGGGGCATGTGTCTCCTTAGTCCCCATGTGGCTCCGGTCACTGGTAAGGGGATACGTATTGGTTTGGTATCGATGATATATTTGTTGATATCGGACACTATCAACCTATATACAAGTGAATATTAGTATTGGAAGTCTACAATTTCAGTATGTATCAGCCAAACAAAATGCCAATATTTAACACCTTTATTCATTTTTACGTCATCTCTTCAAGGTTTACATTCCATTTTGAGCCAAGTAGGGGCACTCACAAATATAATATGGCTAAATAGAATGACAGAAACTGTTATAAATATTATTTTGCTTGTTTTTTTCTGATTTCTTCTTAATTAGAATGAATAGCTAAAGTGCATGCAATTGCCACAATTGATCATTATTGGCCAAAGAAATTTTATATGTTTAATTTAGCCCTTCAAGCTCATCTATCAACAAATGTTAATTACTGAAATAATTCTATTGATTCCAACTCTCTTTCTATTGCGGTCATAGATTTTGGAAGCAGAGGATCCCCTGCCATGACAACTCTTTTTGGGTCCCTTGCCACCATTTGCCCATTGCTAAAACTTCTTAGTGATGATTTTGTTAATAAGTACTTTTAACTCTTCACAATTGTGAACTTTTTTGACAGGTTAATCTAATTCCAAAGACATTTTCATCGACAAAAGATTACATGAAGTCATTTATCTACCCGGCTTATTGAGGAAACGCATGCTGATTTACTCTCAAGCATAGAGATGGTGGCTCGTGCACCTACTCGTGAAATATTGACAGTTGAAACAACCAAAGGCTTTCCTAAAATCTTGCGCTACAATATCATATTAGAAAGAATGGAGAACACTGCAAATAATTTATGAAGGAATGTATGAGCCTGCGGCCGGAGATCTCATTG
This sequence comes from Camellia granthamiana, assembly GCA_036172215.1. Taxonomy (NCBI): domain Eukaryota; kingdom Viridiplantae; phylum Streptophyta; class Magnoliopsida; order Ericales; family Theaceae; genus Camellia; species Camellia granthamiana. The sequence continues at coordinate 96,472,399 of CM069906.1, forward strand.
CCTTGACAGAGCTCAAACCCAAGTGTATAGATGATCTTCATAGGCCTAACTCACCTTATCTTGTTGCTTTAGTTACAAAGACGAATGATGATTCTGATTGTTTTTGGATACAACAAGAAGAAAACAAAGATGATTCTGATGAACTTGAAATTAAAGTGCTGTCGTCGAATCTCATCATGTTTGCTGCAGATGAACTAGAGGATCAGAACAAGAAGAGAAAACTTTTTGCTGTTTATCTTACAAACATGATTACTAATATTCGTATATGGACGGCATTGAACTCAGAGGGGAACATGAACATCATTAAAAGAGTACTGCAAACTGATTCTACTGTAAGAATCACAATATGTTTTCTTACTCTAAGTTATTACTTACACAAAACTTCCTTGGGACACTATCCACAGACTTCCGTTTGCTAGGCTTGTCCATGTAAACAACAAATGTTATTATATGGTTGTAAGCTTTTGAAAAGTAAGTATAGGAAGCATAATCTTTTCCCAGGAAAAAAAAAAAAAAACAAGTGCACAAAACGCAATGCTGGCATCACTGTCTTCATCCTAGATAGAGCCCACACTTTGCCAGGATGAATGCAGTGCTACCATTCTATGTTCTTTCTACGAAGATTTTTTTTGTGTTTTGTAGCATTATTGCCTTTCATATATATATAGCACTCCTTTCTCATTATTTGATTCATATTTATATTGCATTCTTTTCTTACTGGATTCAGTCTTGAGTAGATAAATACATTTGCTTGAATCATTTTCACTTGTTCTAACTTATTTTACAGATTGGGACCGATTGTATTCACTGCTTGTACCAAGGGAAATGACAGTGTTTCTCTATCCAGTGTGAGGAATGTCATAAGCTCATTTAATCTGGACGATTCCCAAAAGGCCGCTGTTCTAAGTTGTGTTGCTACAAGAGAATGTCATCATCAAAATACTGTCAAACTAATATGGGGTCCTCCCTGGGACCGGGAAAACCAAGACAGTTGGTTCATTATTATTTTCTCTATTGAAGTTGAAATGCAGAACACTAACCTGTGCCCCAACCAACAATGCAGTGTTGGGAGTCACTGCACGGCTCATGAGTTTGGTTCGGGATGCATTCAAGGATGATACTTATGGGTTGGGAGATATAGTATTGTTTGGTAATTGGAAGCGAATGAAGATCGATGAACATGAAGACCTTCTTGATGTATTTCTTGATTACCGTGTTTTCTATGCTTCAGAAAGCTTTTGCTCCAGCGAGTGGGTGGAACAAAAATTTGGAAGCGATGATCTGTTTACTTGAAGGCCCAAAAGAGCAGTACTGTTTGTATTTGGAAAATTGGGAAAAAGATAAAAAGGAAAATGGTGAGGAGCCAGAGGAGACAAATTTTGGAGATAGGACTGCGAAAAGCAATCAAGACGAAGAGGATGATATTCATGATCTAGAAGACTTGAAACCAATGGATGAAAGCGCATTTTGGAGGAAGAAAATTGTTCAAACCTTGAAGGAAAACAAGAACAAGAAAAAACAGAAGAAAAAGGAGCCTTCTAAAAGAAAAAGCCAATTGAAGAGTGATAAAACAAAGGAGGAAAACAGAGGAGAAAGGGTGGACAAGTGTGAAAAACTTAAGACATTTGAGGAGTTCTTCATGGATAAATTTAAATCCATTGGAAATAATCTCATCTTTTTTATTCGAATCTTGTACACCCACATGCCAACTTGTATCATTTCATTGGAAGTAGCAAAAAAGATGATTAGAGCTCGTGATCTGCTAAAATCATTTCGAACTTTGCTGCGTACTGATGTTGCTGCAAATAAGTTTTTGAGAGAACTCATTAATGGAACAGCAGATGTCGGAAACAGGATTAATGGATTCATGAAGTTGAGTTCTGTCAAGGCAGATTGCCTTCAAGTACTCAAATTCCTTTGTGAAACCTATTCTGTTCTAGATACTACTGACAAATATGTAATTCGAAGTTTTTGCTTGCAAAATGCGTGCTTGATATTCTGCACTGCTTCAAGCTCTGCTAAGTTGTGTACAGAAGAAGAAAACCCACTGGAACTGTTGGTGATCGATGAAGCTGCTCAGCTCAAAGAATGTGAATCCACTATTCCATTACAGCTCTCTGGTATCCGTCATGCTATACTCGTTGGCGATGAACGACAACTTCCTTCAATGGTTCAAAGCAAGGTTTCTGATTTAATTTAATTTAATTTTGTCTGTGTTTATCAATCTTTTATAAAAATTGTTATCTTGTATTGACATCTTGAAAATCTATGCTTAATAGATATGCCAGAATGTTGAATTTGAAGAAGCTTATTCGAGGAGGCTGGTGTTATTAGGGCATAAAAAAGCATCTTCTTAGTATCCAATACAGGATGCATCCATCAATAAGCATGTTTCCGAATAGGGAATTCTATGGACAATATGATTTCTGATGGTCCGAATGTCAAAGAGAGAACCTACGAGAGGCTTTTTCTTCAAGGAAGTATGTATGGCTCTTATTCCTTCATAAATGTAAGCTATGGCCAAGAGGGCTTTGATAACAGACATAGCACAAAAAACATGGTGGAGGTAGCTGTGCCGCCGATATGTTGCAAGACTCTTTAAAGGTACTTCTTTTCTATTATAGTCAAGTGGAAAGTTTTAGAATTCTTGAAAACAAAAACAGAAAGCAGAACACAGAACGCAGAAAATAAAACATTACCAAATGGGCTATAACTTTTTAGTGTTTTCTGCCTGAATCATGATCCATAAGTGAGGATTCTGATGTCTGGCTGCATTATTCCCCACTGCAGAATCTGAGGGCCTCAAAACAATTTTTTTGGTCAGTTTTCAAGTTTTTGGAAAAACAAAAATAGAAACAGAAGCATTACCAAACAGGCTGTCAATTTTATATTGTTTTCTGCCTTAATCGTGAGTTCTACAGAATCTAAGGGCGTCAAAACAGAAGGTTAGGATTGGTTGCATATCACCATACAAGGCTCAAGTATTTGCACTTGAACAAAAATTTGGAAAAACGTACAACACAGATGCAGAACAGTGACTTTTCTGTAAGTGTTCGATCTGTTGATGGGTTTCAAGGTGGTGAGGAAGATGTCATAATTATCTCTACTGTGCGATGCAATGGGCGTGGATCAGTGGGCTTTCTTTCAATCGTCAAAGAGCCAATGTGGCTCTCACTCGAGCAAGGTATTGTTTTTTCCATAGCCGAACCTTGTGATAATTAAGCTCTACTTTACTGTGTGGTAATTTTTTTTTTTTTTTTTTTTTTTGGGGGGGGGGGGGGGGGGGGGGGGGTGGTATAGGCATTGCCTTTGGATTTTGGGGAATGGTGCTACTTTGATTAATAGCGGCAGTGTGTGGACAAAAAATTAGTGTAGATGCCAAGGCTCGGGGTCGTTTTTATGATGCGAATGATGACAACAATTTAGCTCAAGCTGTTGGAGGCGCCTTAGTTGAGCTTAACCAACTTGATACATTACTCATGCCCGGTTCTTTTCTGTTTAGTAATACAAGGTGGAAGGTATATATATATATATGCTCTCTTTAATTGTCAACAATTATAACTATTAAAACCCTTTCATATCAAACAATTCCATGCATCGTATATTAAAAATTGTCAAACATGGTTGCAGAAATCAATGCTTTTTTCCTTAGAAGAGTTGAATCAGAAGCTCCCTAGAAAGAATTATGAAAATTCTCCTGTTGTAGTTGTGTTTTTATTTTCCCAAAAAACACACAAAAACTTAGGAGATGAACTGTTTAAACATCAAAAGGCTATTTTAGAATTATTGAGAACTGTTTTTGCATAAAACTGTAAATGATGATGGTTTCCTTAAACAAAGTGGTTTTCTCAAGAATAATTCTAGAAACAATTTGCCAAACAAGTTTCTTTTTTTTTTTTTTTTTGAAAAATAAAAACACAACCACAAAGTAGTTTTTTGAATTTTCAAGAAACGTTTCTGCTGAAAAAAAAAAACGCAGAGTGTTTTCCAACTTTTCATAGTATGTGTTTCTAAAAGCACCAAAATGAAAACACATCCAAACAAGTTTTCTTTTGCAATTTAGTTCATAATATATAGCAAGCAATTTGCATATTCGTGAACTTGTTGACCTCAACTCTTATCATTTTGGTCATCTTAACTCTGCTCTTTCTGTGTTGATGGCAAGAAAAAGTTACTAATCAGATCAAGTTTGGAAGATTTAGCAAGTAACTATTTGAATTTTTACAATTAGATATTCAATGCTAGGTGTTACCATTCCATGTTTGTAGATGAGCTAAACTGTGTTTCCCAAACAAAAGCAATATGTACTTCATTCACAATAGAAATTAAATGTCTTTGGTTGATCACATGAATTTTTTGTTCTTAAATTACAAGTCTCACTATTTGATCGTCGCCCTTATTATTTGTTATAGGTTTGCTTTGGCGATGATTTTAGGAAATCCATGACTAGAATCAAGAACATAGAGATTCGTAAGAAAGTGCTTTCTCTCTTACAAAATCTTTCGAGTGGCTTGCATCAGAATCAGAAGAACAAAGTTCTAAACTTGAATGGGACTTCTTCTCAACTGTTGGAGGTGCACCAGGTCAATGAATTTCTGAATCTCATATGGAGCATAGACATTGTTAGGGAAAATTCAAAAGACATCCAGGTTATAAAGGTTTGGGACATTTTGCCATCGGCCAAGATACCTAAACTAGCAGAGCATTTCGATGACTTATTTGGGAATTATACAGTTGACAAGATGAACCACTGCAAATGCAGAAGACTCGAAGGGTACACAAGATGCACCTTTTTTTGCCATAATTTTCTTCCTAATTTATTTATTTATTGTCATGATCTAGAAGTTAAACTAGATGTTTTTTGATCAAATGATCTGTTCGATATATTAATGATACAAAAATAAAAATAAAAATAAAAATGAAAATTTTGTTTGAAATGTTGGTCAAAACTTGCAGCTACTGAGCACAACATGACCATATTTTCCCCCCTCTTAAATGGCATGACAAAGGCATATATATAAATTACTATTGCTTTTGTTGTTTCTTGGTAAAGTTTCTTCAATAAGTAGAAGATAGAAGGTCGCAATTTTTTCAGTAATATTAACAGAACTTAATGACATTTCCATCAACCCTATCAGAATCATGCCACCATAATGCTTGCCACCGCCACAACAATCTAGCCTCCATCACACACCCCGTCGTTCCCACTGCCTCACTACCTGTGTCCTTTGACTACCCATCAGAATCATCATTTTATGAGCTTAGGGGATGACCCGGTGGTTTGGTCGTTGTACACTCCCAAGCTCATAGCAGGGTTTTAATCCCTGCGACGACCTTCCCCGTTCCCTGTCCCTGCAATTAGTGTCTTGTTTCATTTTTCATGCTCTTGAAAACAAAAACAATGGAAAGTTCGAAAACATCCATCATTTTGATAGAGTTTATATTTTTTGCAAAAATAAGTTTTGAAAATTAAAAAATGTTTTATTTTCCAAAAAAGACTTTTTTTTTGCCTCTGCCTTCTCAAAAACAATTTTCAGAAGCGGTTTTTTAAACAAGTTTATTGCTTCTATTGTTTGTGTCTCCATTTCTCCTTCATTGTGTTGCCACTACCTCCATCTAGTCACGTATAAGCATCTTGCCGCTTGATATGCAATTTCTGTGTATAAGTTGTCTGTATCTCATGCTATGTATTCTTCGGGGCATAAGGATTAGGGGAAAAGGAATTGGATTTTTTTTTGGTGGCAAAATTGAGAAGCTGTAGAAAGTTTCTCATAAAAAGGTTTTTATTTTGTTTTGTTTTTTTTTTTTGATTCTGTGTAATCTTTCATTTGCTACAGGAATTTAGTGGTTCCAGTGACTTCGCCAGCCAACTCAAGTTCTGGTACGAAGGCTAATCTGGCTGATGCTGATCATGTTCAGTTTTTACAAAGCCCAGTAGCTTCACTAAGTCTGAAGGATACACCAACGGGATCATCATATAGTAGGTGAGTACTTGGAAAATTCAGCCTTATTATAATCAGTCCTCTTTACTTGCAACACAAGGTTAGAACCGTTAAAAAAAACTAGTGGAAATGGCTGGCTTATTTTTATTTTTATTTTTATTTCCTTGTTTAATGTTTTATTATTGGACACCGGGGATGTGGAGTCCAAAATGCACTACAACAAATCTAGGCTATTGTGACAAAATTTGGTGAAAAAAATTATTTTTGTCTTAGAATGTAACCCAAAAATGAAAAAATATTACTTTTGCCGTTTGTTTTAATTTTTCTCAACTATAGGAGACGAAAAAATAAATTTGTCAGAAAAAATGAGGCACCAATTTTTTTCTCGTTGGTGCCAATTATTTTAGCTAATTGGAGACGGACATTTTTGTTATAAAATTTTAAATTTTTTTGTGAGAAAAGGAATTTGTCACTAATAAATTACAACATTAATGACATTTCTATCGACACTATCAGAATCATACCACCATAATGCTTGCCACCGCCACAGTAACCTAGCCTTTATCATACACCCCCTCGCTTCCACTGCCTCACTGCCTGTGTCCTTTGACTACCCATCAGAATCATAATTTGATGAGCCTAGTGGATGACCCGGTGGTTTGGTCGTTGTACACTCCCAAGCTCATAGCAGGGTTTTAATCCTTGCGACGACCTTCCCCGTTCCGCATCCCTGCAATTGGTATCTTTTTTCATTTTTCATGTTCTTGAAAACAAAAACAATGGAAAGTTCAATAACATACAGCATTTTGATGTAGTTTATATTTTATGCAAAAATAAGTTTTGAAAATTAAAGAAGTGTTGTTGGTAACCATTTTGTTTTCAGTTTATATTTACAAAAATTTTAAAAACTATTATAAAAACTTGTTTGATAATTTTTTTGAGTCTATAAATGGTTGTCTCAGTTTGGAAAAAACGTAAACTTAAAAAATTAGGTTACATTGGATTTTAAACAGAAATTTAAAACTTTGATTAACAAAATTTTTTTTCAATTAATTTTTTCTTAAAATTTTTTTTGTAATTAGTTTTTTTTTTTAAAATTAAAATGTGTATGATCCCATTGTCATAAATAATAAAAAATAAAGATAAATATTTTAGGCTAGAACAAATATATTTTTTAGTTTATGTTTTTAATTTTTTTTAAATATTTTGTTCAAAGTAGATGCGTTTGTAATTTATGTTTTTCTAAAAATAAAAAAAAATCAGTTTATAAAATTTTTGTAAACATAAACCAAAAACATAAACATTACCAAACACTACCATGATGTTTTATTTTCCAAAAAAGACTTTTTTTTCCTTCTCAAAAACAATTTTCAGAAACAGTTTTTCAAACAAGTTTATTGCTTCTATTATTTGTGTCTCTATTTCTCATCCATTGTGTTGCTTCTATTATCCGTGTCTCTATTTCTCCTCCATTGAGAAGCTCTAGAAAGTTTCTCATAAAAAGGTTTTTGTTTTTGTTTTTTAATTCTATGTAATCTTTCAATTGCTACAGGAATTTAGCGGTTCCAGCGACTTTGCCAGCCAACTCAGGTTCTGGTACGAAGGCTAATCTGGCTAATACTGATCATGTTCAGCCTTTACAAAGTCGAGTAGGTTCACTAAGTCTGAAGGATACACCTGCGGGATCATTGTATAAAAGGTGAGTACTTGGAAAATTCAGCCTTATTATAATCAGTCCTCTTTACTTGCAACACAAGGTTAGAGCTGTTAAAAAAACTTGTGGAAATGGCTGGCTCATTTTTATTTTTATTTTTATTTTCATTTCCTTGTTTAATGTTTTATCAATGGACACCGGGGATGTGGAGTCCAAAATGCACTACAACAAATCTAAGCTATTGTGACGAAATTTGCTGACAAAATTTATTTTCGTCTTAGAATGTAACCAAAACATAAAGAAATATTACTTTTGTCATTTGTTTTAATTTTTCTCAAAACTATAGGAGACGAAAAAATAAATTCTTCAAAAAAAATGAGGCACCAATTTTTTTCTCGTTAGCGCCAATTATTTTAACTCATTGGAGATGGACATTTTGTCATAAAATTTAAATTTGTTTTGTGAGAAACGGAATTCGTCACTAATAAATTCCAAATTTAATGACATTTCCATCAACCCTATCAGAATCATGCCACCAAAATGCTTGCCACCGCCACAATAACCTAGCCTTTATCACACACCCCTCGCTTCCACTGCCTCACTACCTGTGTCCTTTGACTACCCATCAAAATCATCATGTTATGAGCTTAGGGGATGACTTGGTGGTTTGGTTGTTGTACACACCCAAGCTCATAGTAGGGTTTTAATCCCTGGGATGACCTTCCCCATTCCCCATCCCTGCAATTGGTATCTTTTTTCATTTTACTTGTTCTTGTAAACAAAAATAATGGAAAGTTCGGAAGCATACAGCATTTTGATATAGTTTATAGTTTTTGCAAAAATAAGTTTTAAAAATTAAAAAAGTGTTGTTTGGTAACCATTTTGTTTTCAGTTTATATTTACAAAAATTTTAAAAACTGTCATAAAAACTTGTTTGATAATTCTTTTAGTTCATAAATGGTTGTCTCGGTTTGTAAATTTGAGGAAAAAATGTAAACTCAAAAAATGAGTTTCCGTTGGATTTTAAATAGAAATTTAAAAATTTGACTAAGAAATTTTTTTCTTTAATTAATTTTTTTTTCAAATAATTTTTTTCAATTAACTTTTTTAATAATTTTTTTTTTCAATTATAATGTGTATGATCCAATTGTCATAAATAATATAAAATAAATATAAATATTTTAGGCATGCCTGAACAAACATATTTTTTAGTTTATGTTTTTAAAATTTTTTTAAATATTTTGTTCAAACCAAACGCGTTTGTAGTTTAAGTTTTTCTAAAAAAAAAAAAAAAATCAGTCTATAAATTTTTTGTAAACATAAACCAAAAACATAAAAGTTAGCATATGCTAGATGTTATATTTTCCGAAAAAGACTTTTTTTTTTCTTCTCAAAAACAAATTTCAGAAGCAGTTTTTCAAACAAGTTTATTGCTTCTATTATCTGTGTCTCTATTTCTCCTCCATTGTGTCGCCACTACCTCCATCTGGTCACGTATAAGCATCTTGCCTCCTGATATGCAATTTTTGTGTCTAAGTTGTCTGTGTCTCATGCTATGTATTCTTCGGGGCATGAGGATTAGGAGAAAAGGAATTGGATTTTTTTTTTTTGGTGGCAAAATTGAGAAACTCTAGGAAGTTTCTCATAAAAAGGTTTTTGTTTTTGTTTTTTTTAATTTTTGTTTAATTCAATGTAATCTTTCAATTGCTACAGGAATTTAGCGGTTCCAACCACTTCGCCAACCAACTCAAGTTCTGGTACGAAGGCTAGTCTGGCTGATGCTGATCATGTTCAGTTTTTACAAAGCCCAGTAGCTTCACTAAGTCTGAAGGATACATCTGTGAGATCATCATATAGTAGGTGAGTACTTGGAAAATTCAGCCTTATTATAATCAGTCCTCTTTACTTGCAACAAAAGATTAGGACCGTTAAAAAAACTTGTGGAAATGGCTGGCTTATTTTTATTTTTATTTTCATTTCCCTGTTTAATGTTTTATCAATGGACACTGGGGATGTGGAGTCCAAAATGCACTACAACAAATCTAAGCTATTGTGATGAAATTTAGTGAAGAAATTTATTTTCGTCTTAGAATGTAACCTAAACATGAAGAAATATTACTTTTGTTGTTTGTTTTAATTTTTCACCAAACTATAGGAGACGAAAAAATAAATTCGTTAGAAAAAAGGAGGCACCAATTTTTTTCTCGTTAGCGCCAATTATTTAAGCTCACTGCAGACGGACATTTTTGTCATAAAATTTAAATTTTTTTTGCGAGAAAGGGAATTTGTCACTAATAAATTCCAAACTTAATGACATTTCCATCAACCCTACTAGAATCATGCCACCATATTGCTTGCACCGCCACAATAACCTGGCCTTTATCACACACCCCCTCGCTCCCACTGCCTCACTACCTGTGTCCTTTGACTACCCATCCGAATCATCATTTTATGAGCTTAGGGGATGACTCGGTGGTTTGGTCGTTGTACACACCCAAGCTCATAGCAGGGTTGTAATCCCAGCGACGACCTTCCCCATTCCCTATCCCCACAATTGGTATCTTTTTTTTTTTTGATCAGCAAAGAAATCTTTATTGATGGCAACATACAAAGTATGGAAAAGTACATCAATAAAGAGGAGCTTGGAGCTAAAACGAAGCTCCAAGCGCCAGTTGGTGAGAAACCAACCGAAAGAAAATAAGAGAAGAAAGGGGAAGAAACATTGCATTAGAACAACAAAACAAAAACTAACACCAATACCTCATCCCCTTGTTCTGAGTCTAAACTCCTCTGCACAAGCCATGCATACCAAAACATGATTCAGAACCTCAACTATACCAGCTCATAATTCAGAGTTCAGAACATCAACCCACTCCAGCCCAGACAGCACAGACTTCCACAAGAACCAGTTCAACTTCAGCCACTCAAACCAGAGATCAAAGCAGCACAAACATCCACAAAACACAAACCACCCAGAGCTCCAGTAAACCAATGCAGCAGCCAAAACACTACTAGACCAACTCTACCAGAACAGAATAAAAACTAGATCCCAAACAGCCAAGACACTATCAATGCAGCAGCCAAAACAGTACCAATGCATCAACAATTATACTAGACCAACGCTACCTATGCATCAGCCAACACGACCCCAGCCATGACACTGCCAGCAATAGCATTACAACTCCCTCCTACTAACTGCACTATGAGGATATTTAATTTCTTGGGTCTAGACAGAACTGCAGCAAAACAGAACCAAAAAACTGCAGCAAAACAGAAACCAAGGCAGCATAGATCTAGAGCAGACTACAACCCAAGCCTCCAATCGAACAGCACAACAGGGGATCTCTGGGTAAAGGGCAACACTAACTGCAGATTATCTAAGAACTTCACACACTAAGTACAGCCCCCCAACCATCCTCCATATACAGCAGGCAACCAGGCATACATCAGGCTAGAGCTAAACCAACTTAGACCTACCACACACCGGATTTACACCCAGCTGCACACAAACCACTACTGATCTGAACCTTACTGCTGTGAACTTCTACAACCAGATATACAACCAGCAATTAGACATCAAACTTCTACTACTCTGAACCTTACTGCCATCTGATCTGGTAGAGGTTGGACACTAAATCATGGACTGAATACTCCACCTTCAAGTGCCTTTTGGACCACAAAGCTACCTGCACCTTCACTCGTTCGCAAAGAACTCGTATATCAGGAATAGCATCCTTAAATAAGCATTGGTTTCTCAATCTCCAAACTGACCATAAAACTACAGAGGGAATAATCTTCCAAACTTTGAGTACCCAAGACTTGAGATTATGTCGGCCCCCATTCCACCACTGCACCAGACCTTCTATAGAACCTGGAATAGCCCAAATCTGATCCCACCATTCTACCATGTGAGACCAACATTTCCATACCAAAGGGCACATCAGAAGCACATGTTCAACAGTTTCCACCTCCGCTTGGCAAAAAACGCACAAATTACTAGCACCCAAATGAAGAACCCTAATTTTTTGAAGAAATGATGAAGTTTTAACTTTGCCACGCCACGCCAAGCCAACCAACAGAAAAATTGCATCTTTGGAGGGGCCAAACTCTCCCAGACCCCTGCTGGGACTACCAGATCATTCCCACCAACTGCAGCCCTCTATCTCTATACAGAGGCAATAGTGAACTGACCTGACTTCTTTGCTAGCCAGGAGCAGGAGTCCTCTACCCCATCTCTGAGCCTAGGAGTGAAGAGCAACATACCTACCAGCCTCTGTAGCTCCTCTTCTTCCCAAGCTAGGAGAGGCCTTCTGAATTGAAGCTGCCACCTACCTGAGGCACCAATCTTTGCACTAATCTGCTGTAGGGAATCCTCCTTCTCTGTGGATAAACTGAACAACCTAGTAAATTCATCCTTCAGCCCTCTGCCACCTAACCAAGGGTCGTACCAAAACTTTATCCTCTTCTCATTGCCCACTATTATTTGAACCTGTTCTCCAAAAAATTCTCCCAATTGCTGATTAACTGTAGAAAGTTGTGAAATATCCTTCCACACCAGTGAGACCTCTACTGGATGATTCAACCAAGGAGACCATCCCCCACCAATTTTACCATACTTAGAGCAGATCACTTCTTTCCACAGAGCTTTATCCTCACTACCATACCTCCACCACCACTTAAGCAACAAGCACTCATTGACCACACCTAAGTCCCTTATGCCCAAGCCACCTTGATTCTTACCTTTTGTGACCTCCTTCCATTTAACCATGTGCACCTTCCTGCTGGCAGCAGAACTACTCCAGAGAAAATTTGCTTGAATCTTAGAAATAGCTTTTACTACCCCCTTAGGCATTTTAAAGATTGACAGGAAGTAGATAGGCAAGTTAGACAAGGCCGATTTGATCAAAGTCAATCTTCCTGCATACGACAACAATCTCCTTTTCCAAGAAGAAAGCTTCTTCTGAAATTTCGCCACTACAGGATCCCAAGTGCTCTTCCTTCTAGGATTTGCTCCAAGAGGCAAACCTAAAAAATTAATAGGCAACTTATTAGGCAGACAGTTGAGCACCTTTGCGAACTCCTTGGTCTGGTCTTCATTAAAACCCACCCCACAAACCACACTTTTGTGGAATTTATCCTTAAACCAGAGATCACCTCAAAACACCTGAAAACTCTTTTAATATTGAAGACTTCTTCCATACCTCCTTCACAGAAAATGATGGTGTCATCAGCAAATTGAAGATGAGAGATGCCCAGCTGATTAGAACCTACTAATGCTCCCTTAAATAAGCCCTTCTCAATAGCCCTACCCAACAAAAGATTAAGGCCTTCAGCTGCTACAATGAACAAAAAAGGAGATAGAGGGTCACCTTGCCTTAATCCCTTTTGAGGTTGAAACTCCTCCGTTGGTGAACCATTAACTAATACAGACACCATAGTTGTTGTAACACAAGTCTTCATCCACCTAATCCACCTTGCCTCAAAGCCAAAACTCCCCAACATAGATAGCAAAAAATCCCAACTTAACGAATCATAGGCTTTCTCGAAATCCAACTTCAAGATAATTCCTTTCTTCCTAGCTCTGTGCCACCCATCTACAACTTCATTGGCGATCAACACTCCATCCAATATATGTCTACCAGTCTTTGAAGTGGCTTGCTGGCTTTGGATGTACTCCTCACAATTGGTATCTATTTTCATTTTTCATGTTCTTGAAAACAAAAACAATGGAAAGTTCAGAAACATCCAGCACTTTGATATAGTTTATATTTTCTGCAAAAATATGTTTTGAAAATTAAAAAGTGTTGTTTGGATAACCATTTTGTTTTCAGTTTATATTTATAAAAATTTTAAAAACTATCATAAAAACTTGTTTGATTATTTTTTTGGTTCATAAATGGTTGTCTCAGTTTGCAAATTTGGGAAAAAAACGTAAACTAAAAAAATGAGTTTGCGTTGGATTTTAAATAGAAATTTAAAAATTTGAATAACAATTTTTTTTCAAGTAATTTTTTTTTCAAATATTTTTTTTTCAATTAATTGTTTTTTCAGTTATTTTTTTTCCAATTAATTTTTTTTAATTATTTTTTTTCAATTATAATGTGTATGATCCCCTTGTCATAAATAATAAAAAATAAATATAAATATTTTAGGTCTGAACAATCATATTTTTTAGTTTATGTTTTTAAAATTTTTCAAATATTTTGTTCAAACCAAACACGTTTGTAGTTTATGTTTTTCTGAAAATAAACAAAAATCAGTTTATAAAATATATGTAAACATAAACAAAAAACATAAACGTTACCAAATGCTACCATGATGTTTTATTTTCTAGAAAAGACTTTTTTTTTTTCCTTCTCAATAACAATTTCCAGAAGCGGTTTATCAAACAAGTTTATTTCTTCTATTATCTATGTCTGTATTTCTCCTCCATTGTGTTGCCACTACGTCCATCTGGTCACGTATAAGCATCTTGCCTCTTGATATGCAATTTTTGTGTCTAAGTTGTCTGTATCTCATGCTATGTATTCTTTGGTGCATGAGGATTAGGGGAAAAGGAATTGGATTTTTTTGGGTGGCAAAATTGAGAAGCTCTAGAAAGTTTCTCATAAAATGGTTTTTATTTTTTTTGTTTGTTTGTTTGTTTGTTTGTTTGTTTTTTTTTTAAATCTATGTAATCTTTCAATTGCTACAGGAATTTAGCATTTCCAGCGACTTTGCCAGCCAACTCAAGTTCTGGTACAAAGGCTAATCTGGCTGATGCTAATCATGTTCAGTTTTTACAAAGCCGAGTAGCTTCACCAAGTCTGAAGGATACACCTGCGGGATCATCATATAGTAGGTGAGTACTTGGAAAATTCAGCCTTATTATAATCAGTCCTCTTTACAAGCAACACAAGGTTAGAATCGTTAAAAAAACTTGTGGAAATGACTAGCTTATTTTTATTTTTATTTTTATTTTCATTTCCTTGTTTAATGTTTTATCAATGGACACCGGGGATATGGAGTCCAAAATGCACTACAACAAATCTAGGCTATTGTGACGAAATTTGGTGAAAAAATTTATTTTCGTCTGAGAATGTAACCCAGACATGAAGAAATATTACTTTTGTCATTTGTTTTAATTTTTCTCAAAAGTATAGGAGATGAAAAAATAAATTCGTCAGAAAAAATGAGGCACCAATTTTTTTTCTCGTTAGCGCCAATTATTTTAGCTCATTGGAGGCGGTCATTTTTGTTAGAAAATTTAAATTATTTTTGCAAGAAAAGGAATTCGTCATTAATAAATTCCAAACTCAATGACATTTCCATCAACCCTATCAGAATCATGCCACCATAATGCTTGCCACCGCCATAATAACTTAGCCTTTATCACACACCCCCTCGCTCCAACTTCCTCACTTCCTGTGTCCTTTGACTACCCATTAGAATCATCATTTTTTGTGCTTAGGGGATGACTTGGTGGTTTGGTCGTTGTACACTCCTAAGCTCATAGCAGGGTTTTAATCCCTGTGACGACCTTCCTCGTTCCCCATCGTGGCAATTGGTATCTTTTTTCATTTTTCATGTTCTTGAAAACAAAAACAATGGAAAGTTTGAAAACATCCAGCATTTTGATATAGTTTATATTTTCTGCAAAAATAAGTTTTGAAAATTTAAAAAAGTGTTGTTTTGTAACACTTGAGACAGAGTATATGAATTGAACAATTATTTTATTCAATGATTATTATTTGTTACACACACTTGTGGAGATATATATACACTATGCTAGGATGATAAGTATAAGAAGATGAGAATGATAAGCATGCAACTAAGTGATCAATCTAAACTACAATTCGGAAGATTCTGGACTCTGTAAATCTTATCTCAACAGCCCCCCTCAAGCTGAACATTCGAGGGAACGAATTTGCAACTTATCATGGAAGAACCGGAACGACTGTGCTTGGAGCCCTTTGGTGAAGATATCCGCAACCTGGTCCTTAGTGGAAATGAACTGAATTTGAAGCTCTTGGCGAGCCACCCTTTCACGGACAAAGTGAAAATCAATCTCGACATGCTTGGTACGAGCATGGAAGATGGGGTTAGCCGATAAATAGGTAGCACCAAGATTGTCACACCATAAAATTAGTGGGGCGGAGAATGACACACCGAGCTCAGAAAGTAAGGATGTAAGCCATGAAATTTCAGCGGATATGTTAGCCAAGGCCTTGTATTCAGACTCAGTAAAGGAGCGAGCCACCGTCCGTTGCTTCCGAGAAGACTAAGACACTAAGTTGTCACCAAGAAAAACACCATACCCACTCGTAGATTTACGATCATCAACACTACCTGCCCAATTGGCATCAGAAAAGGCTTGCAGACAAGTAGGAGAGGCGGATCGAATCAGAAGCCCAAAATCGCAAGTATGTTTGAGATAGCAAAGGATTCGCTTGACGGCTTGCCAGTGGTCTTCCGTCGGTGAATGCATAAATTGACAAACCTTGTTGATAGCAAAGGAGATATCCGGCCTTGTCAAGGTGAGGTATTGAAGGGACCTAACCACCATGCGATAACGTGCAGGATCACCCAAGGGAGAGCCGTGAGCAGAAGTGAGCTTGGAGGTGGTGAGATGGACGTCTGAACAGGCTTGGATTGATGCATACCAGACTTGGTTAATAAATCCAAAATATATTTTTGTTGAGAGAGTAATAACCCAGAAGACTGGTAATGAGCTTCAATTCCCAAAAAATAATGGAGAGCACCAAGATCTTTGATGGCAAATTCTTGGCCAAGAGTATGAAGTAGTTGTTACATAAAATCTGAGGAGTTACCAGTGAGCAATATGTCATCGACATGAATAAAGAGATAGACCAGAATACTACTATGTCGATAAATAAACAAAGAGCTATCTGCTTTTGATGGAGTAAAGTTGTGCTTGATTAAAAAACCAGTGAGGCGAGAAAACCAAGCACGTGGAGCCTGTTTTAAACCATAGAGAGATTTGTGAAGCTTGCACACGAACGATGGATGATTGTCATCAACAAACCCAGGTGGTTGATGCATGAACACCTCCTCTTGAAGAACACCATGTAGAAAGGCATTGTGAACATCAAGTTGACGAACCGACCAACCATATGAAGTACCAACAGACAAGACAGTGCGGATGGTAGTGGGTTTAACCACCAGACTGAAAGTTTTGAAATAATCAAGACCCTCTTGTTGATGAAACCCCTTTGCAACCAAGCGCGCCTTGTGACGCTCAATAGTACCATCGGCCCGACATTTTATCCGAAACACCCATTTACAACCCACAATATTCATACTGGGAGTAGCGGGTTGCAAACTCCAAGTGCCATTTCTAATAAGGGTAGTAATTTCTGCCGTCATGGCTTGACGCCAAACGGGTGATTTATTTGTGGAAGTGAAACAGGTAGGTTCAAGGGATTTAGCAGAAGTAGAAGAGGTGGTGAGTAATGCAGTGGGTTAGAAGACATATGGCGAAGAACCATTGGATGAGTTCGCAAAGGAACAGGGGAAGGGAGGGAAGAGGAAGTGAGGTCCACCACGAGATTAAGACCACAAGGATTATGGTAAAAAGAAGCCGGTGTGGGAGGTAAGCTGGTAGGAGTAATAGAAGAGGAGGTAGGGGACGGTGGGGAAGATGGCAGTGGTAAGGCAGTGGGTAAATGAGGGATAGGAGGTGGAGACAGAGCTTGAACAGGTTGATGTTGAGCAGCGGCAGCAGTGGGCCGTAGCCCAGCAGTGTGTGGCATGGGAGAAACAGGCCGTGAGACAGCAGGGGACGGGAAAGCAGCTGTGGAGGAGGATTGAAGTGGAGGAGTGAACACAGGAGAAGGAATGGAAGAAGACTCAACATGTATTGGTGACGCAAGATAAGGACCCGAAGAAGAGGGAGTGGGAATAGAAGAAAGGGGCCGTGGGGTTGAAAATGGAAAGGTCGATTCATCAAACCGGACATGGCGAGCAAGATAAATGCAGGTGGTGACGGGATCGAGACATCGATAACCAAGGTGAGAGGGACTATATCCAAGAAAAACACACGGAGTGGACCGAAAAGACATTTTATGTTTGTTGTAGGGGCGAAGAAATGGAAAACAAAGACACCCAAATTTTTTTAAAAATTTGTAGTCCGGGGATTTTGCGAAAAGACATTGTAGAGGAGAAAGATTATTAGTGACCCTAGACAGCATGCGATTGATGAGTTTAACAGCAGTTTCAAACGCAAAGTCCCAATATTTATAAGGCACAGATGCATGAGCAAGAAGGGTGAGACCGGTTTCAACAATATGACGGTGACGGCGTTCCACCGGGCCATTTTGCTCATGGGTATGTAGACAGGGGTGACGGTGAATAATGCCCATGGGTTGAAAATATGTATTGAGTTTGTGATATTCACCACCCCAATCGGTTTGAATAATTTTAATTTTGCATGAGAATTGGCATTCAACCAAAGCTTGAAATTTAGGAAATATTTGGAAAACATCAGATTTATGAGAGATAGGAAAATACCAAATAAATTTTGAATAATCATCCAGAAATATTACAAAGAATTTGTGACCATTACTGGACAATACTGGGGATGGACCCCAAACACCACTAAAATCTAGATCTAAAGGAGCTAAACTACGACTGGAGGAAGATGGTAAGGAGAGCCTTGATGATTTGCCAAGTTGACAAGCAGGACACATTGCAGCAGGGGACTTGTTGGAAACCGGAAGATTATGAGACCGGAGAATTTGACAAAGGACATGGTGATGTGGATGACCAAGACGACCATGCCAATGGGTGGAGGACACAACTCCGGAGGAGAGTGCGGTAGGAGAAACTAGGGAAGGAGAGAAACGGTAAAGACCACTATCATTCTTGCCGTGGAGTAGAACTTTCTTGGAGAGTTGATCCTTAACCAAAAAATGTGAGGGGTAAAATTCAAAGAAAACGTTATTATCTTTAGTAAATTGATGAACCGATAATAAAGATTTTGAAAATGTGGGCACATGAAGAACAGGGGAAACTGTAAAATAGGTGGACGGAGAGGTGATAGAGGATGAACCAATATGAGAGATAGGAATACCCATACCGTTGCCAACTCGAAGATGAGAAGGGCTATGATAATCTTCAATGTGAGAGAGAGAGGCAAGATCCGGGGTGACATGGTGAGTGGCCCCGGTGTCCGAAAACCAGTTATACTGAGAGGAGGAGGAGAAACTTGGATCACCAGAAGTGCTGGAAGAAGACGGGCAGAAAGGAGTGAAATGTGCACTTGGAGCCACAGTTTGATCAAAACGATGATAGCATTGAGCGACAGTGTGACGCATGCGGGTGTAAAGTTGACAGCGAACTCTGGTGTCATTGGAGGATGTAGGAAGAAGACTGTCATGGGACGAGCCTAAGCCAAGAAACGTGGGACGAACACCCCCGATAGAGCCAGAAACATAAGAAATGAAAGAACGATCACGGTTGCATCCACGACCATGGCCACCACGGGTTGAACCACCACGAAATCGGCCTCGGGAAGTAGTGTGAGTGAAATTAGCCTGTGGAGCAGTAATAGAGGCTGGAGGCGTAGTGTCCCGATGGTAAAAGAATTCATAACTTAAGGGAAGACTATGCAATTCGGAAAAAGAAACAGGGTCCGAATGAGCGGTGAGGGTCGTGATGAGATCTTTAAAATCAGAGTGAATGCCTTGGAAAACATATAAATTAAACTGTGCTGATGAAAGAGGTGCACCAGCAGCGGCAAGTTCATCGGCAAAAGATTTGGCCTCCTGAAGATAAACGGTGGCAGGACGATCATTTTGCTTGAGTTGCTGAAGACCCAGACGGAGTTGGAGCAGCTGAGTATGAGACGGAGAAGCAACGGATTGCTCAAGAGTGAGCCACAGTGCGCGAGAAGAAGTGCAACCAACAGCGAGGGGAAGAATATCCTCTGAAAGAGAAGCGATAAGAAGACTCAAAATGAGTTGATCTTGTCGTTCCCAAACAAAGTGGGCAGGATTGGTTGTGACTGTACCGTCAATGGTAGTGGTGGACTGCGGGCAAGGAAGAGTACCGTCAATGTATTGAAAGAGATGTTGGCCACGAAGATAAGGGAAAATTTTTTTAGAGGTGAGTTTGAGAGAGATAAAATGGTGGGCATGGGTAAGGGATGAAGAAGATGAAGGTGGTACAGAATTAGATGAAGTAGTAGTACTGTTATTAGAGGAAGAAATTTCGGATGCCATGAGAAGATTGGCTCTGATACCAACTTGAGACAGAGTATATGAATTGAATAATTATTTTATTCAATGATTATTATTTGTTACACACACTTGTGGAGATATATATATACACTATGCTAGGATGATAAGTATAAGAAGATGAGAATGATAAGCATGCAACTAAGTGATCAATCTAAGCATGCAACTAAGTGATCAATTTAAACTACAATTCAGAAGATTCTGGACTCTGTAAATCTTATCTCAACAGTAACCATTTCGTTTTCAGTTTATATTTACAAAAATTTTAAAAAATGTTGTAAAAACTTGTTTGATAATTTTTTTGGTTCATAAATGGTTGTCTCAGTTTATAAATTTGAGAAAAAAGTGTAAACTCAAAAAATAAGTTTAGTTGGATTTTAAATAGAAATTTAAAAATTTGACTAACAAATTTTCTTTTTCAATTAATTTTTTTTTCAAATAATATTTTTTTCAATTATTTTTTTGGGAAAATTATTTAGAAGTCCTATTAGGGAGACTTGTGCTACATTTGGTCTCACAAAAAAACTTATGTTCCCATAAGTCCTGTGGGAAGTTTCTTGACATATTTACCCTCAATATTAGTTGTTAATATCATAAATAATAATAAAACCATATATAAGGAAATTGATATAAACGTAACGTAACGTAACACCTACATAAACGTAACGTGACACCTATACGTAACGTGACATCTACATAAACGTAACGTAACGTGACACCTACATAAACGTAACGTGACACCTATATAAACGTAACGTGACATATCTACATAAACGTAACGTAATGTGACACCTACATAAACATAACGTGACACCTATGATCTAAGAATAAACGTAACGTAACGTGACACCTATATAAACGTAACGTAACGTGACACCTATATAAACGTAACGTGACATATCTACATAAACGTAACGTAATGTGACACTTATATAAACGTAACGTGACACCAATATGAACATAATGTGACACCTACATAAACGTAACGTAACGTGACACCTATATAAACGTAATGTGACATTTACATAAACGTAACGTAATGTGTCACGTTACGTTTCGCAAACTTAATAAGTTTTTACATAAACGTAGCGTAATGTGTCACGTTACGTTTTGCAAACTTAATAAATTTTTATTTTTTTAATCCGTTTGTTTTGAAATAGATATATAATCTTAATATATTTTTATTTTGTATTATTAATTATAAAATATTTATTTTTTGAATTTTTCTTTTTTTTTTCCGAGATTTTTTCTGCCATGTATATGGATACTTGATCCATAATTCCGATCCGATCCGCTTTTGTGTATGTGTGTGTAAATATTCCTGTTCCATATAACTACCCTGATAGATATTTATTTATCCGCAAAGAAATTCGCAAGTCATGTACAGGGGACAGGGACATATAACTACGCTGATAGATATTTATTTATTTCGCAAGATCTGGGGAACGCCGCAAAGAAGATCTGGGAGTGCATATATTTTATATATGTATGAAGAAATATGAGGGGTAAAAAGATTAGGATCTTGTGGAATATATTCTTATGAAAATAGGACTTAAGACTCTATAAGAAATTACACAGGACTTAGCCTAGCATAAGGTTCTGAAAAAGGACTTATAAATAAGTCTCCCTATTTTTTTTTTCAAGTATTTTCTTTTTCAATTAATTTTTTTGATTAATTTTGTTTTTCAATTATAATGTGTATGATCTCATTGTTGTAAATAATAAAAAATATATATAAATATTTTAGTCCAAAACAAAATATTTTTCAGTTTATGTTTTTAAATTTTTTTAAATATTTTGTTCAAATCAAACCCGTTTGTAGTTTATATTTTTCTAAAAATAAACAAAAATCAGCTTATAAAATTTTTGTAAACATAAACCAAAAACATAAACGTCACCAAATGCTACCATGATGTTTTATTTTGCAAAAAAGACTTTTTTTTCTTCTCAAAAACAATTTTCAAAAGCGAAGTTTATTGCTTCTATTATCTGTGTCTCTATTTCTCCTCCATTGTGTTGCCACTATCTCTATCTGGTCAAGTATAAGCATTTTGCCTCCTGATAAGGAATTTCTGTGTCTAAGTTGTCTGTGTCTCATGCTATGTTTTCTTCGGGGCATGAGGATTAGGAGAAAAGGAATTGGATTTTTTTCGGTGGCAAAATTGAGAAGCTCTAGAAAGTTTCTCATAAAAAGGTTTTTGTTTTGTTTTGGTTTATTTATTTATTTATTTTAATTCTATGTAATCTTTCAATTACTACAGGAATTTAGCAGTTCCAGCGACTTCGCCAGCCAACTCAAGTTCTGGTACGAAGGCTAATCTGGCTGATGTTGATCATGTTCAGTTTTTACAAAGCCGAGTAGCTTCACCAAGTCTGAAGGATACACCTGGGGTATCATCATATAGTAGGTGAGTACTTGGAAAATTCAGCCTTATTATAGTCAGTCCTCTTTACTTGCAACACAAGGTTGGAATTGTTAAAAAAAACTTGTGGAAATGGCTGGCTTATTTTTATTTTTATTTTCATTTCCTTGTTTAATGTTTTATCAATGGACATCGGGGATATGGAGTCCAAAATGCACTACAACAAATCTAGGCTATTGTGATGAAATTTTATGAAAAAATTTATTTTTGTCTGAGAATGTAACCCAGACATGAAGAAATATTACTTTTGTTGTTTGTTTTAATTTTTCTCAAAACTATAGGAGACGAAAAAATAAATTCGTCAGAAAAAATGAGGCACTATTTTTTTTTCTCGTTAGCGCCAATTATTTCAACTCATTGGAGACGGACATTTTTGTCATAAAATTTAAATTTCTTTGCGAGAAAAAGAATTCGTTACTAATAAATTCCAAACTTAATGACATTTCCATCAACCCTATTTGAATCATGCCACCATAATGCTTGCCACCGCCTCAATAACCTAGCCTCTATCACACACCCCCTCGCTCCCATTGCCTCACTACCTGTATCCTTTGACTACCCATCAGAATCATCATTTTATGAGCTTATGGGATGACCCAGTGGTTTGGTCCTTGTACGCTCCCAAGCTCATAGCAGGGTTTTAATCCCTGCGACGACCTTCCCTATTTCCCATCCCTGCAATTGGTATCTTTTTCGTCTTTCATGTTCTTGAAAACAAAAACAAATGGAAAGTTTGGAAACATCGAACATTTTGATGTAGTTTATGATTTCTTGTAATGTTTTATTTTCCAAAAAAGACTTCTTTTTTTCTTTTTCTTTTTTTCCTTCTCAAAAACAATTTTCAGAAGTGGGTTTTCAAACAAGTTTATTGCTTCTATTATTTGTGTCTCTATTTCTCCTCCATTGTGTTGCTACTACCTCCATCTGGTCACGTATAAGTATCTTGCCTTCTGATATGCAATTTCTGTGTTTAAGTTGTCTATATCTCATGGTATGCATTCTTTGGGGCATGTGGATTAGGGTAAAAGGAATTGGATTTTTTTTGGTGGCAAAATTGAGAAGCTCTAGAAAGTTTCTCATAAAAAGGCTTTTTTTTTTTTCTTTTTCTTTTTTTTTTTAATTCTATGTAATCTTTCAATTGCAATAGGAATTTAGCGATTCCAGCGACATGGCCAACCAACTCAAGTTCTGGTACAAAGGCTAATCTGGCTGATGTTGATCATGTTCAGTTTTTACAAAACCGAGTAGCTTCACAAAGTCACACCTGCGGGATCTTATAGTTGGTGAGTACTTGGAAAATTCAGCCTTATTATAATCAGTCCTCTTTACTTGCAACACAAGGTTAGAACCGTTAAAAAAAACTTGTGGAAATGGCTGCCTTATTATTATTATTATTTTCATTTCCTTGTTTATTGTTTTATCAATGGACACCGGGGATGTGGAGTCCAAGATGCACTACAACAAACTAGGCTATTGTGACGAACTAAACATAACTTTTAATTTTGTCATAAAAAATCAAAAGAAGTTGAATTTTTTTAGACTAAAATTTTAATTTAGTAAGAAAATTTTCTTAGCACATAAAGAAGCCAAATATTTTGTTATCTTACAAAAATTGAGCGCGCCTAAAATTGGTGATTGGTGACAAATTATTTGTCCCAAAAATAATCTACCTGTATTACTCTTGAGAAGAAAAATAAAATGAAAAGTTTTATTGAAAGAGATAGAAGAAACAACAAAGAGGGAAGAAGCCGGCCAGAAAGGGAACGGTGGAGAGAGATAAAAGGAACGAACTCACGGCAGAGAGACTCAGTGAAGAAGAAAACTCTCTCTGTTCAACCAAGTTTGGAACCTATTTGTTCTAGGGTTAAAATTTGGAGATTTGAAAAAAAAAAATGTTTTTTATTTGGAGATTTCAATTGAAAAAATAGAGTTTTGATTGAGGACCCAAAAAATTAGTTTTAGGTTCTGATTGTATAAAAGAAATTATTTTGTTGAATCTAAAATTTTAGTGTGTTTGTTGAATTTAAAACATGTGATTGTATAAAAATTAATTTATTGAGATGTATAAATAATTAAACTAATTAATTTAAACACTAAACTGTAGTTCATCGTAAAAATCTTATAGTTATCACGCCATTCATTTTGTGATTATTTATGAAAATTGGTAGCCCAGATTTGATTTGATTTTATTTTATTTTATTTTATTTTTTTGGGGTTTGTTTGTCTTGCTTTCTTTGTTTTCTTTGTTTTCTAGACTTTCAATCCTTTGGTTGGTGAATCATTTAAACTTTTCAAGATGATTATTTGTTTATTCTCTCTTGCCAATTATCAGAACCACTTCTTGACTACTTGTAACTTTGCGTTGGTAATTTATTTAGGAAAACTGGTAGCCTAGTTATATAGTATACTTTTTCTTAGGAATTGTCAAAGATGTCTATCTAGAAATAGTTTTGTTATTACTTCAACTCGTATACAACTTTGAGTTATTATTTGTTGAGTAAATTTTAGAGTCTAAGGGTTTTGTGCCATTTCAGTTCTAGGAAAAAAAAAAAAAAAAGGAAAAAAAAGGAGAAGCTAATACTTATATTCCCAAACCACCCTTTAATATTATTGGTTGAAATTGTAGATGATTTTTGCGGAGGTACGGATGATTTTAGAATGATATAGACTGATTTAGTGGTTTATGTGTTCTATTTTAATCTTTGTTGTAATTAGTTCTCAATTTTAGTATATGTAGATTTGTGGAATGATTTAAGTGCCCTTCGGGGTCTATTCTTCTTCAGATGGCCTACTGGAAGAAGGCAACAAATATAACGAAACAAAACGAATAGGATTGCATCTTTCTAGATTTTTTTTCCCTCAATTGCTTTATGGAGATCCTTTTTTTTCTTTTTTATCTTGTTATGGACTAATTTGTAGTGCAAGATTCGGCTTCTTCATATGGTTGGGGATGCGCAGTTTGTGGTGAAGTTTGCTCAATTAATAGGAAGTTCAATAGCTGTGTCATATCTCCCACTATACGACTGTTTAATAGGAGTTGGAAAGAAATTGAAATTGAGAGAGATTTGAAGCTAATTTAATAATTTTTATGAACACTCTACATGATTCAACACAAATAGATTAAGACATTTAAAAACAAATCTTGATATAAATTTTTATAGGAGCTGTTATAATGCTTCATGGTCTTAAGCTATTCAATATGGCCTATTTGATTGGTGAAAGTTTCTTTTTAAATATATATATTTATTTACATGTGATTCATTCTAGAGACATGTGATATTTTGTTGGACCTTCATTCAGTCCTATTCCCTTCATAATACATGTGAAAAATTAATCTATTATAAATTTATGAGGAAATAAAGTTAGATGTTTAACTACATACTAAAATACTAACACACCAATATTTATATACATCATTAAGATATGTTTTTTGTGACTTTTTAACTCTCTCTTTTTTTTTTCTTTTCTTTTTTTTTTAAAATTAGAGAACCATACACACAATATTCTCAATTATGTTTGATGTCACACATAAGTGTATTTCTTTCTAATGGATTGGGAATGCTATTTGATATATTGACTCAGAATTTCTAATAAATCAATATATGTGGGAGTTTGGCAGCCTCAATTCTATTTTAGTGTCCTAGCAAAGATGCCTATTCCCCTCTGAGTTTCTGATTACTTATTAAATTATATATGTATACATTGCAGCTCTGTTTTCTTTTTCTATTTTTTTTTATTTTTTAACAAACCCCTATCACATGGTGCTCTCATCAATTTCATAAATCTATAGTATATCATAATTGGATTGGATAGTGAACAGTTTTGGATTTATCTTTTAGAAAACAAATCTTTTCAATTTTGATTAAGGAACTAGTGAATTTATGAATTTGGGAGGTACTCAGGTTGATTGTTTCATAAGAGTCTAAAGAACATCTAGATTAAGCTTGCTAATAATGTTTAGGAAGACATCTTATTTGCTTTGCTTTAGTCTTTCTTCTTCTTCCTCTTCTCTTTTTTTTTTTTTTTGGGCATACGTCTAATGTGCATTTTGGGATGCAGGTTCCATCTAACATTGATTCTTATTGCAACAGTATGCTGCTGGATAATGTAAGTTTGATTTTTAGTTGAACTTTCTTCTTTTAGCAGCAAAATCAAAACACGAACTATTACATCAAACAATTTTTTTTTTTTTTAAAAAAAAAAAAGTCCAAACATGAGTGTCAAGTTTAAAACAATAAATTCGTGTTTCATGTAGCTAATTATGGAGGACTGCAATAGATATGCATTTAGGCTCCGATTGCTTGAGACATCACAATCTTAGAGCTTGAAATTAATGTGATGCACATAGCAGAGCCACAGGGGTTGACGATTACAAGCTTACAATTCGTAATTCTATTTAGGAAATTTAACTAAGATTTTGAACCACAAAAGAAAAGGAAACCTCCACATCATTGAGGCATAAAGACTCAAGATCAATAACCTTTTCATTATGGAATCCTATTTATTTTATGATGAATACATACGTATAAACACAGTTACTAGAATCAGAAAACACTTAGTATCGCTCATTTTCATCAGAACTAAGTATTGTATTATTTTATTGAATCAAAAA
Organism: Camellia granthamiana; assembly: GCA_036172215.1. Taxonomy (NCBI): domain Eukaryota; kingdom Viridiplantae; phylum Streptophyta; class Magnoliopsida; order Ericales; family Theaceae; genus Camellia; species Camellia granthamiana. The sequence goes on from CM069906.1 coordinate 96,499,266, forward strand.
AGAAATTACAAGAGAAATATATATAAGTCAACTATGCTAACCCTAATGGCTAAAAATGACTAAACTATCCTTAATAATAAAATACACATATGCTTAACATCCCCTCGCAAACTCATGATGTGACAGTAGGAAACATCGAGAGTTTGTCAAGCAGAAAATGGAAGCGCAAGATAGTATGAGACTTAGTGAAGAAATCAGCAATTTGCATAGTAGAGGAGACAAATGGCAAAGACAATGTGCGAAGCTGCAAGTGATGGCGCACAAAGTGGCAGTCACTCTCAATATGTTTAGTCCGCTCATGAAAAATAGAATTATGAGCAATCTGAATGGCGCTGGTATTGTCACAATACATAGGATTAGGAGTAGAGATGGAGACACCGAAGTCGGAAAGCAACCAGCGCAACCGAACAATTTTAGCAGTGGTAGTAGCCATAACACAATCCTTAGCCCTAGTAGAAGAACGAACAACAATAGTTTGCTTTTTGCTCTTCTAAGAAATAAGAGAACTTTCTAGAAAAACACAAAAACCCGTAGTAGACTTACGGTCCATAACATCACCAGCCCAATCAGCATCAGAAAAGGCATGAAGATCCAAAGAAGAAGTAGCAGAAAAGAATAAACTCTGATGCAATGACCCACGGAGATAATGAAAAATATGAAGAAAAGTAGCCCAATGAACAGTAGTCAGGGTAGAAACAAACTGACTGACAATATGGACAACATATGCAATGTCGGGCTGAGTGACGGTAAGATAGACAAGGCTACCCACTAGAACTCGATATAAGGTAGGATCAGGCAAAGGGGCACCATCAGTGGAAGTATAGTGCACATTAAGTTTGAGAGGAGTGTTAACAATATGGGAGTCAGTCAACTTGGTCTGCTGAATAACATCAGTTGCATACTTGGACTGAGACGGAAGATAACTGCGAGGTGAAGAAACCACCTCAATGCCCAAAAAATAACGAAGCGAACCAAGATTTTTCATCTCAAAATGATGATGCAAGTGAGCTTGGAGAGCAGAGATACCATCCAGATCATTGCTAGTGATCACCATGTCATCTACATGTAATAAAAGAATAATTAGCCCCGCAGAAGTGGAGCGAAGAAAAAGAGTCGAATCATGATCACTAGTACGAAAACTCAAGTCACAAACCACAGTAGAAAATTTCTCAAACCAAGCCCGAGGAGCTTGTTTGAGACCATATAAACCTTTGCGAAGGCGGCAAACTTCACCAGGAGAATGAAAAAGCCCAGGAGGAAGGACCATAAAGACTTCCCAGCTAAGTCACCATTGAGAAAGGCATTATTGACATCCATTTGAGAGAGATGCCAATGATGCACATCAACAACGGCAAGCAAGGTACGAATAGTGGTTATCTTGGCAATCGGAGCAAAGGTCTCATTATAATTAAGACTATATTCTTGAGCAAATCCTTTAGCCACCAATCGGGCTTTATAGCGTTCCACAGAACCATCGACTTTGGTTTTGATCTTATACATCCACCAAAAACCAACAGTATGTTTACCAAAAGGTAAAGCAACAAGATCCCAAGTACCAATCTTATATAAAGCAGAAAGTTTCTCATTCATAGCCTGTTGCCAAAGAGGGTCATAAACATCCTCCTTATAGAAGGTAGGCTCAGAAAGAGTGAATGGAGGATAAAAAAAAATACAAAATTCAAAAGAGTAACAAGAGTTAGAATACCCATAATGATTGGGACATGTACGTAACCGTTGAGGATATCGAGAAACAAGAGCCTCATTAGCAGCAGGTAATGGGATATGTACGTACCTGTTGAGGATATCGAGAAACAAGAGCCTCATTAGTAGCAAGTAATGGGACATGTACGTACCCGTTGAGGATATCGAGAAACAGGAGCCTCATTAGCAGCAGGTAATAGAGACACAGCCTGTCATGACCTAAACCCGCCCCTATAGGTTTAGCATCGTAATTGGCCAGTAATCATGGGATTACTGAAGGCCTCTAACCTGAAAATCATATAAATAGAGGGGTTGTGGAAGCAAATACAAATATACAACGTCCATAGAGCTGTGTTGACATACAAGAGACAGATAATTTAAAACTTTATACATATATACATGACGTCAAATGTTCATAAGTCATGTAACACCGAACAGATATTGTCAAGAGAGACCAAGCCCAATGTATAGATAAACAAAAACAAAACCTAGCAAAGCCTTGTCATATGCTTGCTCACCTACATACATACTATAAACAGTGAGTGAAAGCCTAGTGAATAATAACAGAGTAAAAGGTTTAATGAATAATGTCCCATAGTAGATTCAGAAAGCAGATACAGATTCATATTCTTATTTAGAGTTCAGAAGCATGTAATTATTCAATTTCACACAGAGGATCATATGTGGTACACCCATTAGCGCTAACAGATCAGATATAGAGCATTAAGGGTCATACTTGACCAGTTTCGTAAAGGAACCTCCGGTACTGTGAGACCACGGTATTATTACTCTCGGGTAAGGGCCTTGGGCTTATAGACGACGGTATTGTTACCCCCGGGTTACGGCCTTGTGCTAAGGATACCACGAGTACTTGTTAGAAATTAGACAATCACTCATTGTACAAAATATAACAGTTCATAAAACAGATCTTACTTCATCATACAAAAAATAAATAAAGTTGAATATAGCTTTGCTAAGTTATTACTTATAGAGCGCTCCACTTGCATAATAGATTAAGAAGATAAACCAAACCGTCTATGGCGCGTGGCCTATACAAACATAGAACAGATACATATTGAATTACACACTCGAAATCATTAACTTAGTTCTTTCTTATCTTGGTGTGTTTCTAACCTTTATCCTCATTATTATGTCTTAATTATGGCCTAGGATGCAATGAGGATGCCAAAACATGTTGTTCAACACTTAGTCAAATTTGCTGAAAATAGGGTCCTCGCTCGATCGCAGTTTCCTTCGCTCGAGCAGAGGTTCAAACATAAGGATTTTCGCTCGAGTGTAACTTCGGTCGCTCGAGCGGTCTGTAAAACTTTGCAAAAGTACTGGTTGTGTGAATTTTCCGCTCGACGGTCGCTCGAGCGGTCTGCAAAACTTGTAAACTTCTGAGAGCATGCATTTTACACTCGAGCCAACTTTTGGTTGCTCGAGCGGAAGTGTAAAACAAAGAGTGGTCGCTGGAGCAGAGAAGCAGAATTCTAGAATTTCCATATTTGCTTCCAAGCTTCAAAACTCAAATTTAACCCAACAAATCATGTTCTTTTGGGCCAAAAGCTTAACAAAACATGTGTAAACTTGGAAAACATTGGGAATTCAAAATCATTTCGCAAAATCAAAGCCTAAAAGCATGCTAGTTGTTCAAAATCAAACTTGAAACTTTGAAACCACAACATGCATGTAAAGGTATGAACTCTAACCTTCTAAAACATGATCAAATTAGGTGAATTGATGGAAAACATGAGGAAATCTTATAATTAAGTTGAAAACATGACAGGCATTGAGGAATTTCTTGAAATCAACTTCAAAAATACTATGAAATGCACATGCAAGCTCTTATCTTCTTCTTTTGTACTACCTTAGTTCATTTCATGTACTAATCTTTCATTTTCTTTGAATTCATGAATTAAACGTGTTAATTACATAATTTAAGGTTGAATTTCTTACCTACAAGCCTCAATTCTTTGAATTCTAGAGTGATTCTTCCCAATGTCTCAAATTCTAGCTAAGTTTAAGCCAATTCCCTAGCAATCTCCCTAGTTGAGCTTGGTTCCTTCCTCTCTCTTTCTCTTTCTCTCTCTCTCTCTCTCTCTCTCTCTCTCTCTCTCTCTGTGTGTTTTGCTCTCTCTCAAGATGAAAAAATTAGAGTGCTGTATTCAAGAAACCTTATATAGGCTCATTAGTGGAGTTTAATTAAGCTAGGCTTAAGTTAACTAGTTTTTGGATTATTTAATTTTAATTATTTGGTTTCAAATTGAATTTTGATTAAACCTACTATAAGATTCTAAAAATTCCAAATACCACATACCCTAAGTCAATTTCATGATCGGATGCCGATAAGGCCTTCAATTCGCAGAACAAAGCAGAAACACAAACAGATATTTCTACGATAAACAGATAAAAACATAAATAATGCAACACACATGCAATTAATTAAGAATTTCATTTTAATTACTTATTAGGCATCCTTAATCATGGTTTAATAGTTAATCATGAGTCGGGGTTGTTACATAGCCGGAGGAGGAAAGGGAGGGGTACTTGCACGCAAAATACGTTTCTTTACGAGCATAAGTATGAATAAGAGGAGGGGGGACAAGAGAAATAGGTGGGGAGGAAGCAGATGAGAGAATATTAGAAGGAGACAAATCTTGAACATAAGAATCAAAAGAAATAGTATCAGGAAAAGGATCTAGATAAATAAGATCAGATTTAGTGAAAGGAGTAAAGGTAGAGGGAATAGAAAAGAAGGGGATATGTTCTAGAAAAACAATATGGCAAGAAACATAGAGATGTTGAGTTATGGAATCATAATAGCGATAACCCTTTTGACCTTCACCATACCCAAGAAAAACACACATGGTAGAATGAGCAGACAACTTAGTACGGGCTGCATGAGAAAAAAGACAAAACAAGTACATCCAAAAACATGAAGAGAGAAATAGTCAGGAGATGTACCATGTATTGTTCAAATGGGAAAATGCCATGAGTCACTTGTGAGGGTATGCGGTTGATAATATGGACAACAATAAGAAGAGCCTCCTCCCAAAATGAACTAGGAACAGAGGAAGAGATCAACAAAGAATGAGCGATTTCCATGATGTGACAGTGCTTGCATTCCGCCACACCATTTTGCTCAGGAGTTTCAGCCCAAGAAGACTGTTGAAGAGTATTATCCGATTGTAATAAGTGAAGAAAATCATTATCACAATATTTCCCACCTAAATCACATCGGAAACATTTAATAACAGAAGAGTATTGAGTTTGAATCATGGCATGAAAGGCAATATAGATAGAGTGAAACTTAGATCGGTGCTTCATTAGATAAATCTAACAGTGACGAGTATAATCATCAGTAATAGAGACATAATATTGTGAACCTCCTTTAGTGGGAATAGGTGCAAGACCCCACACATCAGAATGCATAAGATCAAAATGTTTAGAAGAAGTGAAACTTCTATTAAATGGTAAAGCAGTAAACTTTGCAAGTTTACATCCACTAGAATTGGAAATATTATGACTACTCAAAGAACCTAAAAGAACCTAAGACACCAGTAGAGACTAAATAATGCAAACGAGAACTAGACACATGACTAAGGCGAGAATGCCATAAATAAAAAATATATGACTTAGGACTCAAACAAAAAGAAGACAAATCAACTGAAGATGCAGCAATAGGAGAAACATGTAGCATCTTTAGCATATATAATCCTCCCAACCTATGGCCGGTCCCAATTAGATGCTTGGAATGAGGATCCTACATAACACAACCAGAGCAAAAAAAAAAAAAAAAAATATGAACACAAAAACCAATGATACAAAGTTGACTGACAGAAATAAGATTCAAAGTTAATTGAGGAATACAATAAACATCTGAAAGAGAGAGAGAGAGTATCAGTCAAAATGGACCCAACCTCGGCCAAAGACATAGGAGTGCCATTAGCAGCCATAAAAGTAATAGTAGGAGGAGAAAAGAGAGACAATAAGAGGGAGGAATCATGTGTCATATGATGCGTTCCACTAGAATCAAAAATCCATGTAGAACGAGATATACCTAGAGGAGATAAACGGGAGAAAAGCAAACCAAGAGGATAGAAGACAGCTAAGGCATTTGGCGTATGAGTAGAGAGGAGTTTCTGCAGTTGTTCAACAATAACAGTCAAAGATGGAGAGGAATCATCCACTGAAGAAGTCATTGCAGCTGTATGTTTGTCTCCACCCTTTTTCCAAGTGGATGATTGGCCAGAATGCCTATCAGAATTCTTTTCTCCAAGTCGATGATTGCCCAAATGGTGGACGACCCAAAAGCCAAGGACACTGAGCCTTCTAGTGACCTTTTTTTATGACAAAAGCTATATTCATCCATAAGAGCACAAGAGCAGGATTTACTGGAAGTAGTAGAAGAATGAACAGTAGGAACAGCCAGAACTGTTTGAGTTGGCAAAGGAAGCAATTCTTTGCCAGGAGCTGCTTTGAAACGAAGTTCTTCAGCTAATAACTCATTAACCACAGAATCAACAAAAAAGATAGGAATCCGATGCAGAATAGTACTGCGAAGCTCCTCAAAATTAACCCAAAGGGCCATCAAGAATTGAACTAGCTGGTGCTCCTTTCGATAAGTACAATATGCTGCATGAGTGCTCAATGACTTAGCCTTAGTAAAAGCTAATTGATCCCACAAACCAGACATAACTTAATAAAATTCCTGGATGCTCTTATCACCTTGTTGAGTAACATGAATCTCATGTTCTAATTGATAACGTTTAGCAAATTTTGATTAAACATACAATCGAGAGAAATGTTCCCAAATTTGCTTTGCAATAGTGAACTTAGCAAAATGAACCCTAATAGGCTGATCTATAGAATTATTAATCCAAGTAATAATCTTGGCATTAGTAACCCGCTAAGTAGAGAGCAATTCTTGAAACTTTTCAACATTGTCATCAGTGGGCATAAGAGAATCACGAGTACCATGATCCCAAACATTTTTACCCAAAAGAAAATTCTTCATGACATAAGCCCAATAAACATAATTATCCCCTCCCCTAACTTCACACTAATGGCTTGAAGTGAATTTGACATTCCACTAGACATGATATCAAGAATATAAATAATGAAGAACTTCACAAAACAAATCTAAAGTCCAGTAACAACCCCAATAGTTTGCAATTACCAAAGCAAGATATAAGGCCACAGAGAAGTCACAAGAGACAACAACACAAAGAAAAAGAGAAGCTCAAGCAGAGTACCCAAGTCGTAAGGTTACAGGGTTGCAATATAAGTCGCAACTGGAAGAACCAAACGCGACTGTGAGATGAGAGGAGAGAGTCGTGACTTTCTTTCTCAATGTTCTATGATGATGAGGTTGATTCTTGAGGAATTATTTCAGTCGAATGGTTCAGAGAGTGAACCACGAACAATGGTCTGCGACAAAGAGAGAGAGATTACTGCGAGACGAGAGATAGGGCACCAACGAAAGACCACTGCGAGACGAAAGAGGGCACAGACAAGGCTACTTGAGATGACATGTGTCAAAAACTAGGTCAGCCGTTTGTATGGCTTTGATACCATGAAAACTTAGTTAGAACTAAGTATTGCATTATTTTATTGAATCAAAAAAGGAATTACAAGAGAATATATATAAGTCAACTATTCTAACCCTAATTGCTAACAATGACTTAAGTACTCTTAATAATAAAATACACATATGCTTAACATTAGGAAGTATTGGAAACATCTCCAAAACACCCAATTTGGGAACTAGTTAAAAAAAGGCTATTGGACGGCCAAATAATTGAACAACTATAGAAGTGCCAGAAACCAAAAACAACCAACTTAGGAGGGACCATTATACTTGGTAGGAACTTACGGCACATACACGAGATGCACTGTTTGTGTATTAGACAAAAAAATAATTTTTTTCATACTTAAACTTCGAAAAGGGCTGCTGATGAGCGAAATTATCACACAACTACGAATGTGCATGGAAATCAACACAAACACATTACAAGGGACCAATATAACTTGTAAGAAGTTACCACACATGAATGAGATGTGCCATTTGTGAATTTGCCTAAAAAACACTTTTTTTTCCCCATAATATTGGAAAAAGTCCGTTGGAGGAGTATATTATCAAACAACCACGAATGTGCATGAGAACTGACACAAAAACCTTAGAAGGGACCAATTGAATTTGTAGGAACTCATGGTACTATGTGCCATTTGTGAATTAGCCTAAAGAATGCTTTTTCCTATACTTAGGCTTGAAAAATGGCCAATGAAGGGCAAAATTTTCAAATAGTCATGAATGTGCATCAAAACTAGCACAATCACCACAAAAGTGACCAATATAACTTTTAAAAATTTACAGAACATGCCTGGGATGCATCCTTTGTGAATTAGATTAGAAAATCAGTTTTTAAATAATTAGGCTTGAAAGAAGGGCCATCGGAGGACAAATCGTCAAACAACCACAAAAGTTTCCATGATTTGGCTCAAACACCTTGAGAAGGACCAATGTTACTTGTAGGAACTTACGACACATGCACAGGATGCACTGTTTGTGTATTAGATACAATTTTTTTTTTTTTCATACTTACAATTAAAAAAAGTCCGTCAAATTGCTAAATTGTTAAACAGTCACAAATGTGCCCAAGAACGGATACAAACACCTTGGGAGGGACCAATATAAGTTGTAGAAACTTACGACATGTGCACAGGATGTATAGATTGTCAATTAGCCAAAAAAATGCTTTTTCCTCCACACTTAAAGCTTCAAAAAATGCCGGCGAAAGTCTAAATTATCACACATCCACGAATTTGTACAGGAACCAACAGAACCACCTTGGGAGGGGCCAATATAAGTTGTATGATATGAATTTACGACGCATTAATGGGATACACCGTTTGTGAATTAGCCTTAAAATTAATATAAGTTGTATGATTTTTTTGCTCCCATAATCTTGAAAAAAGTCCATTAGAGAGATATATTGTATAATTGATCTAATTGTGAATTGATTACTTACTAATGTTTTTAATCTTTTGTATAATTAATTAGTTACTAAAGCTTTTAATTAATTTTTTTACAGATTGGATTGGGGTGGCATTTTTGACTTACAACAATGATCTAATTTGCTTTAATGTTCATTTTGTTTGATAAGAATACACATACTTTGTAAAGTTGCACTGGTTATTGTTGGATGTTATGTGGAATTGCACTAGTTATAATTGTTGGATATTTTGTGGATATTGCACTATTTTATTATATTAGGATGAAATTATTTGTAATGAATGAATATTTTTATTTTGTTAACTCATAAATGTGTTGATTTATAGCAGGTTGAGTTAAATTGTGATGGAATTGTTATATTAAACAGGTTTCAAAATGAACCGACTTATATTTGCTGAACTAAAATTTAGATTTTGATACAATAGGTATATAGTGTGAAGAAAAAAATATGGAATTAGTGACAAAATTTTTCATCTCTAAGGAAGGTTTTTTGTCCCTTATTTGGCTTAGGTGGATGACTAATTTTGTCATGAATTCTTTATTTCATCACTAAATGAATATATCATGACAAAAAAATATTATTACATTTTGTCACTATGACCCTCCATGTTTGGCAGATTTTTTTTTGATATTATTTCATCTTTTTTAATGATGAATTTATTTGTCTCTATTGGTAGCTTCTTTGACATTTTTTTTATTTTATATTTTTTTTGTTGTCTTTGTTTATATTAAATGCGACAAATTTATTTTGTCTCTATTTCTTATATTTATGACAAAATAGTTGTCTCTAATTTCTTCCTTTAAGGACAAAATATTTTGTCACTAATTACTTACAAGTATGTTCCCAGCAATGTGTATTGAAGACAAAAAATCGTCACAAATTTATCATTTTCAATGACGAATTTATTTTTTCATCTCTAAGACCTTTTAGGGATGACGTTTTGGCGACAAAATGGGTGACGAAAATTTTTCGTCGTAATTAGTTTGGGTGACGAAATGTGTACATTTTGGTACAAATTTGTTTCGTCTTTAAATCCTTAATTTGTTGTAGTGACATGTCCAACATAAAGTAATTTTTGTTGGTATAAGAATGTCTTTACATCTAGAGTCATGGTCCGAGATGATTGTACTAAATCATTTTGGAAAAAAAAATTTATTAATGGCTTACCCAATCTTTTTGTTTATAAAATCAAAGATGCCTTTAGTCAACTTACAAGAATAATTGAATATGATAATTTAAGATATAGTGATATAATTAGTACAATTCAAAAAGGAGGATTAAAAATGTGTACATATATGAAACTTAGTCAAAAAGCAATTAAAGATAAACACAAAGCTAAGTATGAGTTTGGTAACTTCTGCGAACAGCACGGTCTACTTCCTGTAGTACTATCGCATTGAAAACATCATAAAAACAAGAAATCCAAATTTCTATATAAATATAACAATAAGAAATATTCACCTACTAAATCACCTAATAATTATTATGATAAACCCAAAAAGAAGTATTATAAGAAAAATAAGAACTTTAATCAAAAGTCAAAATCAACTCAAAATATTACCGAGTAATGCTAGGGACCCCAAATAATCTATCAAATGTTTTACCAAACCTCTCACATGGGTATAGGACCCACACATATGTGGGTTTGTGTGGGTTTCACACCCATGTGAAAGATTTGATAAAAAAAATTGATAGATTATTTGGGATTCACAGCATTTTCCAATATTACCTGCTATAATTGTGGTAAAAAGGGTCATTATTCTAATAAATGTAAAGTTAAATTTTTATTGGATCAATTACAGATTACTAAAGAAAATCAAAGTAAAATATTTGAAATATTCAAGTAAGCTAATACTAGGGATCAATCTAGTAACCCATCTAGCAATAATAACACATCTAGTGATACCTTTGACTATTATTCTCCTAGTAATGATACTGATAATGACCAAATAGAATTAGGGTAATGACACCTATTGTAAACAAATTAATGTCCTCAGTAAATCACAACAAGAAGAACATTCATTAATTGAATTAATTAGTAAGTTAGACAATCTTGAATTAAAAAGAAAATATAATAATAAATTAAAATCTTTATTAATTAACAAAGAAAGTAAACCTTCTGCAAATAAACCAATTATTAGTCTAATGACTACTTTAGAAAGATTAAGAAAAGATAAACATAAAGAAATAACTCTACAATAATAAATTAAATTAATTATTAAAGAATTAAAAATTAAAAATAAATCTTTAGAAGACGAAACTGCTATATTAAAAATCAATAAAAATCTTAATGATTTTGAAAGTAAAACTGATACATCCTTCGATGAATCTAGTAATACTCCAAATCATGTAATTTTTGATAATCGTTCTAATAAATCTAATAGTGAAGCAAATAATTAAGAAAATAACCAATTATACATAATTAATAAAATAAATATCCAGAATTGGTATTCAAAAATAAAACTAGTAATAAATGATTATGAAATGGAAGTCATGACCTTAATTGATATAGGCGCTGATCTTAATTGTATTCAAGGCGGCTTAATATCTACCAAATACTATTATAAAACAAGCGAACAATTAAGCTCAGCTAATGGCAGTCAAATGCGTATTAAATATAAATTATCTAAAGTTTATATTTGTCAAAACAATATTTGTTTTAAAATATCATTTATTTTAGTACAAAATATGACTGATAAAGTCATTTTAGGTGTCCCATTTATTTATTTATTATATCCATTCACTACTAATAATCATGGTATTACAACCCAAGCCTTTGGTCAAAAAGTAATTTCAAATTGTTAACTCCTCCAGAAATAAAAGAATCAAACCAGTTAAAAGATTACTCACTCTCTCAATCAATCAATATATTAAACTAAAAAACTAAACAGTTACAATTTCTCAAAAAAGAAGTCAAATATAAAATAATTGAATCTCAATTAACTAATCCCATTCTTATTGAAAAAATTTAAAAATTTAAAAATCATTTAGAGAAAACTATTTGTTCTACTCTTCCCATTACTTTTTAGCATAGGAAAAAACATGTAGTCACTCTTCCTTATGTCAAAGACTTTAATGAAAAATGCACTCCTACTAAATCCATACCAATTCAAATGAACGTTGAATTAATGGAAATGTGTAAAAAAGAAATTAATCATTTACTCAAAAATAAAATCATTAGTAAAAGTAAATCCCCCTGGTCATGTCCAGCTTTCTATGTTAATAAAAATGCTGAACTTGAACGTGGAGTTCCATGATTAGTAATTAATTATAAACCATTAAACAAAGTTCTAGAGTAGATTAGGTATCCAATCCCTAATAAAAAAGATTTGATTAAAAAACTTAATCAAACAGTCATCTTTAGTAAATTTGATCTTAAAAGTGGATTCTGGCAAATCCAACTTAACCCTAGTGATCGTTACAAAACTGCTTTCACTACACCCTTTGGTCATTATGAATGGAATGTGATGCCCTTTAGATTAAAAAAAATGCACCTAACGAATTTCAAAATATAATGAATGAAATATTTAATCCATTTAGTCATTTTTCCACCATATACATCGATGATGTTGTCATCTTCTCTAAGTCAATTGAAGAACATTGCAAATATCTCCAGTCATTCCTTCAAACTATTAAACATAATGGTTTAGTCATCTCTGCTTCAAAAATCAAATTATTCCAAACTAGAGTCAGATTTTTAATTAGTTGATCTATTGAATTTGCTGCTAAATTTCTTGATAAAATTTTGGATAAAAACTAGTTAAAAAGGTTTCTAGGATCTCTTAATTACATTGTGGAATTCTATAAAGACCTTTGGAAAACTTGTCAACTTCTCTTTGATCGATTAAAAGACAATTTTTCTCCTTGGTCTTCTATTCATACTTGGGCAAATTACACTAACGGTCCCTATAGTTTGGGGCTTGTGTCACTTTAGCCCCTAACTTTTTAATTGTAACACATTTGACCCTTAATTTTGAATCTTGTTTCAAAGAAGAACAATTGAAAATCTATTGCTCAATTTCAAGGGTAAAGTGGTCAATTTGATAAAATATAAACTAGTTTGACAAAAATAAATATCAAAATTATATCAAATTATTTATACCCTCCAAAGATAAATTATATCAAATTGATAAATATTTTGCATATTTATTTATAACAAATTAATTTTTAATATATGTTTGGATGGTGATCATGTAATAGATGGTTATTTTTATTTTCATTAAATTAGTTTCTATTTTCCCAAAATGGGCATATGGCGACAATTTTGATATCATTATTAAACCAATCCATTAAATCAAAAAATCCAAATCTAAAAACATTTTATATGTTCAATATATCGATTACACATTAAAAGTCTAATAATCATCTAATAATCATCCAAAAATATTTGTTAACAACAAATACAACCATCTATTACATGATAATCATCAAAAAGCATATATAAAAAAAAAAAAAAAAACAACCATTACATGATCATCATCCAAACACATAATAAAAGTTAATTTGGTATAAATAAATAAATAAATAAATATGTAAAAGATTTATCAATTTTACATAATTATATTTGGTGGGTAGAAATAATTTTTAAAAATCCAAAAATATTTTTTTGACATTTAATTTTGTCAAATTAGTTTATATTTTATCAAATTGACGACTTGCCCTTGAAATTGAGAAATGGTTTCTTCAATTGTCCTTATTTGAAACAAGATTCAAAATTTAGGATCAAATGTGCCACAATTAAAAAGTCAGGGATCAAAGTGACACGAGCCCCAAACTATAGAGACTGTTAGTGTAATTTTCCCTTCATACTTCTATTGTTAAACAAATCAAACAATATGTCAAGACTTTGCCTTGTCTTGGTATTCCCATTGAAGATTCATTCAAAATTATTCAAACTGATGTCTCTGACATTGGTTACGGTGGCATTCTTCTTCAGAAAGTCCATCTCAAGTCATCTAAACAAATTGTTCATTATCATTCTGGTATTTAGAACAAAACATAGAAAAATTATAGTACCATTAAAAATAAATTTTATCTATTGTATTATGCATTACTAAATTTCAAGATGATATTTTAAACCAACACTTTTTAGTCCGTGTTGATTGTAAAAGTGCTAAATATGTTTTAGAAAAACACGTTAAAAATATTGCTAGTAAGCAAATTTTTGCCCGCTGGCAATCTATTCTCAGTTTTTTTGATTTCACTATTGGAATACATTCAAGGTAGTCAAAATTCTATCTCTAATTTTCTTACCCGTGAATTTTTACGGGGTGGATAGTCAACTATACATTTTTTAATTTTTAGTAAAATGCCTACTCTCTATTGCTCTACACCGATTACAAATTAACCATTATCGCTGCGTGATTAACAACCTTCAGTTTGAAATTGCTTACCTAAAATCCATTGAACAAGATGCTGATATTAACAATTATAGCATTCAACGGAGATTTAATTTAATTGGTCACTAGAGATGTTTTCTTAACATCCATTTTGCCATATTAGATACTCTCAGTGGATGCTAATCTCCCTTTTCTTGCTTTCAAATGTCAAGTCAAAAGCCCCCTACTAAATCACTTGCTATAATACCAACCAGTCAACCAATTGCAACACCACCAGTCGACCTAGTAAATAGATACTTGTAGCTTGACTTTTCATGCCCCTTTCGGAAGACGAATTGTCCTACAGTTCGGACTCTACTTGTGGTTTTAAATTTGATTTCACAAGTGCAATGTAAAATAGTGAAAACACAAAAAGAGTCCAAAATTGGCAATTCTTTTTGGAAAATCTATGTTTTGAATAAAATGCCAAAAATGAACTACTTTGCCAGATTTCAGAGTCGCCACCTAAATATTTTTGAAAAATTAGGAAACCCAAGACTCGTGCCAAAGGCCATTAGTCTGTCATCACCAAAGTTGTCTCGACTCGGGAACTTAGGTACGAGAGGGGAAGGTCATGAATTGAGCACCCCCACTCGCCCAATCAAAGATCGGCCTCTACTAATCATGATGTGAATCTTATTTACATTATTTGTTCTTGTTCCGATTTATTAGGCTAACTTACTATGTGATGCGCACAAGGTATAGACTAATTTGCAAGAATTAGAACATTTGGTTCATGTTTGTTTGCAAAATTGTTTCGAATATGTACCACTTGAAAAAGTGATCACATATAAACATTACTCAAATTATTCCAATTCAAGCAACTAGCCTTCATCCACAAGCATTCAAACAGTTTATCATCTAAGCACTTAGCCTCATGGTGAACATGCTTTGATATGGCAACAACCACATTCATGCAATATGCTAAAGCAAAAATGCTCACCTAGTACTCCAAGGCAAGCTAAAAGAAAAGAGTTAGAAAAATGCATGCTCTAACTAATGCAACATGACTAATGCAACACATGCGATATGTAATTACTAGGCTTGGCTACTAATATGGCATATGAATCAATTTGATAGCATGTGGTCTAAGCACGTATTCAAAAAATTATTTAACTAACAATGCAAGTTAGAAAGATGCGCTGTAGACACCCCATTTTTTACCACACTTAAGACTTGGACACCTCAGGTTGATGAAAGTTATGCTGTACAAACATTCGATTTCTTCAGCAAGAAGAGCTTCTAAATCCCAACCTTACACCCCATTTTTTGACCAAAACTATTTTAGACCTTAAAACCCTCTCTTTCAAAATATTTTTGAAAATGTTTCTACGATGTTTCGAGAAACGCATTTCGTTTAAAATATTGCACTTTTCGATAAACCGAGCAAGGACAAAGTGGAAATAAATGGAATAGAGGTGAATTCTTTGGAAAATCTTTTAAACCTCTTATTTATAGGTTTGGAGTTGGAGAAAATAGGAGGGGAGGGAAGAAAACTAGTAGGGAAAATGGTTGAGCTTGAAACTGTTGAGAGAGAATTGAGAAGCTTTCACTAAATCAGGCCTATCTCTTTTTTCACTTAGACTCTAGTTATGAGGCCATCACCATTGGAAAGTGGACTTCTGGGGCTTCAATTTAGACTCAAGAATCTCCTAAATACGAGTCCGGATGAGAGAGACATGGCCGTTTGAAGTTAGGCATCAATCCGGTTAAGATAGAAATGAACAACCTTCACTAAAATAGGCATATCTCTTTTCACACTTAGAATTTAGATGTAATGCTTCCACCATTGGAAATTTGACTTCTAGGGCTTCAATTTAGACTCAAGAATGACCGAAAATCGAGTCCGGATAAAGGAGATATGCCCATTTGAAGTCGGGACGAGAAGCAGATTTTTGATGGCTGGCAATTCACATTTCTGGCCTGCCGGCCACTGGTGAAAAACCTAGATATTTTTGGCCAGTTGTCCCCCAAAAGCACCAGCTGTTTTAGGCTTGATATTTTCGACCTAAGGGGTTGTTTTTCTATATATAGGGGGCCTTCCTTCATGATTTAAGGTGACAAAAAAATCCTTAAGGGCCAAAACTTGAAATTCGCTCTCCATCTCTATCTTGCAACCTAAACACCCTCTCTCTACACTTCTTAAACCAATATTGCAGCTCTCCTTGTTAAGATTATTAAGTCCAAATTTCTGCCCTTGAGAGTGAGAACTTGTTGGTTTGTAAACAAAAGTGTTATTCCTCTTCAAGAGGTATAATTTTGAGCATCTTTGCACAACTTCTTTTCTATCTTTTCTTGCTGATTTTGAAGTGTTTTTCAATTGTTTTTATGGGCTGAAGCTTGTAGTTTAAGGCTATTAAAGGTAGAAGGGTCAATCACCTTTCTTTAAACCTTGTTCTTTAGGCCTTTACACTTGTGTTTCCCATCTATTCATCAAATTTTTTTGATCTTTTTACCAATGATTTTCAGAGGTTTTCAGAGGCTAAAAAAGTGGTTTTGAAGTCCCAAAAATGGAGGGGTTATCCACCCCTCCTTTGGCTTGTTTACTTGCTTAAATTGCTCCATGTTTTAGCTTATTATTTCAGCTACTTTTGTCTTCATTCCAGCACATTTTTGTACTGTTTTTGGACTGTCTGAACTCTGAAATTTTAGGCTGAAACTTGTGGTTTAAGGCCAATAAGGGTGGAGGTGTGGCTCACCATTCCTTCTACCTAGCTTCCAAGGCCTTTACCCTTGTATTTCCCACCGTGTTGTCACCTTTTTTTAAGCTTTTAAATACTGAATTTCAGATTTATTTCAGTGGCTAAAAATACTTTTTGAAGTCCAAAATTAGAGGGGTTAGCGTCCCCTTCTTGTATCTTGCTTACTAGCCTAACATGTTCTATATTTTAATTTATTGTTCTAACTATTTTTGTCTTAATTCCATCATATTTTAGGACTTATTTAGTACTATTTTAGAACTGTTTCTAAGTTCTTGTTGCATTTGAGCTTTGTTTTGCATGCTTGTGGTGTAATTGTCCTCAAGAGTTTGGTGTTTTAGGCCTTAGACACCATCTTATTTGAGTTGATTGCATTTATTTATGGCTTTCTATACTTGTGATCACTCTTAATCACCTCTATAACCTTCCTCCTTTCTTGGCTTTTTCTTTGCTTTGAAAGTGGTTTTCAAACTACTTGTTTGTTTAAACATGAGATTGAGATGTCATGCTTAATGGTTTAATCCCTTAGGGGGTTCATTACCAATGGTATGATGTCTCTTTCATACCTAAAGCAACTCTTGGTTTGAGCCTTCTTTCCATTGAAGGACTTAAATTCACTTTTTGGACTCAATTGATTAAAGAATGGATGGTAATCTAAAATGAAGTAATAAAATTGAGGCTAAAATGGTGCAAGATAATAATTGGTTTTGTGTTCAATTAGACGTTAATTGAACACATGGAAGCTTAAGGCATTTCATACTCATTAGTGATGAAATGGTTTAAGTTTCCAAGGTCACCACTTCCCTTGATCAATTTGTAAAAGGGAGGAGGTTTGAGTCTTGTTTTGTTGCATTTATTGAACTTGCACATTTTGGTTCATAAACCATCATGCAATGAAATTGCTTGAGTTGGTGGTTTGTGGACCAAGTTTTGTCCCTACTTTGAGCTGTTTGATAATAAGGAGGGGTGAGTTGTGCAGACAACCCTTGAGAATACCCTGTGCATGCTCTGTTTGTTCTCTGTTGCAGCAAGATGAACCCTGCAGCAGTGGCCGACAGGCCCTCACTCCTTGTCGGCTGGTCACTAATGCAAAATCCATCAATGTGTTTTTTTGAGCAGAGCAGAGCAAAGCTATTCTGGAGGTGGACAAAACTGTAAGTGTTCTACTATGCAATAGAGACCTTCTGGAAGCAAAGCAGTGGCCTTTTCGAGTGGAAACCGAGCACGTTCATGAGCATTCCTCGCATATCGCGCCTGTTTAAGCTTAAATATTTAGCTTAGATATTTGTTGTAATTAATTAGTTGTAGCTAGTTAATTTTGTAAAGTGTTGTAATTAATTAGTTAGTTAGCTAGTTTTTTGATTTCGTCTTGTAAGTATTTTAATTAGCTAGAATAGTTAATTACTTCAGTTTGTAATAATTAGCTTAGCTTAGCTTAGCTTTAATTAGTTAGTTAGTTTATTCATTCGGACTCTCTTTCGTGAGAGCGCAATGTAATAACATGTATGTCTTCCAACCCCACATCTTTCTCCCTTTTATTTAACTGCTTATGATGGTTAGTTTAGGGACATCATGTTTTGTTTAGCATATCTCATGTTTGCAACCATTTGTATTGCATGCACTAAGGCTCAGCGCATCATTCTAACTTGCATTGTTAGATAAATACTTCTTTGAATACGCGCTTAGACCGCATGCTATTTAATTGGTTGATCTGCCATATTAGTAGTCGAGCCTAGTAATTGCATATCGCATAGCTAGGAATCATTCATCTTTTCTAACTTTGTCATCTTTTTTGGCTTGGAGTACTAGGTGAGCCTTTACTCGCTTTAGCATATCGTATGTGTGTGATTGTTGCCATATCTAGCATGCATGCCATGAGGCTAATTGCTTAAATGCTAAACTGTTTGAATGCCTATGGTTGAAGGCTAATTGCTTGAATTGGAATAATTTGAGTAATGTTCATATGCAATCATTTTTTTTTCAAGTGGTACATATTTGAAATAATTTTCAAAAATAAACATGAATCAAGTGTTCCAATTTTTGGCAAATTAGTCTATACTTGTGTGTGTGCGCATTACATAGTAATGCTAGCCTAATAAACCGGAACAAGAGCATATATCATAGAAAAGATTCATATCTTGATTAGTAGAGAACGACCTTTGATGGAGCGAGCGGGGGTGCTCAATTCATGACCTTCCCCTCTAGTACCTAAGTTCCTGAGCCGAGACAATCTTGGTGATGACGGACACGTGACCTTTGGCAAGAGTCATAGGTTTCCTAAATTTCCCAAAAACATTTAGGTGGCGACTTTGTATCTAGCAAATCAGTCCATTTTTGGCAATTTGATTCAAAATCGATTTTCCAAAAGACTCTTCGGATTGGGACTCTTTGGTGTTTATCTATTTCACATTACACTTGTGGAATCAGATTCAAAATTGCAGGAGTCCGATACTACAGGGCTTATTCGTCTTCCGAAAGGGGGCGCGAAAAATTCAAGCTATAGTTTCTGGCGACTCTGCTGGGGAAATTAGAGAACTTGACTTGAACTTCATAATTTTCCATTTTATCTGCACTTACATGTTTCTTTGCATTGCATTTGCATTGGTGCGTTTAAGTCACTGTGTTTGCCATTGTGGATGAGATTTCTGATTCTTAACTTAACCAAGTTGTGAGCGAAGCTTTAGACCGCCTGCACTATGAACTCGATCCTTGTGTGAAGTATGACAGAGATCGGCACTTGTGGGTTTACTTGCATAGGGAACACGAAGAAGAAGAGTTTGAGAGTGATGGTACCTCTTCTAGAAGAAGGTGTAAATGGCTGGACAGCAATCTGGCTTGAGACGAGTTTTCATTCCTTCACATCTCTCCAGTGAGACATGTTCAGCCCTGTTCTTCTCGATCCCCTTGGACGGCTTGACCATCGACATATTTTTTGAAAGAAAATGGAGTTTGAAGGTGGACCAAATTGTTGGCTTGACTTGACTACTACAGTGGTGAGTTTTGTTCAAATTTGAATCCAGAACTCCCAACTTTTTTTGTTCATAGCATAGATAATGGCTTTTAATACAATTGATCTGTGGTATTGTGAATGTTTGGAGAATGAAGATGTAATTTAGAATATCAGTTATTTAGATGTGCAGTCTATTTAAACCAAATTTTAGCGTTCCCAAGTGGCCTCCTTAACTCCGTGATGTTTCCACAAAACTTTTACCAAAGGTATCGTCCTACCTCGCAAGATTTGTTCCCGCCTATCCAAGACCCTCACCGGTCTCTCCTCATACGAGGCATCCTCATCAACCTCTAAGTTGGTCCAATTCAATACATGTGACGGATCCGGCTCGTACTGCCGAAGCATACTAACATGAAACACGTCATGCACCCCGGACAACTGCGGTGGTAAAGCTAGACTGTAGGCAACCTCACCAATCCTCTCAAGGATCTCGAAAGGGCCAATAAACCGAGGAGACAACTTCCCTATCTTCCCAAACCTCATCAAACCCCGCCTAGGTGATATTTTCAGAAAGATGTGATCACCCACCTTAAATGCCAAAGGCTTCCTCCGACAGTCGGCATAACTCTTTTGGTGACTCTGGGCTGTCACAAGCCTCTTACAGATAAGCTCAACTTTCTCTGTCATCTCCCGAACCAACTTCGGGCCCAACAAAGGTGCATCACCCACCTCGGCCCAACATACTGGAGACCTACACAATCAGCCATACAAGGCCTCAAACGGTGCCATACCGATACTCGATTGGAAACTGTTGTTGTAGGCAAACTCCACTAAGGGCAAATGCCTCTCCCATGACCCACTAAAGTCAAGGACACAGCCTCGAAGCATATCCTCAAGGATCTGAATAGTACACTCGGACTGCTCGTCAGTCTGAGGATGATAAACCGTGCTAAAGGTCAACCTAGTGCCCAAGGCACTCTGCAAACTCTGCCACAACCTAGCAGTAAAACGCAGATCTCTATCTGAGACGATCGACACTGGGACCCCGTGCAACCTCACTATGTCCCGAATATACAAGTCGGCAAGATGATCTACCGAATCTCTCACGTGCATAGGGATAAAGTGCGCCGACTTAGTTAACCGGTCCATGGCCACCAAAATAGTATCACTACCCCGTTGAGTCCTCAGAAGACCTACAACGAAGTCCATAGTGACATGCTCCCACTTCCACTCGGCAATAAGCAAGGGTTGTAACAAACTCGCTGGCCTCTGATGCTCGACCTTCACTTACTGACAAGTAAGGCACTTAGATACAAAAACTGCCACATCCTTCTTCATACCTCACCACCAAAACTAGTGACCCAAATCACGATACATCTTAGTGCCTCCCGGATGCACCGCAAGGCGTGAATGGTGAAACTCTCGAAGTACTTCCTCTCGGCAAGACTCCAGTACAAACAAGCGATCTCGGTACCTCACACTCAGGTCAAGATACACAGTCAAACCCTTCTCAACCTTCCCACTAGAGATCTTCTCCCGGAGGGATTCTACCTCAAGGTCACTCCTCCGTGCCTCTAACACTCGATTCACAAGTGTAGGCTGCGCAACTAAAAAAACAAGGCCGTTGACTCAACAGATTCACCCAGAAGCAAATCAAACTCGCCAAGTGCACCCAACATTTCCCACTCCCGGATGGCTATACAAGCTACATCACTAATGGATTTCCTACTAAGGGCATCGGCCACAACATTGGCCTTTCCCGGATGGTAATGCAACTCAAAGTCGTAATTCTCAATAAACTCCATCCACCTCCTCTGCCTCAAGTTCAAGTCTTTCTGTGTAAACAGATATTTCAGACTCTTATGATCTGAGAACACCTCGAACCTCTCACCATACAGGTAGTGCCTCCAAATTTTCAAGGCAAAAATCACAGCTGCTAATTCTAGGTCATGTGTAGGGTAATTTCTCTCATGTGTTTTCAACTGCCGCGAGCCATAAGCTACCACTTTCCCCTCTTGCATCAACACACAACCCAAACCCTCTCGTGAAGCATCACAATACACTACATACCGCAAACCCTTCTCCGGAATAATCAAAACTGGAGCGGTGGTGTGTCTAACTTTAAGTTCTTGGAACGACTTTTCACAAGTCTCACTCCACACAAACTTGACCCCTTTCCACGTCAATCTAGTCAAAGGCAAAGCTAGCCTGGAGAAATCCTTCACAAACCGACGGTAATACCCAGCTAATCCCAGAAAACTACGGATTTCAAAAACACTCTTAAGTTGTGCCCAATCTTGCACTGCCTCTATCTTGGATGTATCAACAGATACTGTAGACATCTCATTTTTGACCGACCTTAAGACTAAGATGTCACCAGTTGAGCGCTAGGTGATGTTGCATGTTGTGTTCGTCCAGAAGTTTCAGAGTCTCGGCTGCGAGCCTTGCCTCTAGACTTCCGGGCTTTTCTGTACTTTACCTCGGTTTGCGAACCAGGCTCTGTTTTCTCTGTTTCCTCTTCCTGAGGGGAATGAGAGGTCTCGTAGATCATCTCTCGGTGGCCGTAGGCTACGTTTCGTGGTCGCAGGCCATTTTTCCCATTTCGGAGCCCGGTTGCCGGTTTTCGGAGCCGTTAGGCCGTGTGCCTCGATTCGGGACCGCCTAACTACCTCCGTTTGCTCCGGTTCTTGGCATGCATCTTATTCACTCCCTTTTGAGGGACACTGTGCTCGAGAGACCAACTTCGTGGTCGAACGCCACCTCCGGTGCTTAACAGTCAGTTTTCAGGGCCTCGGACTGCGCGTTTCCGCCCCCGAACCTTCATTTTTGCATCGGTTTTCGTTCATTTTTGGCAGGGACCTCTGTTTCATCACCAGGAAGGTCGTAGAAGGGTGGGAGGCCAGTAATTGTTTCAGCAACCAGTTATATTCCTTCATCGCCCTCCGACGCCCGTTTTTCTCACTTCAAAGCCAATGTTGACCACCCTAAGGCCACTTTCTTCAGTTCCAAACCACATATTTGTATTGTACACACCTGGGAGGACACAAATATTTGGTGGCCGGCCAGTAATTCCATTTGACCCTTTTGAACCCCTTTGAAAAATGGCTTGTTCTCTCTCCTGTTTCACTTCCTCCAATTTTGGACCACAGGGCTGTGTTGAGGGCACCTGGGAGGACATCAATTGGTGGTGACCGGCCACTAATTCACCTTGGCCTTTTTGACCCCTGGCTGGCCGGCCATGGGGGGTGGCCGGCCGGCCACCTGCAGCTCCAATACCTGGCCGGCTTGAACCCCTGCAGTGTGTACATTGCAAATGTGACCTTTTTTCCCCCCTAGATTTTGTATCCGGGGGGCCAAATTTTTGGGGGGAAACTTGAATCCATTTCCCCCCCCCCCATTTTTCCCCCTCTTTCTCCCTCTCATTTGTCTATAAAAACCAGCCTCCAGCACTGGTTTTTGGGTTAGAGAAAAATCCCCTTTGAGCTCCTATATTGCATCTCCCTCTCTCCCTCACTTCAACCCTCCAAAACATCAAGTTCTACACCCCTTTCTTCATCACCACCTAGCACTACATTACCACTTCCATTTCTAGAAGCTTGGAGCTCTTCTCAGAGGCTAGGAGGCACCATTTTTCAGTCCAAGAGGCAGCCAAGGCTTGGTTTTCAAGGGTAAGCACCATTTCCCCCTTTTCTAGCTCATTTTTGTACCATTTCTTAGCCCTCTTTGCTTGCTGTTTTGAGCTCTGACCAAAACTGAAAGTGGCATTTTTTTGAGCTCTATTTCATCTTTCATTAAGGGTCTTACCCTGTTTGGGACCCCCATCTTGCACTTGCTTCGTTACCCCTTTGTATGCCATAATCTTGCATAGTATTTTTGGCCTATGTGTAATCTGTTTTGGAGCATGATGTAAACTGTAGATAGGCTTATTTTGAGCCCTTATTCAACATTGAAGAAGGGCTCACTACTGTTTGGGACCTCCATGTATCACTTGCCATTGTACCCCTCTTTGGTCCCCATTTTTGCATGATTTATTAGCCTATTGAGCTTCTATTTTTGGACCTTGGTCCAAACTGAAAATGGCCTCATTTTGACCCCCTCTTCATGTTTCATTAAGGTTCTATGGCTGTTTGAGACACCCTTTGTATACTTCATGTTATAGCTCTCTTGGTGCCCTTATTTTGCATAGCATTTTGAGCATACTTGTATCTGTTTTTGGGGTTTGTCATAAACTGTAATACATCATATTTTTGGCCTCTATTCAATATTGTAGAAGGCCCCTTCCCTGTTTGGGGCCAGAATTTGTGAGTTGCTTCATTACCCCTCTCTTTTTGGCCAATTTTGCATGCTAGTTTAGGCCCATTTTTACTCACTGTTTGGCCTTGCTTAAAACTGAAAACATGCTTTTTTTGGGGCTGCCTTGCTTCTGTCTTTACATTTCATGTTCAAATTATGCATGCATTGCATAGCTATAAGCCATTCCACGCGCCAAGTTTCATGTTTCGGGATTCGTTCCATGCATCGGGTATCATTTTGCCATGATTCGGGGCTGTTTTGCATCTCATTTTGCCTCTGAAATTTGCATGCTTGTATGCCATATTCCATGTCTTGCCATGTCTTGTTAGAGTGGCATTTCGGTGCCTTAGGGTCGGTCCTCAGTTTGCGTGCACGCGTGCACGTATTTCGAGTTGTCTCATTTTCATCTTATGGCCTCTCATGTGAGTGTGGCTGAGGTCCACTCATGTTAGTGTAAGTCTATATTTCATTGCGTATGCCATTTCATTCCATAGCATTGTGTATGCTAGGTTGTATATTAGCGCATTGTGTATGCCATCTCATCTCGTGCATCGTGTATGCCATTTCATAGCATTTTGCATGTTAGGTTGTATCTTAGTTGCATTTCATGCATGTCATGCATATTTCATTGTGTTCGGGGTAGGAGTTAGCCCGGGCATGGGAAACGAGGTATGTTCTGTACTCCGAGTGACGGAATGTGTCTCAATTCCCCAGTCACCGACACTCCGGATCACCCATGATGGAGTTAGGTCTTGTTGTGTTTTCATGTTGCATTCATTCCATATTGAGTTGTGCAATTCGACTCCTCGGCCATTATGCATCGATATGCGTGATTGGTGGCACGAGGATCGAGACATGCATACATTTGTGAAAATACATTGCTATGCCCCCTTTCCTGCTCTCTGTTGCAGCAAAAATAAGAATCAGCAGTCTTCCGAGGCTTGGCGCGCTTTCCAAGAACAATTGCAAAACAGAGGCTAATTGGGGCATCCCAGTGGATTTCCACGCAAGGCGGCCTGAACATACATCATTCATCAGAATCAAGGCAGTCCCTGGCTTGCATGCCAGTTTATTATTTTTCTTAGTTAATTTGTAAATTAATTAGGAATTTGTACATTATTTGGACTATATTATTTGGACTGTACTATTCTTTTATTCGGGACTGTATATTTATTCAGATCCTCTGTGCAAGGGCATAATTGTAATAAGTGTGCGTGAGTGTGATGTATGTCTTCCAACCCCACGTCTTTCTTCCCTTTTATTTACCAGCTTATGATGGTTAGATTAGGGCATATCTCAATTAGCATACAGTATGATAGCATGTTTGCATTCATTCATCTGTTTTGCATGCACCGGGCTCGGCGCATCATACTAACTACATTTGTATTTCAATTCCAAGTTGAATACATGTTAACTGTTGCATCTCATATGCCATGTTTAGAATAACCGAGCCTGCTATAGTTGCATTTTTGCATGTGTTGCATTAGGCATTTCTGTATAATTAGGAACATGCATGCATTTCTAATTAGCTTCTGTTTTGGCTTGGAGTACTCGGTAAGTTTTATGCTTTAGCATCCTTACATGCGTGTGAGTGACTGCCATGAATAGCATGCTTACCATGAGGCTACGTGCTTATGTGATATAACTGCCTGAATGCCTGTGAGTGAATGTTGGGTTATCTGAATTGGAACAATATGTTGATTGTTTGTTTTAAGCCCACTAGATAGTGGCAAAACCATCTTTTCTAAGCCCACCCGAGGGTGGCAAAATCTGCATTTTAAGCCTACCTGCGGGTAACAAACCATCTTTCAAAAACAAACATGAAATGTGTTGTTCCAATTCAGGCGATCCAGTCTATACTTGTATGCTGTGCGCATCACGTAGTAATCTAGGCTAATAACCGGAATAAGAACACACAACGTTTTCAAAACTCGATATCATGGTTAGTAGAGGCCGGTCTTTGACCGGGCGAGTGGGGGTGCTCACGAAGTGACCTTCCCCAATCGTACCCAAGTTCCCGAGCCGAGGCAGCTTTGGTGATGACGGACACGTCGCCTTTGGCACCGAGTCAGGGTTTCCTAAATTTCCCCATAAAAAATATTTAGGTGGCGACTCTGTATCTGGCAAAGCAATCCATGTTTGGCACTTCTTTCAAAAATCTGTTTTCTCAAAAACGATTTGCCGGATTTGGACTCTTTGGTTCAAGATTTAGAACCGTGACAATCGAGTCCTTGAACTGTAGTGAGCCCAAATGAACAGAACGGGACTTAACCCTCCCGGGGCGTTCGGGGACGTCTACAGTTTCTGGCGACTCTGCTGGGGATTTAGAGAACTTGACTCGAACTCATGATATCTGGTTTTGACTACACTTGTATGTTTCTTTGCATTGCATTTGCATTGGTGCGCCTAGGACACCGTGTTTGCCATCTGCTATTCCTGAACGGTTTGCCGGAGGCTTGTCTTGTCAAGGCATGACCATAAGGCTGACCGGTTGTGGGCTCTGCCAGTATGGGAACACAAACCCCGGTTTTACCGGGGCACCCTTTTTGACCATTCGACCTAGTGTATATTCGGAATCCATAGTGACCATTCCAAACTAGGACAGGTTGCTTACCCGATAGGTTGTTTGAAACCGCTGTGTGCGTAGTGAAACCCTAGCTCCTGACAAAATAAGACAGGGAAACC
The DNA here is from genome assembly GCA_036172215.1 of Camellia granthamiana. Classification (NCBI taxonomy): domain Eukaryota; kingdom Viridiplantae; phylum Streptophyta; class Magnoliopsida; order Ericales; family Theaceae; genus Camellia; species Camellia granthamiana. The sequence continues at coordinate 96,525,991 of CM069906.1, forward strand.
CTACCCCAACATAGGGGTGTTTTGGCTCACACTTATCTGCTATGTGCTTTTAGAGTGCGTCTCTACAGGAATGCATGTATCAGTTTATGAGTTTGGGCATCAGGCCTGCGAGCATCAGTCAGTGTTTGAGAATCAGTTATCTGCGGGAATCAGATTCAGTTTTCGGGGACAGTGATTCAGGGATAATGATCAGTGTTGGAGGACAGTGTGTTCAGCTTATCAACCGTGTGTCATTATGCCCAGCCGTGTGTTGTGTATTTAATTTAAGATGTTATGCTGTCCGTTTATCTGGTTGTTTATTTCCTTATTGCTTTATTTATCTTTTTGCTAGGGACAGTTTTAGCACAATTGCTTCCGACCTAGTAGATATTCCCCAAGCACTTTAGACAAGAGGTCGTCGGCTCAATCGATCTGAGGATCTGGTTGATGGACAGCCAGTGTTTCATTCTCTACCCCCAGTTGTTAGAAGAAAGCCAAGAAAGCGCAGTGTGTCTGAGCAGAGGTTACCAGAGCAGTGGTCTACCCTAGCAGTGAACAGTCAGATTGAGGTTTCGGTTTCTGCCATAGAGATACACTTACCGGTTAGTCAGCAAGACCAACAGAATATGGCCGGGATAGAGGAAATGATGCGTCAAATGCAAGAGAGCATGAGACAGATACAGGAGGATGCCATCCGCCAAGCGGAATTTTCTAAGCAACAGGCCACAGTCATGGCCCAGCAGGCCGAGCTCATTACTAGGCTGCAACAACAGAATGCAGCGTCAGCCTCACACTCAGTCCCTCCTCCACCAGGGGTCCCACTACCCAAGCAGGCACCAACCACCCAAAATACCCAGCCAAATCCCCAAAACACCCTACCAAATATTCAGGAGGACACGGGCCTTCCAACAGGGCCGGCTCCGCCCCCGCTTTCGCCTCAACTATCCAAGACCCATACACCCAACCACCCGGACTCTCCCTTCGAGTTCGAGATAGACCATACAGCTCTGAAATTGAGCAAGCTTGAGAAGCTTTTCAAGAAATCCCAGGGGGTGAAGGCTATTCCGGATATCGAGGACGGATATACCGGTGTGGCCGTGACATTGCCAGACAGATTCAAAATGCCCCAGATTGACCGCTTCGACGGGTCCGGGGACCCCATGGTCCACCTTCGGCTATTTTCAGATATACTGCGGCCAATGGGCCTAACCAGACCACAAAAACTTTCACTATTCGGCCGAACCTTGTCAGGTGTAGCCGCCATTTGGTACGCGAAGTTGGAAGATGAGGTCAAAAGAAGTTGGGATGAAATGGCTGAAGCCTTTGTTGCACAATACTCGTACAATACCCAGATCGAGATTACGACCCGTGATCTCGAAACGACAAGGCAGGAGCCCAAAGAGAGCTTCTCAGATTTTGTGACCCGGTGGAGGGCAAAGGCATCGATGATGACTTTAAGGCCCACCGACAAAGACCAGATCAGGATGATTGTGCGCAATCTCCAACCAAAGCTAATGCAGAAGATGATTGTACTCCCCTTTCCCACCTTTTCAGATCTACATGAGATGGGGGTACAGATCGAGGATGCAATGAAACAATGTCTAATTGACCAGGACCGGGAGCAACCCCGGAGGACATTTAACTGCAACAACAACGCAGGCCCGAGTGGCGCTGCAAACACAAGAGCTTCGGAGGTCAGTATGGTCACCACCATTCCCCCTCCCCATCCAAGGCCCGCGGCAGCCACGCCTTTCTCTGGCGCATCTGGAAGCAGTACCCAAACCGCCAAATATCAGCCCAGAGGCCAAAGAACCTTTACACCCCTCTATATGCCCCTGTCCAAGGCTCTGGGGGTATTAATCAGGAAGAAGCATTTGACGTCCCTAGAGCCGAGGCCACTACCAAATCCATTCCCTCCCTCTCATGACCCGGCAAAATACTGCGCGTATCACCAACAGCACGGTCATGACACCGACCGTTGTTTTAGATTGCGTCATGAGATCCAAGATCTTATTGACAAACAGGTGATCGCGCCCCCCGAAAAACCCAACGTCACAACAAATCCCCTCCCACCACATAACTAAGCCCCTCCTCCCAACAGAATCAACTTCATCCAAACTGGGGTCGTGCCTTACGATCCTAGTATCTATATCACCCCATCCCACCTACCTAAGCCGGAGGTGATCCTTCCTATCTGCACTGACTTGTGCATGTTGGACATCTCCACCAACCAACCAGAGCCGACGGTAGTGACCATCGAACATGGGACAGGGCAGATCTCAGAGGAAAGCGGGGTTGTTGAGTCTGGGATTGAACAGTCTGGGAATCTTGCTGAAGAGGCCTATGATCCAAGTGAATACATCCAGTCAGTGGGCCAGTCTGAACTGAGTGTAGGGCTGCCAGAAAAAGCAGAAATATGTGTGATTCAGGGGGATAGATTTGAGTGGGGAACAGATGATCTAACAGCTGTAGGAGAGGACCTTGCCAACCTCCAATTCTTCAGTGACCAAGAATCAGGGAATGCAGCAATCAACTGGTTCGAATATGAGGAGTCGGTAGAAGTTACCGGATGGTTAGATGATCAACCAGACGTCGTAGAATATCAACCAGAACAGGGCCCGACAGGGGCGAGAGCATCAGTGGTGGCCGGAAGGGCCGAGAGTCAGAATACATTGCCGGAGAGTGCCGGTACAAAGAATTTCGCTCGGGACTTAAGCATTGTGGATGCGGAGAAAACGGAACAACAAACCACTGTGACGCAGTCAAAACAAGAGAAGTTTTGGGATTCCGAGAGAATCAGAAAGGCAAAGGCCCATGTGGGGGTCGAGAGTGCTGTGTGCACGGGAACAGGAAATGCTGCGGGCATGAAGACTGAAGGTGCTGTGAGTACGATCATACCGGAGCCGGGCAGGTGTTTGTCGGCTGCCGACGGAATGTGGTGGGAAGACGATGACTTATGTCTTGCCCACACAGACGAAGATTGGGGAAGCAATCAACCAGATGAAACCTGGTACCTCGATGAGGTTGATCACATGACAAGAAGCGGGCGGTACTTCAAGCCCCGCACCTAGACCAGCCAGAGGCATCTGGGAAGGACAAGGAAGCTGAGAAACAGAAAGAGAAACAACTTGAAGAGGAGGCTGTGCTCAAGCAATTGAAGAAAATACAAGCAGACATCTCCATCTGGGGACTGCTTATGGCGTCACGGGTGCACAGACAGGCTGTCCTATCTGCTATGGACAAAGCCAAACTCCCTGTAGACACTACACCAGAACAGCTGGTTGGGCTGGTTTTTTCGGGAGGAGGTTCCCCGGCATTAACCTTTTCAGACAAAGAACTACCGCCTGAGGGCACAAACCACAACAAACCCCTTTACATCTCCGTGGAGTGTAGGGACAAATGGATACCGGTGGTACTTGTTGATACTGGATCCGCTATCAACGTCTGCCCAGCCAGAACAGCATATGCAATTGGGTTGAAGCCCGCGGACTTCGTGCCGACTACTCAAGTGATCAGAGCCTACGACAACACCAGCAGAGAGGTGATGGGGACTGTCAAGATTCAGACAAAGGTTGGACCTGGACAACACGAGATAGATTTCCATGTCTTGGAGGTTCCCGCAACTTTCAACCTGCTTTTGGGGCGACCGTGGTTGCACCAGGTGAAGGCCGTCTCGTCCACTCTGCATCAGATGGTGAAATACCCCTATGGAAAGGGAGTAGCCATTGTGTTTGGGAATTCATCGATCCATCCCCCTCCGGAGGTATCTACACCAGTCCTAGAAATCGAGCACGGCATGGAGGACGTGTTTATATCAGGGTTTACTCTGGCCGAGGCCCGGGTTGTGCAAAACATTATGGCTGTGAATGAAGGTGTGTACGTCAGTGCTCAATCCGTCTACCTCATGAACAAGCTACAACACATCCCCAGGATGGGATTAGGAAGGAGCGGCAGGAAAGGCATCGCAGCATTGGCCGAGGTGCCACACAACCCTTATACCTTTGGCTTGGGTTATCTGCCCACCAAAGAGGACTGGGTAAGGAAGGGAAAGGAAATGGCCGGAAGAGCCAGAGCAAAGCAGGCTGGGAAGCCTTTTGAATTGATGCATGGACCCATTCAAGGTACCCTGAACGGACGCTTCGTCCGGGAGGGGGAGGACTTTCCGTTTTGCGGTTTCCCAGAGCCATGGCTGAGCGCGGAGAAGAAGCGCGTTCCAGGTTTCGAGATCTTCTTCGACCTGCAACTATCTGGGGATGATGTTGCCACAGAGCAGACAGACCCATCAGCTGAGGTTGAGCAGTGTAAGGCAGTGGATCCTGAGGGCACAGAATTTGAAACGGGGGTAGCGCTAGCATGTCTACTCTCTGATCCTCCGATCGACCATAAGTGCTTGGGGGATAACTTCGAGGTTTCCATGATCGGGGATGAAACGGCCGTGGGCCTACCAGCAGCTATCTTGGATGCATCTATCGCACCCTTTCTCACTTGGCAATTTGAAGAGGGATTTTTGTCCAGCAGTACCGGGTCAGGTAGTGAGCCGGAATCTGATTCCACCGAGTCTTGTGAGTCGGAATCAGGTTCCAACTCGACTGAGTCTGAGTCTGGTAATCCTGGGGATGTTAACCCGGATGCCACAGTCCTGTCTAGGTTGTCTTTTTCCTTTTCATTTGAGTCTGTTGTAAATGAATCGGATGATTTGGATGTACCTAATGAGAATCAAGCAACTGTGGTTTCTGAGTACTTTTCTGTGCCCTTAATTTATTGCATTAATTCGGACTTTCAAAATTTTGAAAACGACGAGGACGAAGTTCCTCCGGTTTTGCTACGATTAATTGAGCAGGAACAGGAAAGATTTGTTAAACCCCTAGTGGACGAAATCACTACCGTGAACATTGGTACTGAGGAGGACCCGCGGCTGGTCCAGATCGGGTCCACGTTGTCTTCAGAGGAATGTGAGCGCTTAGTCGCTTTATTAAAAGATTTCAAAGATGTTTTCGCGTGGTCCTACGAAGACATGCCTGGAATCGATCCTGAGATTGTACAGCAGCGGATCCCCCTTGACCCCGAGGCCCGACCTATCAAACAGAAACTCAGGAGGATCCGCCCGGATTGGGCTCTCAAAATTAAGGAAGAGGTCACCAAGCAAATCGACGCAGGCTTCCTGCTGGTATCAGAATACCCAACTTGGTTGGCCAACATTGTTCCGGTGCCGAACAAAGATGGCAGGATCCGAGTATGCGTAGACTTCAGGGATTTGAACAGAGCTAGTCCGAAGGACGACTTTCCCTTACCGCATATTGATGAGTTGGTGGATTTCACAGCAGGGCACGCATTGCTTTCATTTATGGATGGCTTCTCAGGCTACAACCAGATAGTAATGGCACCAGAAGACCGGGAAAAGACTGCATTCACCACCCCGTGGGGGACATACTGCTATAGAGTCATGCCGTTTGGGTTGAAGAATGCTGGAGCTACTTATCAACGGGCCGCAACCACAATATTACATGATATGATCCACAAGGAGGTTGAGGTGTACGTGGACGACATGATTGTCAAGTCCAAAGATAGAGAGGGCCACTACACCGCCTTGCAAAAGTTCTTTCAAAGGATCAGGGAATTCCGGTTGCGGCTGAACCCTCAAAAGTGTACATTCGGTGTTACAGCGGGAAAAATGCTGGGGTTTCTGATTACACAAAGGGGCATCGAAGTCGATCCTTCCAAAATCAAGGCCATCCTAGAAATACCCCCACCAAGAACTGAAAAGGAGATGCGAGGCTTTCTAGGTAAAGTGCAATTCATAAGACGGTTTATCTCAAAATTAACCTTGACTTGTGAACCACTTTTTGGTCTCCTGAAGAAAGGCAAGAAGTTCCAATGGGACGGCCGATGTCAAGCCGCATTTGAACAGATTAAAGAATATCTACAGAACCCGCCCGTTTTATCACCACCAGAACCGGGAAAACCGTTGATTTTGTACCTATCAGTGACTGAGACCACGATGGGCTGTATGCTTGCACAAGAGTCTGAAGACAGGGTGGAGAGAGCCATCTACTATCTGAGCAAGAAGATGCTAGCGTATGAGACTCGGTACACACCGCTGGAGAAGGCCTGCTTAGCTTTGGTATGGGCTACCAGGAAGCTGCGGCACTACCTGTTAGCTCACTCCGTAATGTTGGTTTCACGTCTCGATCCCATCAAATATCTTTTCGAGAAACCAGAGCTTACGGGTAGGCTAGCTCGTTGGCTGCTGTTGCTCTCCGAATTTGATTTGAAGTATGTCACACGCAAGTCAGTCAAAGGAAGAGCAGTAGCAGAGTTCCTTGCCGACCATCCGGTTGAGGGGGATGAAGCAGTTGAATACTTGTTCCCAGATGAAGCAATTTTGCATATCGACGACGAAACTTGGACGATGTACTTCGACGGAGCATCAAATCAGTACGGGTATGGGATAGGAGTGTTGCTGATAGCACCCAACAATTCCCGTATTCCTCTAGCCTTCAAACTCCGATTCAAAGTCTCGAACAACGAAGCAGAATATGAGGCGTGCATTGCTGGCCTAGAAGCAGCCCTAGAACTAGGGGCAAGACGGTTGGACGTCATTGGGGACTCGAACCTTGTTGTGTCTCAAGCAAAAGGAGACTGGAAAGTAAAAGAGGAAAAGATGATGATGTATCACCAGACCTTGGATTTGTTAATTCCTCGGTTTGAGAGGCTAAGTTTTACTCATCTACTAAGAGAGAACAACAGGTTCGCAGATTCTTTAGCAACTCTATCTTCTATGATAGACATCCCGTGTGGAGTCCAGATGCGTCCAGTCATCATTGACCAGAAGTTTGCACCAGCCTATGAGTCGATTGCTGCTATAAATGAAGTTCAGGACGAAAACCCCTGGTACTACGACATTTGGAATTTCTTAGAAAAGGAAGCATATCCACCAAGGGTAAACGCCAAAGACAAAAGGGCAATAAGAAGATTGGCCGTTCAGTTCATCATCTGTGGGGGTAAGCTGTATAGAAGAGGTCATCTGGGAATGCATAAACTGTGTGTTGATGCAGAGGAGTCAAAGCATCTAATGGAAGCCATCCATGGAGGAGAATGTGGAGCACATATGAATGGGGTAATGCTGGCACGGAAGATCCTCAGACAGGGGTACTACTGGTCCACCATGGAGGAGGATTGTATCGGTTTCGTTCGGCGATGCCACAAATGTCAGATCCATGCAAATCGCATGAACATCCCGCCGTCGAAGCTGTACAATATGACTTCACCATGGCCGTTTTCAGTCTGGGGAATTGATGTGATCGGGGCTGTCACGCCAAAGGGGTCGAATGGGCATGAGTTCATCCAGGTTGCGATAGATTATTTTACAAAGTGGGTTGAGGCCCAATCTTATGCGGTGTTGAAGGCTTCGCACGTTGCAAAGTTTATCAGGAACAACATCATCTGTCGCTACGGGGTCCCAAATGAGATAATTTCAGATAACGGTTCCCACTTCAAGAAGGAAGTGATAGACTTGTTGAAAAAAATACAATGTGGCTTTTCATAAGTCATCCATATATCGGCCACAAACCAACGGAGCGGTTGAGGCCGCCAACAAGAATATCAAGCATATATTGCAGAAGATGGTGGGAACCTACCGAGACTGGCCAGATAAGCTGCCGTTTGCTCTGTAGGGCTACCGGACTTCAATCAGAACTTCTACTGGAGCGACTCCGTATTCATTGGTTTATGGGATGGAGGCCGTTCTACCTATTGAGATTGAGGTTCCGTCATTGCAAGTATTGGCTGAGTGTCAAATAGCCGAGGCGGATTGGCAGCAGAGCAGATTTGAGGAACTCATGCTTTTTGATGAAAGAAGACTGAAAGCACTGTACCATATTCAGGGTTACCAGCGCAGAATTGCCCGGGCTTTCAACAAAAAGGTTAAGTCCAGGAATTTAAAAGAAGGAGATTTGGTGCTCAAAGACAACTGAGCTCCCATCCACGACCCTAGGGGCAAGTTTAGACCTAATTGGACTGGTCCCTACATCATTAAGTCTATCTGGTCAGGTGGAGCTGTGGTTCTGATGGATCTGGATGGCTTAGAGTTTTCACAGCCGATTAACATGGACAAGTTGAAAAAATATTACCCTTGAGAGGCTCGCTAGGCCGAAAACCCGAAAGGGCGACCTAGGCAAAATTCAAAGCACAAAAAAATTGAAATTATAAAAACTGAGCTCGCAAGGTTGAAAACCCGCAAAGGGCGGCCTTGGCAAAAGTTAGAGCGCAAAAGGAGAGTGAAAATACCCGAGCGAACCTAAGCCTAAACTACGTAAGGCTTGATTCCCATCCTTGGGATACGTAGGCAGCTTCATTCTGAAGTTCAGCCACAACATTTTCCCCGATAAACTTTGTCCATATTGATCATCTCAGTCATCTTTGTCCATCAGCATTCATCGTAATCTCCGGTGCAGTGCTATTCAGACTAGGGGCAACTTTCCGTTGCCAGGAGGTGCTGTGGTACCGTTCAGACTAGGGGCAACTTTCCGGTTGCTAGGATCCGGGGTTGTGCATCTCAGTGACAGATCTCAGACGTGTCCAGTTCTGATCCATATCAAAAATAGTTTTGAAAAGTTTTAATAAAAGTTGACTTTGTTCAAATTAATCTTTTCACAACTAAGACCATTTTTGGACCAAAGCGGAAAATTTTCAGTACCACAACCTTCAATTTCATTGATTTCAAAACAGAGTTCTCCTGCTCTTGCATACAATTGAAGTTGCTTTTTATTACACTCATAATGAAAACTTGAAAGTACTAATAAAGCAATAAATCTGGGGCATAGTCAAGTCAGGTATCCCTGCACCCCCTCCCAGAGCTAGTCGAAGCCTCTGATGCCAAGCTGGGCCCGGTCTGTGCCTCCACATTGAGCCAATCCCAGCACTCGTCAGACAAAGTGCAGTTGAAAGTAGGGGCGAGGGCCAGGAGTTCTCTAGTCCTCCATGCCGTGGCATATCGGGCAAGTTGTGCGCCTCGGACCGGGAAAGCAGCCGGATACTCAATCCCCTCTGGTGGGCAAGTCTGATCATGACCGAACTGACGCAGGAACCGGAACGGAAAGTAGAATACACAGTGGGTCAGATCAATCAATTGAATCCCGATCAGCCGGGACATGCTATAACCCATTGCTGAGAGATTGAGCCAAGGGCAGCGCCAAGCAATGCGATCTGCAGACAAGTTGCACATCCAGTCAAACCACCATCCCTCATCGAGAGCATCGACTAGGCGTTGTCGAAAGAAGTAGCCGCGGGCTGAGTAGGCCGGACAAGAGTCCACAACCTGCAATTTATCTATCAACCATACCTGGGGAGGGATGAAAAATAAGAGAATAAAGAATAGAGAGATGTACGATGAGAGAAAAGCAAGAAAAAGGGTTTTGTGAGAAAAACCGAGCCCAAGGGCCGAGTGATGTGAGCAATATATATATGTGAGGTTAGGTGGGAAACATTACCTGCAGCAGTAATGGACTCCCTGCAAATCTGGTCGTCTCCCAGCGATAGAATGCGTCCAAGCCCATCAGCGTCTCGGCCAATGTCATGGCGATACAGCTCTTCCTTTCTCTCAAGCCTTGAGCAACTTCAATCAGACGAATGCTAGATCCACCAAAGCCTGAAGTGAACAGAAAATGAGATAGCATACACAAGCAAAGGGCGTGTTGCCGAAAACCTTGCCAATAATGGTTGCCGTGGTCACCGGTGTCGGAAAAGCGATGGATCAAGCCGAGAATGTCCAGTTCCCCATTGGAGATCAGAGACCGAGCATCGTGCATGGAGAGCCCACACATTTCCCCTAAAGCTTGGGTGTGACCAAAGCGAAACTTAGGCAAAATCTCTTCACAACGTTCAGACTCCATCAAAACCTGAAAATCTTCGAAAGTTGGACATACCTCTTGCCCGCCGAAGCTGAAGACATGTGTCACTGGGTTCCAAAACCTCGCCGCGGCATGGAGGAAGGGAAAGTGCAGCGGAGTGCGGCTCAGCGTGAATAGTGCATTCAAGCCGAAACCCCGAAAATTCAACTTTTCCGAGCCATCTAAAGAAGCCATCCAAACTGTGAGATTTTCGGCGAGAAAGGCTTCCTTTTTGGTGAAAAACTAAGATGAAATGAATCAACCACGGGTTTGAGGCTTTTAAAAGGGATGAGACACTATTCGGGGACACGTGTCAAAAATTTGGTGGCTGCTGAGCAAAGTGGCCGGCCGGCCACCTTTTCTAGTAGGCCGGCTACCTTTTCCCCCCTCAGATACAAAAACTGGCCAGCCGGCTCCCAAAAGTGGCCGGTCATGCTCCCATGTGTGCCATTGGTCCTATTTTACCCTCCAGAGGAAAGTTCCAGGCATTTCCAAGCATCGGGTGTATCGAAGGCCTCCATTTCCCTCTGTTTCGGATGCGTTCCGTTGCCCAGATCGTCCGAAGTATGCTTTGTTTTGTTTATCAAGTTGTAATTTTTTCTTATCGAGTTGTCGTTTTGTTTATCGAGTTGTAAGTTTTGTCGAGCTGTCGTATTTCGTGTTTTGAGTTGTTACTCTTTGTTTACGCAATTTTGTTAAGTCTTGTTTATCGAGTCGTTAACATTGTTGTATTTTGCTTATCGAGTTGTAAACTTGCTAAGATTCTGTTATTTCTTAGTGAGTCGAGTTATTCGATTTGTTGCGTCGGTTCATTACCTGACCCGGTAAATACACAGTGCACATTTCCATTCAATCCCATTTTTGTGCAAAATGATGCGATGCGATGTTAAGAGCATAAAAATACAACACTTTTTCAAAAAGCTGTTTCACCCCATCATATTTCCTTTTACAAACAAAGGTACAAGTTTTACAGAAAATAAAACTGCCTAACAACATGCAAAGTGCTACAAACTACTAGCAAAAAGGAAAATAAAGCAGGGAACAGCAGCATCAATACTCTCGGGAGCGGGAATGAGCGGCCCTCCTCATCCTCTTCTGCGAGACAACCTCTGCACCACCATCACCATCCGGGCCGGAGCTGTCATCCTCAGGATCCCCCTCAGCCTCGCCTCCACTCCCGGAACCAAGACCGGAATCCCCCTCCTCAACGGATGTCTCCGACTGACGGCCTGCGACCTCCTCCTCCTCATCCTCATCGGGCTCCGCCTCTATAATATGTGCCCTGCGTCTGCGAGAGGACCCTCCTCGAGCTCCTCGAAAAGGCCTGGATGGCCCAGCTCCCCGAAAACGCCTGGATGGCCCAGCTCCTCGAAAGGGCCCAAATGGCCCAGTGCCTCAAAAAGGTCCAGACGATCGACCTCCCTGAGAAGGCCCAGGTGGCCCGGCCCGCGGCGGAGCATATACAGGAGGCATCTGAAAGTGAAGAGTTCAATACATCAGTTCAAATATGAAAATCAGATGCAAGTACAGTATGCAAGTGGGGTGTGTGTCAGATGTGCTCTACACAAACAGCCTATCAATGCAGTAGGATGTTCAAAACCAGTGTGTCACCAGAAATATGATAAATACAAGAAAGATGAATAGTACCTGCACACCCATAATGGCCAGCTGTGCCTCCCTCTGCAGGATCATGCCCTCAAACGCGGCCATCACTCCAAGCATCTCATCCACGTACTCAACAGGAGGCTGTAGATACAAATGCAAAACTATCAGTAAAAGAATGAATGTCTAAGTATCCAACTGATAAATCAAAGCTGTAAAACATACCGGTGGCGAATCAGGATCTCTGACATATCTGTGGTCGGGAAGGGGAGGCTCCAGCGAGACCTGGTAAGGAGTCCCAAATCGCCAACTCGTCAACTCGGTCAGCATGTCTGGCCACCCAGGATGATGAAGAGTCGGAGGAATCGGGGGAACCGATCCACCCCCACCTCTGGATGTACCGGCCCCGCTGCTGGAAGGAATATCTGTAGCCCGAGCCTGGCTCGAAGACGGCACACCAATAGGCCTCATCGAGGGAGTGCGCACTCCCGTCAAGGGAGGCATCAGATATACGTGGCGATAAGTGGCATAGTCCCCCTCCTCAAGATGTAGCAAAGTATCAGTGCCCAGCATAGCACTAACAACATCCCGAGAAGAGAGCCTATCAGCAGTCCGCATACTGACTGGGGGTGCTGCGGGAGGGTCCTGAGAAGTATATCCCCATACCTGACGCAAAAAGCGTTCCCCCAGAAACCATGCTCTACCAACTGGTCCTTCGAATAGGATCCTGTACTGGGAGATGCCCGATCCTCCGGCATACTGAAATCGGAGACCATCACCCAAGGGCGCCCAGGGCTGCCATGTAATTTGCGGATAACCAGTGCATAAACCAATCAGAAATCGGGAATATACGGGACAGATCAAAGATGAAAACGGAAGGGACTGAGAGTTCTGAAATACCTCCGTCGTCCGCACAGTGTCGAAATACTGCCGTAGATAAAAGAGAGTCTCTCGAGGTCTCGGCCGGTGCTGGCCCTCGAATACCAGTGAGTACGGGGTCATGAGGGGCCCTGCCACCACCAACTCTGGGGCTAACGTCGGGAAATATACGTAGACCCATAATTGAGGAAAGCAGTGCAGAATGTAAATACAAAGTGTTGAGGGCAAAATACAGAGTGTAAAGTGCGTTGTGTGTGCAATGTACAAGTAATGAGGAGCAGAAATGTAAATCAAGAGGACAGAAAGTACCTCCCAGGCTCTCCAATAACCGCCAAGTAAGTCTCCCTGCCTGCGGGAGGTCGCGCTCATGTAGCAGTAAAGGGTAGCCAAGCCGGCGCCACCCCAATCATACCATCTGACCTGTGATAGGTCCACCAGAGCGCTCAACAGATACAGCCCAACCGTGTTCCCTCTATCGGCGAACAGAGTAGTACCGAAGAGGAACATAAGAAAACCACGGGCATACTGCTCTGCCTCCTCAGGAGTCCCGGGCTCCATCCCCTCCCTCCAAAAGTGGGAAGAGAACCAGGTGTATCGGACTCTCCCTGAAGCTCTATCAACAGGCGGGCGGGCCCCCAGCAAATGTATCCAAGCGGCCTCTCATTCGCCCATGTCCTCATCGTAAGGAATGGGCCGACCTCCTATGTCCAGGCCAGTCAATACAGCAAAATCCAGCGGGGTCATAGTCAAATCCCCAGTGGCGGAAAAATGAAAGGAGTTGGTGGTGTCCCACCATCTCTCCACCAAAGCTGCCATCAGTGTCCTCCTGGCAGGACAACGCGATAACCCAGCGCAGAAGGACTCGAACCCCGCCAAATCAACTAAATCCCGGACAGCCTCCGGGAGCTCAGCGTACCAATCTCTAGCAGCGGTGGAGCCGTATCCCCGCACAGTGCGAGAACCAACCTGCATTCAGAATGAATACATGTGTCAGTATAAAATGAATAAGCTGCGTGCAAATGAAAGGAATAAGCTGCGTGCAAATGAAAATGAATAAGCCGTGTGCAAATGAAAGGAATAAGCCGTGTGCAAATGAAAGGAATAAGCCATGTGTAAGTAAATAGGCTGCGTGCGAAGTAAAGTAAGCGAACTGTGTGTTCTACTCTCAATCAGTGTATGCTGCGTGTTCACCTTCAATTTGGGCTGCGTGTTCAAACTCTCAATCAGTGTGTGCTGCGTGTTCACCTTCAATTTGGGCTGTGCGTTCAGAAAATCGGAGTTAGGGCTGCGTGTTCAAACTCTCAATCAGTGTGTGCTACGTGTTCACCTTCAATTTGGGCTGTGCGTTCAGAAAATCGGAGTTAGGGCTGTGTGTTCTACTCTAAATCAGTGTGTGCTGCGTGTTCACCTTCAATTTGGGCTGTGCGTTCAGAAAATCGGAGTTAGGGCTGTGTGTCCTACTCTAAATCAGTGTGTGCTGCGTGTTCACCTTCAATTTGGGCTGTGCGTTCAGAAAATCGGAGTTAGGGCTGCGTGTTCTACTCTCAATCAGTGTGTGCTGCGTGTTCACCTTCAATTTGGGCTGTGCGTTCAGAAAATCGGAGTTAGGGCTGCGTGTTCTACTCTAAATCAGTATGGGCTGCGTGTTCATCTCAAATGTTTGGGCTGCCTGTTCAACTCTCAATCAGTGTGTGTCGTGTGTTCACCTCAACAATGAACTATGTGTTCGACATCAAAGAATGGGCTGTGTGTTCATCTCAGAATTCAAGTATTGGGCCGTGTGTTCAATTCCCTACCGGTGTGTGCCGTGCGTCCACAATCAATTTATGGGCCCAGTGTTCAGAAATTTAAGTGATTGAACTGTGTGTTCAGAATGCAAATAGGATGCTGTGTCATGAACTAAACATTCTAAATAAGCTGCTTACTCAAAATGAGCAGACAAACATGGCAAAGACACGAAGTGCATGAAAAACACAGAATATGTTGCAGAAAAGGTAAAAAACGAAGTAAATACCTCTCGTGCCTCGTGGGAGAGGTGATACTCTGGCTCCCGCAGAAGTAGATCTCCGGGTGCTCGCTCATTAAAGTCAGTGAAGTGACGAAAAACGGCCTGCGGAAGAACGTGTGCCGGCGGGGCGTACCTCCCGGGAATGAAGGGTCGAACCCTCGGAGGCAGAGTCATGACATCAAAATCATCCCCGGCACCCGGAGGACCTCCGCCATGAGGAAAACGACCGGCCATTTCAGAAAATCTGCCATTTAGAGTTTTGTTTGCATCTTGTGTTATCTTCTACCATTTATCCTTTTACGCTGAGCAGCGTTTGGGATCGTTGTCCTCCGGGACTATCTCAGATTGCGTTGTGTACGCACCTGGGCAGCTGTTGTTTTGACCTCTTCTCACGATTTCAGCGTGGTTAGAGTTTTGTTCCTTTCCTTACGCGATTTCAGCGTGTTTGGAATTTATCCCAGGTTGCGTTGTGGACGCGCTGGGCGGTTGTTTTGACCTCTTCTCACGATTTCAGCATGGTTAGAGTGTTCCTTTCCTTACGCGATTTCAGCGTGTTTGGAATTTATCTCAGGTTGCGTTGTGGACGCGCTGGGCAGTTGTTTTGACCTCTTCTCACGATTTCAGCGTGGTTAGAGTTTTGTTTCTTTCCTTACGCGATTTCAGCGTGTTTGGAATTTATCTCAGGTTGCGTTGTGGACGCGCTGGGCGGTTGTTTTGACCTCTTCTTACGATTTCAGCGTGGTTTGAGTTTTGTTTCTTTCCTTACGCGATTTCAGCGTGTTTGGAATTTATCTCAGGTTGCGTTGTGGACGCGCTGGGCGGTTGTTTTGACCTCTTCTCACGATTTCAGCGTGGTTAGAGTTTTGTTTCTTTCCTTACGCGATTTCAGCGTGTTTGGAATTTATTCCAGGTTGCGTAGTGGACGCGCTGGGCGGTTATTTTGACCTCTTCTCACGATTTCAGCGTGGTTTGAGTGTCCCGTTCCTCTTCTCACGATTTCAGCGTGGTTAGAGTTTGGTTCTTCCTTACGCGACTTCAGCGCGTTTGGAATTTATTCCAGGTTGCGTTGTGGACGCGCTGGGCGGGTTGTTTTTGTTAACCTCTTCTCGCGATTTCAGCGTGATTGGAGCCTCCCCTTCCTCACACGATTTCGACGTGTTTGGAATTTATCTTAGGTTGCGTGGAACGCGCTTCTGATTGATTTTCTTTGTTCTCTCTCCTCTCACGAGTCCAGCGTGGTTGGAGTATGTCACCATTTTGCATCTATTGTACTCTCTGTTGCATCACATCTATCACATCCATTGCATCATATCTGTTTTATGGTCCGGTCTAAGGAGACCTTAAATCCTGCATCATCATTCGCGCTGTTTTGCGCATCGTACTTGCATTTTTACTTGCATTCCATCGCACCGTCTTGTGCACTTTCCGGTCTAGGAGACCTTAAATCCTCTAAAGGTGCAATTCCTTTGGTGTTTATCGTGCCCGAACGACTTCCGGTGGTCTGGTATAGCCACCTGCCTGTGTTAGCGGTGAGTTCCTAGGAGACCAACTAAGACGGTGGAAACTAGAGTTCGAATGGCTCATGCCTAGAACACAAAGGTTCGGGATTTCCGAGACTAAAGTCTGGTTTAAATACCCAGGGGTATATCCTCGGCTTGAAATCTGTATGGTAGCCCCATAGATTGAGATAGCATGTGTATGCGCTTCAATTCTGGATACTGATCCAACCTAGTCTGTCACCCTGTTGGAGAATAGGGAAAGCTGCGACCACAATCAGGGAGAAAAGTATTACCTGCGGTTCAACCGAGAAGAAGTGAAAGATCCCCAGCGGCATGAGGTAAGTCATTTTCAATTGCTCCTGTAAGGTACCTTTACCTCTTAGCTATCACATTGCATTTTAGCCACTACATTACAGTGCATTGCATGAATCCTCAATTTTCAAACCGGCTTCGCGTAGCGTATAAGTCCAATTATCAAAATCTTTCTGTATATCATTTTGCATTTTGCCCCTGCCTGCGGGCATGCCTGCGGGCACATTCTCTGTTTATCTTGTTTGATTGTCTCAGTCTTCGGCCTTGTCAAAAATGGGTCGTCTCTGGGCTTTGACATTCACTCCCGTCATTCTTATGACTTCCGAGTTCTGTCAAAGAGGGGCAACTGTAGACACCCCATTTTTGACCGACCTTAAGACTCAGATGTCACCGATTGAGCGCTCGGTGATATTGCCTACTGTGCTCGTTCAGAAGTCTCAGAGTCGCGGCCGTGCGCCCTGCCTCCGGACTTCCGAACTCTCTTCTGTGCCTTGTCTCGGTTTGCGAACCAGGCTCGGTTTTCTCTGTTTTCTTTTCTGAGGGGAGGGAGTGGTCCCGTAGACTATCTCTCAGTGGCCGTAGGCTACGTTTTGTGGCCGTAGGCCATTTTGCCCATTTCGGAGCCCGGTTCCCGGTTTTCGGGACCGTCAGGCCGTGTGCCTCGGTTCGGGCCCAACCATCTCCGATTTCTCCGATTTTTGGTAAGTGCCTCTGTTTTAGCATAACGAGGGACACTGGGGTCTCTGATACCCACTTCGCAGCTGAACACCACTTCCGGTGCCCGGCAGCCCATTTTCGGGACCCCGAACTTCGCGGTTTAGGCCCCGAGCATTCATTTTGCATTAGTTTTTGTTCAATTTTGGCAGGTACCTCTGTTTCATCATTCCGAGGAACACTGCGGTCTCAGATGCCCACTTCGTGGCCGAACAAAATCTTTTTTTTTTTTGCCCTCAAAATATCTAGATATTTGGGGAAAGATATTTCCACCTTTTGGCCATAAAAACCAGCAGCTTCCAGCTGGTGGGGGTAAAAAAAAGAAACCCCTTTGAGAGCTCCATACACACCTCTCCTCTCCCTCTCCATTTCCAAGCTTCAAACATCCAAGTTTGCTTCCATTTCTTCATCAACTCCAAGCTCTATCATCACCATACCATTTCCAGCAGCAAGGGAAGAATTCCAGCAGCTAGGAAACATCCATTCTTCAAGCAAAAGGCAGCCAAGAAGTTGTTTACAAGGGTAAGTCCTCTTTCCCTCTTTTCTAACCCTATTTTGGCTCATTTCTTAGACCTATTTGCTTGTGGTTTTGAGTTCCGAGATTAACTGGAAATGTCACTATTTTGAGGTGTTCTTCATGTTTGTTTAAGGTCTCAACATCATTTGGGGCCCCTATCTAATGCTTGTTTCAATATCTCATCATATGCCATTGTTTTTGCAAGCTTTTTTTGACTCATGAGTAATCTGATTTTGAGCATGACATAAACTGTAAAAGTGCATATTTTGGACTCCTCTTCAATGTTGTAGAAGGAAATTTTGCTGTTTGAATTTTCTATATACTACTTGTCTCAAGACCTCTCTTTGGTTCATTATTTTGCATGCTTTGCTAGACTCATTTGGCTCCGGATTTTGGCCTTCATCAGGCCTAGATAAAGCCTTATTTTTGTCTCCTTGTCATGTTTTGTTTAGGGTCTTAAGACATTTGGTGTATATTTTTGGTACTTCCTTTGAAATTCTTTCATTTTACCGTAAATTTGCATGCTTTGTTAGACCTGTTTAGCTACTGTTTTGAGCCTCCATCAGGCTTATAGAGTATCTTGTTTTGGTCTATTCTACACTTTTTGTCAAGGGTCTTAAGTGGTTTGGTCATTGCTCATGATACCTCTCTTTATAGCCCCTTTTTGCATGCTATGTTTAGCATATATACATACTGATTTAGAGGTTGTCATCTCTTGCATTTGTGCATATTTTTGTTCCATCTTCAATGTTGTAGAACTGATTTTTTGGGTTTGAGCATTGTACATATCACTTGCTTTGTAATTGCCCTCTTTTACCGTTTTTTTGCAAGCTTTTGTTTCCATACTTGTGAGCATTATTTGGCCTTGCTTTGTGCTGATAAAATGCTAGTTTAGGGGCTGCCTTGCCACTGTTTTGCATTCCATGTCCATATTCTGTATGTTTAATAGGGCTGTAGGCCATTTCGGGTGCATTTCCTCGCATTTTGGGCATCGGTTGCAATTTTATCATAATTTGGGGGCTGTTTTTGCATTATTTTAGTTGCTGAATTTTGCATCTTCCTTATGCCATTCGCCACATCTCATTCGCATGTCATTTTGGTGCTTTAGAGCCTTGCCTCGGTTTGCGTGCCCGTGTGCACACACTTCGAGGCAGCCTCGTTTTATCCGTCGGCAGCCTATGTGAGTGCGGCTGAGGCTCTCTCATGTTGGCGTAAGCCCATCACTGCATTCCGTATGCCATTTTATGCATTCCTCGGTTTGCGTGTCCGCGGGCACGCATTTCGAGGCAACTTTGTTTTTACCCGACGGCAGCTTATGTGAGTGCGGCTGAGGTCCTCTCATGTTGGCGTAAGCCCAATTTGCATTCCGTATGCCATTTCATTTCATTTTAGCATCGCCTCGGTATGCGTGCCCGTGTGCACGCATTTCGAGACACTTCAGTTTTATCCGATTTGCATTTTAGCATCTCCGCCTCGATTTGCGTGCCCGTGTGCACGCATTTCGAGGCACTTCGGTTTTATCCGATTTCCATTTCATATCATCGCCTCGGTTTGCGTGCCCGTGTGCACGCATTTCGAGGCACTTCGGTTTTATCCGATTTGCATTTCACATCATCGCCTCGGTTTGCGTGCCCGTGTGCACGCATTTCGAGGCACTTCAGTTTTATCCGATTTGCATCTCACATCATCGCCTCGGTTTGCGTGCCCGTGTGCACGCATTTCGAGGCACTTTGGTTTTATCCGATTTGCATCTCACATCATGGCCTCGGTTTGCGTGCCCGCGTGCACGCTTTTCGAGGCATCTCATTTTCATCTCATTTTCCTAGTATAGTGCATACCAGGTTGTATCTTAGATTGCATTCATGAATTTTCTCGGTTTGCGTGCATGCGGGCACGCATTTCGAGACATCCCATCTTTTCATTAGCATTGTGCATACTAGACTGTATCTTAGTTGCATTTCATGCATATCATGCATATTGCACGGGAAACGAGGCGCGTTTTATACTCCGAGTAACAGAACGGGTCTCAATTCCCAAGTCACCGACACTCCGGATTACCCTTGATGGAGTTAGGTTTTGTTGTAGCATTCATGCGCATTCATCCTATATTGAGTTGTGCAATTCGGCTCCTCGGCCATCATGCATCGATGTGCGTGATTGGTGGCACGAGGATCGAGGCATGCATATATTTGTGAAATACATTGCTATGCCCCTTTCCTGCTCTCTGTTGCAGCAAAATGAAGAATCAGCGACTTTCCAGAATTTGGCACGCATTTCGAGAAACATTGCAAACAGAGACTAATCGGGGCATCCCAGTGGATTTCCGCGCAAGGCAGCCCAACATGCATCATCCGTCAGAAGCAAGGCAGTCCCTGGCTTGCATGCCAGTTTTACCGTTTTCTTATTTAATTTGTTAATTAATTAGGAATCTGTATTATTTCGGACTGTATTATTCTTTTATTTCGGACTGTATTATTTTAGTCGGACCCTCTGCGCGAGGGTACAACTGTAATAAGGGTGTGTGAGTGTGATGTATGTCTTCCAACCCCCATTTCTTTCTCCCTTTTATTTACCCGCTTACAATGGTTAGATATAGGGCATATTTCAATTAGCATACAGCATGACAGCATGTTTGCATCATTCATCTGTTTTGCATGCACCGGGCTCGGCGCATCATACAAACTGCATTTGTATTTCAATTCCAAGTTGAATACGTGTTAGTTGTAGCATTCCACATACCATGTTTAGAATAGCCGAGCCTGCTATAGTTGCATCTTTGCATGTGTTGCATTAGGCATTTCAGCATACTTAGGATCATGCATGATTTCTAATCAGCTTTTGTTTTGGTTTGGAGTACTCGGTAAGTTTTATGCTTTAGCATCCTTGCATGCGTGTGAGTGTTGCCATGATAGCATGCTTGCCATGAGGCTATATGCTTATGTGATATAACTGCCTTGAATGCCTGTGGGTGGAGGTTGAGTTATCTGAATTGGAATAATTCATCAAATGCTTGTTTTAAGCCCACTAGATAGTGGCAAAATCATGTTTTCTAAGCCCACCCGAGGGTGGCAAATCCGCGTCTTAGCCTACCTGCGGGTAGCACCATCAAACCATTTTCAAACAAACAAGCATGAAATGTTTTTTTCCAAATCAGGTGACTCAGTCTATACTTATTTGCTGCAAGCATCACATAGTAAACCTAGGCTAATAACCGGAATAAGAACTCACAATGTTTTCAAAAACAGATATCATGGTTAGTAGAGGCCGGTCTTTGACCGGGCGAGCGGGGGTGCTCACGATGTGACCTTCCCCAATCGTACCCAAGTTCCCGACCCGAGGCAACTTTGGTGATGACGGACACGTGGCCTTTGGCACCGAGTCAGGGTTTCCTAAATTTCCCATTTTAAAAATATTTAGGTGGCGACTCTGTTATCTGGCAAAGCAGTCCATGTTTGGCACTTCTTTCAAAAAAATCTGTTTTTCTTCAAAACGATTTGCCAGAGTTGGACTCTTTGGTTCAGATTTAGAACCGCAACAAAATCGAGTCCGAACTGTAGCGAGGTCCCTCGCGGGCTTGTTACAGCCGGCCATCTCCTTTTTGAAAAGTGGCCGGTGGCCTCCCCTGGGGAAGAAAAGTGGCCGGTGGTGTTCCCCACATGCCCACCTAGCTCTCTGCAAATTTTGAGGAAGATTGGAGTCCCCGAGACCTGAAAAAGTTCAAGAAAAGTGCACTTTCTGTCGCGAAATCGCTCCGCCGGAACTTCAGCTTTAACTTCTGGCATGTGTCTCATCATTACTCATCAGAATCAAGGTGTATCCTTCGTAAACATGTTGTAACCTCTCCGGGGGGTGAACCAGAGGCCGCGATCGAGTCGCCCTCACCGAAACGCGCGTTTCTCTGCTCGTGGTTTTGTGACAAACATGCATTCTAGTTCGCGCTTATTCTGCATTGTTGTGCACATAACTTGCATTCTCATGAACATACTTGCATTGTTAGGCACGTTTTCTTGATATTACCATGCCTCTGTGCTTAAGCTTGTGTTGTCACGCACGTTCCTTTCTCGCACTGCGATGCACTCACCTACCGACACCGCTTTTGTCGAACTTTCGATATCACATTGAATATATCTTGCTAAACATGTTGTGCTTGTTGAGTTTCTCTCTTTTGCAGGCACGATATTGTATGTACGGTTCATTTGGAGCTGGCGCGGCCAGACGAATCGCGCAGGTATCGTATCTTCTCCGTGTGAGACGCGACGAGAATTGAATAATTCTCCGCATTCCTAACTGCATGAAATATAGTTGTTGCTTTGCATTCTTGCTTAAAACTGTTGCATCTATTTGTGAATACCTGCTTCATTACAGCTTGCTGCATTTGCATGATCATTGAGTTACATCTGGCTCTGTGCATATCGCTTTGCATTTTGCCCCCTTGCCTGCGGGCACGCCTGCGGGCATATCTCTGTTCATCTTGTATGATTGTCTAAGTCTTCGGCCTTGTCAAAAATGGGTCGTCTCTGGGCTTTGACATTCACTCCCGTCACTTGTGACTTCCGAGTTCTGTCAAAGAGGGGCAACTATAGACACCCCATTTTTGACCGACCTTAAGACTAAGATGTCACCAGCTGAGCGCTAGGTGATGTTGCATGCTGTGTTCGTCCAGAAGTTTCAGAGTCTCGGCTGCGAGCCTTGCCTCCGGACTTCCGGGCTTTTCTGTACTTTACCTCGGTTTGCGAACCAGGCTCTATTTTCTCTGTTTCCTCTTCCTGAGGGGAGGGAGAGGTCTCGTAGATTATCTCTCGGTGGCCGTAGGCTACGTTTCGTGGTCGCAGGCCATTTTTCCCATTTCGGAGCCCGGTTCCCGGTTTTCGGAGCCGTCAGGCCGTGTGCCTCAGTTCGGGACCGCCTAACTACCTCCGTTTGCTCTGGTTTTTGGCATGCATCTTATTTACTCCCTTTTGAGGGACACTGTGGCTCGAGAGACCAACTTCGTGGTCGAACGCCACCTCCGGTGCTTAACAGTCAGTTTTCAGGGCCTCGGACTGCGCGTTTCAGCCCCCGAACCTTCATTTTTGCATCGGTTTTCGTTCATTTTTGGCAGGGACCTCTGTTTCATCACCAGGAAGGTCGTAGAAGGGTGGGAGGCCAGTAATTGTTTCAGCAACCAGTTATATTCCTTCATCGCCCTCCGACGCCCGTTTTTCTCACTTCAAAGCCAATGTTGACCACCCTAAGGCCATTTTCTTCAGTTCCAAACCACATATTTGTGTTGTACACACCTGGGAGGACACAAATATTTGGTGGCCAACCAGTAATTCCATTTGACCCTTTTGAACCCCTTTGAAAAATGGCTTGTTCTCTCTCCTGTTTCACTTCCTCTAATTTTGGACCACAGGGCTGTGTTGAGGGCACCTAGGAGGACATCAATTGGTGGTGGCCTGTAACGACCCAGAATTTTTCCCTCCGCTCGAGCGGAGGAGTTAACGCTCGAGCGGACTTTTTGGGTTCCCAGCAAATTTCGCAGACGGCTTGAGATTCTGGGAGTTGTAATTCTCCGCTCGAGCGGGGTAGTTTACGCTCGAGCGGACGGCTTTGATAGTCTGCACGCTCGAGCGCAGGGTTGGGCGCTCGAGCGGGCCTCTAGGTTGAGTTGTACTTCTGAGGCACGTGGGCTCATTTTTGATATTTTATTAATGTATTTGGAATGTTCTCATCTTATTTTGGGGTATTGGTTGAGGTGGTAAAATGATGGTAAAGTAAGATTGGACCAAAGAAAGTAAGATTGGACCAAAGAATTTAATCCGGATAGTTGCCTTCCGATCAACCGTCACTCTTTTGCCCTTTTCTTTTTCCACACTTTGAATTTGGATGTAAGGTTAGAACCGTTGGAAAGCTTATTTCCGGGGCTTCAATTTGGACAGAAGAACGACCTAAAACGGAATCCGGATGGAAGAGTTATGCCTGTTCAAAGTTTCGAAATCTGTGCTGAGGGCAGGTCCGCTCGAGCGGGAATAAGTCCGCTCGAGCGGGAATAAGTCCGCTCGAGCGGGAATTACGGGACAGCAGCTTTAAGAACGAGATTTTTGGATCATTTCTTATATTTTCTTCTTTCCGCTTCTTTCCTCTTTGCCTAAGTCCGAAACCCTAGCCCCAAATCCTTGATTTCCTCTACTTTGATCAACAATCCACCATGATTTTGGCATGTAGGATGGAGAACTAAGGAGGATCAATGTTTTTAACCGATTAGAACTTGGATTTGTGGAGGCTTCTTCTCAAGCTCATCTCTTTGCTTGATTATTGAGGTAAGGGTTTGATTACTTGGAATTGATGGGTTTAAGTGATGGATTATGAATCCTAGATGTTAATCAATGGAAAAATTGGAATAAAAGTGTTGAGTTAATAGGTTTGATTATTTCTTGAAATCTCAATATTTTTCTTGAAACCCTAAGTTGCTTAAGGATGATAACCAAAGATTTGACCCAAATTGAAAGTAGATTAATGAAATGGAGGTATTGAATTATGTATATGCAAGTTTAATTGGAATTTGGTGATGCTTGGAAATTATGTTTAAATTTGCGAATGAACTTTGTTTTAAGCATTGTGAATCATGTCTTAGTGAGGAAGGAGATTGGGGGGAAAGGTTTGTTGATGATGTGGATGATGTGGATGATGTAAATTGAGCCTTAGCAATTTAATTGAAATTATGTGAAATTATACTTGGTAGCATTGAGTGGAATAATGTTAAATAGTATGGATTATATTGGATGGTGATAATTATGTTGGGTTGTGTTAATGTTGTTGAATTGAATTGTGTAGGGTTAGCTACAGGGACGGGCCTATCATCTAAACACTGTGAGTAGTAGTACTGTGGTAGTCCGTTTAATTACTGTTAATAATTATTATGATTAACGTTCTGTTCCTTACAAGTAAGTATGTTAATAATATATTGATTGGAAATCTAAAGGTATTATTGAGCAGTACATTCTGTATACTGTTGACAAGAATACTAACATTCTGTTATTTGCAAGATAGCTATAATGGTTCATAATGAACAAGTGGAATGTATGAGCATTATGGAAGTATGGTATCCACGTATCTCTGGACTCATACAATTTGTATACTTACCTTTCATTAATAATTATCAGAACGTTCAGTTAAACGTAAGTTAACTACGTTAACTTCTATGAATGATGCAACGGTTACCATTAGCACTCTCTTAATTGCAAGCTGACTATGTTAATGTATATGAACGATTAGACGATTGTGTATACTTTGTATGCTTTGTATGCTATCGATTATTAGCTTAAGGGAACTACGTCAGAGGATTTATGTTTATTCTTAAAAGATCGGCTTCTATGTAAATATGAGGGTGTACTGTTTGTTACTAATGTACCACAGGCCATTCAATTACAAGTTATCAAGTAAGTGTGGTCACCTTCGAAAAATCAGAACAAGTGGAAAGAGCTATGTATACCCATATGAACTTGAAGTTATTTTGTTGTGTTACATATGAACTGATATTCAAAATCTACGACACCAACACAAAGCTTTAACATCATTATGTGACCAACATGAGAATGAGAATTATTCTCCCTTTGTTAAGTGAACGATAATGATAAGATATGACAAGAAATACTCCTTATTGATGTACCATGGGGAATTAAGTATGATTACTGATTTTGTTTATGATTCAAGCTTAATGACTATGCATGACTTTGTTTCCATTTATATATGACATGATATGTGTGGTTTGGTCTGTAAAACCAATGAATTACCGGTATGGAGCAAAGTGCTGTACGGAACTAAGTGCTGCAATGCGAGTCACCTCTAGAATCCGTACGAGCCACCTCTTGAGTCCATACATATGTGAACTAGGCTTAAAGCCGATATGAAAGTTATGAGGCCTATGGCCGTTATGTGAAAGATACAATATGTCAAATTATGAAAGATATAATTTGTGAAGATATGAAAGGCATAACCTTGTGAATTTATGAACTTATGGAAACATCCAAAGAGTATATGAAGTTATGAATGCTATGTGAGAAACATTATGAATTTGTGAAAGCATCAAAAGAAATTGTGAAGCTACAAACCTATGTGGCCAAGGGCCATTTGTGAAGTAAGAACCTCCACTATGTGAAATATGACCTATGAGGCCGAGGGCCAACTTGGAAACTATGTGAAATGTGAATCTATGAGGCCGAGGGCCAATTTGTGAACTTGTGAATTTATGAGGCCGAGGGCCAATTTGTGAACTTGTGAATCTAAGAGGCCGAGGGCCAATTTGTGAAGCTATGAAGTTATGGATCTATTAAGCCGGTGGCCAATGTGTGAATGTGCGAACTCTTTAGGCCGAGGGCCAATCTGTGACTTTGTAACCGACAAGATCAATCTGAACTTAAGACATAATTAAATTAAATGCTCTCTTTATTTATATAAGCATTGATATGTTTTATGTTTCAAGTTAAGCATTGTTTGATTTAAGTATTACTATTCACTGAGCTTGGCTCACTTTATGTTATGTTTGTTCTGTAGGCATCCTACCTGGAGGTTAGTCTTAACCCGTGGCATCCACTCCTTTTGGTGTCAACCCCAGAGAGTCCAGGCACTTAAGTAAAGGCAGCCATTTTATGGAGTTTTATTAAGCTTTTGGTTTTATATCCTGATTACCTATCTAAAGTTGAAGTGTTTATAATTCTGTTACTTCTTACTGTTTTGGTTGCTCCAATTATGGGGGCTGAGTCTACATATGTGTATGTCCATAGCTAAATTCTCAGATGCATACTACTACATGTTTGTTTGCCTTATGTTCAGTTTGTGATCCTGTCATAATAGAGGTCGCTCAATGGATATAATTCTTTTATTTATGTTCGTTTATATTGTTAAATGCTTCCGTTCAGGCCCCATATGTTATGTATGTCAGGTTAAGAGTCCGGTTATGAATAGGTCATGCCCAAACTTTTAGGGGCGAGTTTGGGGCGTGACATGGCCGGCCACTAATTCACCTTGGCCTTTTTGACCCCTGGCCGGCCGGCCATGGGGGGTGGCCGGCCGGCCACCTGCAGCTCCAATACCTGGCCGGCCTGAACCCCTGCAGTGTGTACATTGCAAATGTGACCTTTTTTCCCCCCCCCCAGATTTTGTATCCGGGGGGCCAAATTTTTTGGGGGAAACTTGAATCCATTTCCCCCCCATTTTTCCCCCTCTTTCTCCCTCTCATTTGTCTATAAAAACCAGCCTCCAGCACTGGTTTTTGGGTTAGAGAAAAATCCCCTTTGAGCTCCTATATTGCATCTCCCTCTCTCCCTCACTTCAACCCTCCAAAACATCAAGTTCTACACCCCTTTCTTCATCACCACCTAGCACTACATTACCACTTCCATTTCCAGCAGCTTGGAGCTCTTCTCAGAGGCTAGGAGGCACCATTTTTCAGTCCAAGAGGCAGCCAAGGCTTGGTCTTCAAGGGTAAGCACCATTTCCCCATTTTTTAGCTCATTTTTGTACCATTTCTTAGCCCTCTTTGCTTACTGTTTTGAGCTCCGACCAAAACTTAAAGTGGCATTTTTTTGAGCTCTATTTCATCTTTCATTAAGGGTCTTACCCTGTTTGGGACCCCCATCTTGTACTTGCTTCATTACCCCTTTGTATGCCATAATCTTGCATAGTATTTTTGGCCTATGTGTAATCTGTTTTGGAGCATGATGTAAACTGTAGATAGGCTTATTTTGAGCCCTTCTTCAACATTGAAGAAGGGCTCACCACTGTTTGGGACCTCCATGTATCACTTGCCATTGTACCCCTCTTTGGTCCCCATTTTTGCATGATTTATTAGCCTATTGAGCTTCAGTTTTTGGACCTTGGTCTGAACTGAAAATGGCCCCATTTTGACCCCCTCTTCATGTTTCATTAAGGGTCTATAGCTATTTGAGACACCCTTTGTATACTTCATGTTATAGCTCTCTTGGTGCCCTTATTTTGCATAGCATTTTGAGCATACTTTTATCTGTTTTTGGGGTTTGTCATAAACTGTAATACATCATATTTTTGGCCCCTTTTCAATATTTTAGAAGGCCCCTTCCCTGTTTGGGGCCAGAATTTGTGAGTTGCTTCATTACCCCTCTCTTTTTGGCCAATTTTGCATGCTAGTTTAGGCCCATTTTTACTCACTGTTTGGCCTTGATTAAAACTGGAAACATGCTTTTTTTGGGGCTTCCTTGCTTCTGTCTTTACACTTCATGTTCAAATTATGCATGCATTGCATAGCTATAGGCCATTCCACGCGCCAAGTTTCATGTTTCGGGATTCGTTCCATGCATCGGGTATCATTTTGCCATGATTCGGGGATGTTTTGCATCTCATTTGGCCTCTGAAATTTGCATGCTTGTATGCCATATTCCATGTCTTGCCATGTCTTGTTAGAGTGGCATTTTGGTGCCTTAGGGTCGGTCCTCGGTTTGCGTGCACGCGTGTACGTATTTCGAGTTGTCTCATTTTCATCTTATGGCCTCTCATGTGAGTGTGGCTGAGGTCCACTCATCTTAGTGTAAGTCCATATTGCATTGTGTATGCCATTTCATTCCATAGCATTGTGTATGCTAGGTTGTATATTAGCGCATTGTGTATGCCATCTCATCTCGTGCATCGTGTATGCCATTTCATAGCATTTTGCATGTTAGGTTGTATCTTAGTTACATTTCATGCATGTCATGCATATTGCATTGTGTTCGGGGTAGGAGTTAGCCCAGGCACGGGAAACGAGGTATGTTCCGTACTCCGAGTGACGGAACGTGTCTCAATTCCCCAGTCACCGACACTCCGGATCACCCATGATGGAGTTAGGTCTTGTTGTGTTTTCATGTTGCATTCATTCCATATTGAGTTGTGCAATTCGACTCCTTGGCCATTGTGCATCGATATGCGTGATTGGTGGCACGAGGATCGAGGCATGCATACATTTGTGAAAATACATTGCTATGCCCCCTTTCCTGCTCTCTGTTACAGCAAAATCAAGAATCAGCAGTCTTCCGAGGCTTGGCGCGCTTTCCAAGAACAATTGCAAAACAGAGGCTAATTGGGGCATCCCAGTGGATTTCCGCGCAAGGCGGCCTGAACATACATCATTCATCAGAATCAAGGCAGTCCCTGGCTTGCATGCCAGTTTATTATTTTTCTTAGTTAATTTGTAAATTAATTAGGAATTTGTACATTATTTGGACTGTATTATTTGGACTGTACTATTCTTTTATTCGGGACTGTATATTTATTCAGACCCTCTGTGCGAGGGCATAATTGTAATAAGTGTGCGTGAGTGTGATGTATGTCTTCCAACCCCACGTCTTTCTTCCCTTTTATTTACCTACTTATGATGGTTAGATTAGGGCATATCTCAATTAGCATACAGTATGATAGCATGTTTGCATTCATTCATCTGTTTTGCATGCACCAGGCTCGGTGCATCATACTAACTACATTTGTATTTCAATTCCAAGTTGAATACATGTTAACTGTTGCATCTCATATGCCATGTTTAGAATAGCCGAGCCTGCTATAGTTGCATTTTTGCATGTGTTGCATTAGGCATTTCTGTATAATTAGGAACATGCATGCATTTCTAATTAGCTTCTGTTTTGGCTTGGAGTACTCGGTAAGTTTTATACTTTAGCATCCTTGCATGCGTGTGAGTGACTGCTATGAATAGCATGCTTACCATGAGGCTACGTGCTTATGTGATATAACTGCCTAAATGCCTGTGGGTGAAGGTTGGGTTATCTGAATTGGAACAATATGTTGATTGTTTGTTTTAAGCCCACTAGATAGTGGCAAAACCATCTTTTCTAAGCCCACCCGAGGGTGGCAAAATCTGCATTTTAAGCCTACCTGCGGGTAGCAAACCATTTTTCAAAAACAAACATGAAATGTGTTGTTCCAATTCAGGCGATCCAGTCTATACTTGTATGCTGTGCGCATCACGTAGTAATCTAGGCTAATAACCGGAATAAGAACACACAACGTTTTCAAAACTCGATATCATGGTTAGTACAGGCCGGTCTTTGACCAGGCGAGCGGGGGTGCTCACGAAGTGACCTTCCCCAATCGTACCCAAGTTCCCGAGCCGAGGCAGCTTTGGTGATGACGGACACGTCGCCTTTGGCACCGAGTCAGGGTTTCCTAAATTTCCCCATAAAAAATATTTAGGTGGCGACTCTGTATCTGGCAAAGCAGTCCATGTTTGGCACTTCTTTCAAAAATCTGTTTTCTCAAAAACGATTTGCCAGATTTGGACTCTTTGGTTCAAGATTTAGAACCGTGACAATCGAGTCCTTGAACTGTAGTGAGCCCAAATGAACAGAACGGGACTTAACCCTCCCGGGGCGTTCGGGGACGTTTACAGATACCCTTTCCCCGGAGACTACATGGCCTAAGAACTTAACCTCTCTTAGCCAAAACTCACACTTCCCAAACTTAGCATACAGCTTATGGGCCCTAAGCAACTCAAGCACCACTCTCAAGTGTTCCTCGTGCTCCTCCTCAGAAGGTGAATAAATCAGAATGTCGTCCACGAAAACGACCACAAAGCGATCTAAGAATTCCCGGAAGATCCGGTTCATCAAATCCATAAATACCGCCGGTGCATTGGTGAGCCCAAAAGGCATCACCAGAAACTCATAATGGCCATACCGCGTACGGAATGCCATCTTCGGGATATCCTCCGCTCTGACCCTCAACTGATAGTAACCCGATCTCAAGTCTATCTTAGAGAAACAACGGGATCCTTTCAACTGGTCAAACAAATCATCTATACGAGGCATAGGGTACTTGTTCTTAACCGTAGCCCGATTCAATTTCCGGTAATCAATACAAAATCTCAAGGCACCATCTTTCTTTTTAGCAAAGAGGGTCGGTGCTCCCCACGGCGAAGTACTAGGGTGGATAAAGCCCTTATCTAGCAACTTCTGGAGTTGAATCTTCAACTCACTCAACTCGGCTGGTGCAAAACGATACGGTGCCATGGAAATCGACGCCGTGCCAGGCACTAGATCAACAGAGAACTCAATCTCTCGATGAGGTGGTAAACTAACAAGGTCCTTGGGAAAAACATCCGAATACTCACAAACCACTCTCGGCAACTCAGCCTCGGTCTCATCACACTCACTACTCGTACAGCTAGCGAGAAGGCAACTAAGCTCACTCCGCCCTCGCGGATCATACACTGGTGGCAAAACACTACCGACCCGATCCCCCAAGAAATGAAAACAATCCCCGCTTAGGGTACATACAGTAACCCTCTGGCGGTAGCAATCAATAACAGCCCGGTATGACGATAACCAGTCTATACCCAAAATCACATCAAAACCTGACATTGCTATTACTACAAAAGAAAATAGAAACTGGCGGTCAGCGACCTTAATATCACAACCTTTACACCCTTGTTTCAAAATCAACTCACCTCCAACAGGTGATACAACACAAATAGGAGAAGCTAACTGCGCCAACTCCAACCCCAAAACAGATGGAAATGCAGCAGATATAAAGGAATAGGATGCACCCGTATTAATCAACACATTAGCAATCGAGTTGCAAAACAAAAAGGTACCTCTCACAACAGATAGAGCCGGTACAAGATTCTGCGCGGTAACAGCATACACACGCCCAGAAGGTCTCTGATCCACCTGCTCACCTCTCGAAGCATAAGACTGCTGCACCGATTGAGCAGAAGAGGCTCCCTAACTGGCCCTCGAGGCCTGAACTGACTGAGCTGGCTGATGGCTCGGAGTCTGCCTCGCACCAAATGTGCCACTCAACTGCGGGCAAAACCTCTTCAGGTGCCCCGCCTGACCACACTGGTAACAAGAGAGCAGCTGGCCTCTGTCCTGACTCTGGCTCTGAGGATGAGCCGAAGATGAAGCTACTCTCTGCCCTCCTCCCCTCTGTAGGCAAGCTGGAGACTTGTGGCCCAGCTGACCATATTTGTAACAAGTAAAGTCTCCCTGACTGCCTCTCCCAGAACCTGAACTCGGCACTAGAAAGGTAGATCTCGCAAACGCACCCTGGGACTGCTGAGGGTTAGAACCCCTCTGTCTCCTACCATCCCCCTAGCCATCCTGACTCCTCTTGAAGCCCCTTATCCTATCCTTCTCCTCATGCATAATAATCTCAAGATGGGTCGCAGCATCCACAAGGCGCATATATTCCCGAGTCATGGACCCAGCAACCCTAAGCTTGAGCCCGGTCCTCAACTTCTTTTCGAACTCAAGACAACGGCGTTCCTCAGACGCCACTAACTCAAGTACAAACCTCGATAAACTGGTAAATGCGGCCTCAAACTCGGCCACTGGTGTATTCAGCTGCTTGAGCTGACAAAACTGATCCCTCAACTTTTCCCTAACAGCGGGAGGCAAAAACTTCTCCTGGAAGGCATCAACGAAAGCCTCCCAAGTCCTACCAATACAGCCCCGAATAAACTTCCACCACTGACCCGCGTCTCCTTTCAGCTGGAATGACGCCAAGGTCACCCGCAAAGCTCCGTCTTCGATGCCTAGCATCTCAAACGTCTTCATCATCTGCTCAAGCCACTCATCAGCCTTAAGTGGCTCTTTAGGATCCCCCAAAAACTCATCCGAATTCGACCGGAAAAACTCCCTCTTCAGAAAAGACAGCCCAGCCTCAGCTAGATGGGCCTGGGCTTGATTCTCAGCTCTAAGAATGCCCATGGATTCCCTCAATGCTCCTGCCATCTCGCAGGCTAAGGCGCCAATGGCCTGCTGACCTACTGTCTTAGCCACATTGGCCTGACCAACACCCTCCTGCTGTGCCGGAATTTCATCCGATATACGCATCTCCCGCCACCCAGGCCTACCTCGCCTACCACCACGTCCTCGTCCTGACATCCTAATAAAGGTAACGAAGAACATTAGCACATTCACAAATGTGCCGAAACTATTTCACTCACGTCCTAATGCATTGGACAACAGTAATTCATTCCACATAAGCACATAATCACATAAGCACTTACGAATTTTATTTTCGGATAATGACAGTCCCGCGGCGTTGCTAGAGTTCCGGTTAGAAACAGCATTGATCAAGTGCTTTTCCAACAGGACTCCCAGAAACCCAAGGATCCAATCAACATCCTAGAAACTAAATTCCATACCCATTTAGTCACATAAACATGTTATCAAATAAATGCATAACATTACACATAAGTCTCTAATAAGCGAGAGAAACCCATTGTGGTACTAACCACTTCCCACGTACCCAAAGTATTCAAACCCGGTAAGCTCTGATACCAAGTTGTAACGCCCTCAAAATAGTACATGTAAACCCAGCATTCATGACATCCATATACATAAGAGAATAAAACATATTTCCATTTATCAGAGTATTAAGTGCAAAAGTATTACATGCTGACAACAAAAGTAAATGCCCTACGGGCTTACAACTTTCCAAGCCAACACTTGGTTACAAAAAGAGAGTACTAACTCAAAACACCTTAAGCCCTTGGCTTGAATTTACATGTAATACCAAAATAACAAAAGAAAAGATCAATAAAGTCTTAAACTCCCAAAACCTTCCAAGCTACGTCCTTGGAGGTGGCATATCACCTGAACCTGAAAATGATGTCCCATAAAGGGTGAGCCAAAGCCCAACAGAGATATACTAAACTAAGTATGAGCAATAACTAAAACATTAGCATTCGATAAATGGTTAACACTATAAACCAATTTTACAACACATCCCAATTCCGTGACAAATACATTCGTGTTTCATTCCACTTTCCTTTACTTATCCAATTAAAATCATAAACATGGCTCATTATCTAGTCAAACCGTTTAAATGAGACTACAGCTCATATTACAACACTTCCATTATCCACAATTCAAATGAGACTATAACTCATATTAAAACACTTCAATTATCTACGTTATGCAAACGCAATTAGGATTTCGGGACTTTCACCCTGGACACTCCGGCCAACTTAGTTATCAATGGAGTCCATCCCCTATCTCCTCCCAAATAGGTTTGAGAGTACATCCCGTATCTCCTCTCAAACCATGGAGTACATCTCCTATCTCCTCCCAAACAATATACATATACAATGTATTTA
The DNA here is from genome assembly GCA_036172215.1 of Camellia granthamiana. Classification (NCBI taxonomy): domain Eukaryota; kingdom Viridiplantae; phylum Streptophyta; class Magnoliopsida; order Ericales; family Theaceae; genus Camellia; species Camellia granthamiana. Next base: position 96,559,493 of record CM069906.1, read on the forward strand.
AACACTTATCATATACAATGATCAATCAATACACATATTTGATGTATTATTCCAACCGTCTTATTCAATGACATATTCCAAGTGATTAGTTTCAGTTTTCCCTAATCAACATACAGTGTCTACAACAATCAAGACTATCCTCCACCGATAGCCCAAAGCAGTTATCTCTAAACAGATAATAAATTTATCAAACAAATAAAATATCAACATTTTCATAGGTGAGTGATTAACTAATCCAACTACACCATTCAATCCCATAACTTCCCAATTTCATGATTTTCAACTCAATTTCACATTTCTCCAAATTAATTATTCAACACAATTAGGGCATTTTCCCCTTTTTCAAATATCAACCCTAAGGTTCAATTTCATCAATTTAACAACAATACTTCCATTTTCCAAGGTCTCACATACACATGGGGTTTAACATTTGAAAATCCCCTTTTTATAACATCAAATCAAACCCTAACTTTCCCAAAATTACCAAACAACACCACCTAATCAAAATGACTAAAATTTATGTCAAAACTCATAAGATGGAGTAGGGTATCCCTACCTCAAATGGAAAGACTCAAAAGAGAAGAAGGTGAAAACCCAAGATGCTCCAAACACCCACTTTGTAGGATTGAAGTGAAGTCCACACCAAGCTCTACCTTTCTTACAAAGAGGCTATGGTAGAAGACCCCTAGAACACGATGGATTTGTAGAGAGAAGATACGTAGAGAGAGAGGGAGCAGCCGATCTAGGGTTTGTGTAAAAGAGATGATGAAAAAGTGAAAAAGAAGCTGCTGCTGCGAACTGATATATTTGAGGCTCACTCAAGTGAAGAAGTGGTCGCTCGAGCGACCAGACACAAAGAAACCTCGCTCGAGCGCAGAAAGCCTCGCTCGAGCCAACAATACGAAGCTTCAGGTCTGCAACCCATAAGCATGCTCAAGCGCAAGAATGCTCGCTCGAGCGAAGAAATCCAAAACATAGTCCTTGTTGGCTCGAGCGAAGGAAAGCTCGCTCGAGCGAAGGAACACAACCTTCAGGTCCAAAACTAGACGCAGACGCATGCTCGAGCGAAGGAACCCTGGCTCGAGCGAAGGAGCTAAAACACAGAGCTCGCTCGAGCGAGAAAAGTCTCGTTCGAACGAAGACACCAAAAACTGGGCAGCAACCTTTTGTTTCTAATCACAACCAACCTGTTACAAACCTGCCCAGCACATCCTAAAACTCATATACAAAGAATTAAAGGACGGAACGAGACATATACAACAATACTTAGTCATGGAACCTAAGTTCAGAATACTGTACATAAAGGGGAAAAACCCGGGATCGCTAGAATTAAGATGGTGGCTAAGGCCTAAACCACCAAGGCCTAAACCACCAAGCCCATGAGGACAATTGCACTACAAGCATGCAATACAAGGCTCAAATGCAATGAACAACCAAAAACTGTCATAAAACAGTGCTAAATAAGTCCTAAAACATGTTGGAATTAAGACAAAAATAGTTAGAATAATAAGCTAAAACGTAGAGCTATGTAAGTAAGTAAACAAGACACAAGAAGGGGAGACTATCTCCTCCATTTTTGGACTTCAAAACATCATTTTAGCCACTGAAAAAGCTCTGAAATTCAGTATTTAAAAGCTCAAAAAAAGATATTGTAATGGTGGGAAATACAAGAGTAAAGGCTAGAGAAGCAAGGTGGAAAAAAGGGTGAACCACCCCTTCACCCTTTAAGTCCTTTCACCACAAGTTTCAACCCAAAAATATAGAGTTTATACAGCCTAAAAATAGTAGGAAAAGAAGCAACCAAAGCAATGAAACAAGCAAAGTCTTATAGCTCTTGAATAAAAGAGCACTTTTAAGCAATAATTCAACACATACACACCCTTAAGAGCTCAAAGTAGGCTAAACAGTAGATCAACTCAAAGATGGCAAGGTTTGGTTAAGAGTGTATAGGCAAAAGCTCAAAAAATTTCAAGAGAGAGAGAGGATTATAGAGAAAGAAAATTAATTTTTGCTCTAATTTTTCTAACCCTCAAAAATGGAAGGGGAGGTCCTCCATTTATAGAAAAACATCACACTCCCTCAAAAACATCATTCATACACGTGCGAGCAGATACAAGCATATATGCAAACAGCTGGCACAGCTGTTATAAAATATCTACAAAATACACTTGTGGCCGATAACCAAAAGGGATGACCGACAGCCCACAAAAATGGGCCTATAGATTCCTGGTTTTTCAGGTTTGAAAGGCTGGGGTTTTGGTGCAAAAACAAGGCATAAGGTTTGCAGGGTTTTGAGGTTCAGAGCTGTGGCATTCCGCTAAGGACTTTCGAGCACTTGACAAGCATATACATTCATCATTGGGTGTGCAAGTGATAGTGCCCAAGTCGTAAGGGCGGTCAAAAATGAGGTGTCTACAATACCAAATTCTTGGTACTATTCCTAGACCTAGTTACACTTCTGCTCTTGCAACTGACCCATTTACTTCTTAGTCAAGGCAAATCATGCCTCCAAATTATCTATACAGATCAACACCAAGAACAGATTATGTTCTTAAACCTTGCTCATCCAAAATCTTCTACAAAGAACCAGTCTACAAAAATATCTATAACCCCATTGATTTAGTCAAATCATATTTCCCTTTTGGATGGCATTTTACTCTTTTCCATCCAGACAAGTCAATTTCTTTTTACAAAGATATTCTCTACCATCACCAGTCTATTGTCATTAAACCCATTTATGATCGAGTTAATACCAGTAAAAATCATTTACCATTCTTTGTATATTCAAAGTATTGTATCTCTTGATATGTGGGCTCTTCCCTTTCTACTATGAGACCTCCTTAATCATGTGATCCTATATAGTTATTATAATTACATTGATGCATGGTTTAAAGTCCTTTTGCATCGTAATGAGTCGTTTAGTCATTCTTGGTTTTTCTCTTTTGATCATAAATTCAAGTCAAAATTCCCTTCTTGGTTTCTAAGATGGTGGTCTCAACATGGTGCCATTACAGAACTTCTCCCTTCCATCCTCATGGATCAAGTCAACTATTTTTCTTCAATTTACCCAATCAGTTAACATAAGAATCAATTTCCTATATTGCTTCTTTTTATGTCCAAAAACAAAGTTCTTTGGATATTCAAATGGCAATATGATATTTCTATAGACATAGTCATTCAACAACATATTGTCAAATGGTTGGATGCATTCAAACACCATCGTATTATTGAAAAAGTCAAACAAGAATTTCCAGTCAGCATTCCTGTTCTTACAGTCCCAAAGATTAAGTCTCACAGTAGAACCCAACTGCTCCAGTCACTCAAGGAAGCCCATTTCCTCTTATAACAGTCAGACTTGGAAGCCTTACATCTAACTCTAGGCCTTCCAAACCTAAATCATCCAAGTCCAAGCCCAAGTCAATAGCCAGTGATGAACTTATTCAAATGACATAGTTATTAATGGCCAAGCAAAGTCACAAATTGAAGAATCAGCCTCAGACGAATCAGCCTCTTCTGAAGCCTTAACTAGTTATGATCCATATAGTTCACAATTCCAAGGTGCTTAGGACCCATATGCCTAAATCAATCATTAGATTATAAATATATAAAAGTTTCAATCAATACTCTTCTTCTGAGAAAAGCTACTTATAGATATATAGATTCAGACAGCACCCGTGTGCTTTCACATGCTACTTTCCAATTAGATTCTTTTATCAAATCACAATGCAGTCATGCCTCGCCAACTTTTTCACCGAAAGAAATGAATAGTGAAAAAAATGTCAATTTTACAGTTGATGAACAGTGAAAAAAGTCAATTTTATTGTTCACTATTAGTAAATAAAGTAGTAGACAACACGCATGTGCATCAGTCACTCAGTCAATCACCAAAAACAGTAGACAACACCCATATGCCTTCACATGCTACTTCCCAGTCAGATTCTCCTATCAGATCAGATGCAGCACAGTTATTGGCCCTTTCTCATTGGATCACATGCAGCACAGTCATTGGCTCTATCTTATCAGATCAGATGCAACACAGTCATTGGCTCTATCTATAAATGACCTTCTCAGTCACAAAGAAAAGGAAGAAGGCAAAAAAGGAGAGAACTCATCGAATTCTCAAATACCCTTTCAACCTGTAGAAAATATTTTATTTTGTAATATGTATTCTAAAGTTATTATTTCAAGCTTCTAGTAAACAATTGTAAGTCACTTTTATATTAATTGTATTAAGTCACTTTTATATTTTGTAATTCCCATCTATTTTAAATATATATCTCTGCTTTGTTTGATTACTCTGTTAACGTTATTAATTTAATGTTCTGACTGATTTCTCATTAATATCTATATGAATAATGGTAATAATTATAGTAATTGTGGTGGTTAGTGATAACAATGGCAAAAATTCACTATTTATATGTTTAAAGTAAACAGTAAAATTTTACTGTCATTGAAGAATCTTGCCGAAAAATGTTCGTCGACCGACAATGGTCGCCGGAAAATTGTCATTGGGAGGGGTGATCAACAACGGTGGTCAATGATGGTAGACAATGGTCGATGATAGTTGTGGTAATATAAGAAAATGATACATGCTAAGGATACTATTGTCATATTTTTTAAATATTTTGAATTTTGTCCTTAATGAATTAAATATTTTTAACTTGTCGTTTTGATAATAAAATTTGAAACTGGGGGACTTATTACCAAAAATCCCTAAAGCTTATGAAATAAGTGGTTCAGGTCATAAGTATGGGTCCAATTTAAAATCATAAAAGGAATATGAAGAGATATGGAGAGATGAGGTGTAGAGGGAACCCATTGCATGTGCCGCTAGTGCAGTACAACTACTTTGCTAGCTCAACCCAATTCAGCTCAACCAATGAAAACCAAGAGGCGCGCGACTTCACCATTGGTCCTCCCTCACAGCCTTTTCACATTTCGAATAATCACCCTCCAATCTCTATCTGAATAATATGAACCCATATTATATTATATTATATTATATTATATTATGTAGCTTTGATTAATTGATTATTCTTGTGTTGATTATAATGCAGTAATCTATCTATATCTATTTATATATTATATAAGGAAAATGAGATTTCTAATCCACAAACCTTATGGGAGTTCCAAGTTCCTAATCTAAATTTCATAATTTTTTGATTTTTAAAAATTAAAAAAAAAATCTTCTATTGGGTAGCTCTTATTCAAGCAAAAATAAATAAATAAATAAAAGGGCAAACTTCACTTTATGCCCCTGTGGTTTGGGCCGGATACGATTTACCCTCCTGACATTTGGAAATCACCACATAACCCCCATGTGGTTTCTGGATCAAAGCGCACCATCACCTTTTCCATCTAAATTAACAAAATGTGAGGCTCAACCGTCTAGAAGGAGAGCAAGTTAATTTTTAAGACTAAATTACCCTTCATCACCTTCAAATTTACAAAATATACCATTCTTCTTCCGTCTTTCTTTACTGTTTCTCTCTCTCTCTATGGTGGGTTGAAGATGAGGGTTTGGAAGCTTGTAATTTGGAAAAATTGGAGTGTTTGGGGAGAAAATGGAGACAATGAAGAAGAAGAATCAAATACCCCTTTACCTTGAAAATCAATTACATATATATATATATATATGTACATACAAATAGAGAGAAAATGACACAAGAGAAGATGGGGGTTGAGGGGAAGGGAAGATCAATGACAAGATATTTAGGTGCTTGAAGTTCAAGATCAAGGAGGCCGAGCGAACGTCAAATATGAAGAAATCATTTGATATATGTACATGTATGTACACATGATCAAAAAAATTATATGTATGTATGTATGTGTATATATGGATTGGTTTGATATGTATATATATGTATGTATGTACACATAATCAAGAAAAATGGGTTTGGATTTGTATATGTGAACTGTGTGTGTATATGATCAAGAAAAAGTTTGAGCAATGAACTGTGAAGTAGGTTTGATATGTATATATGTATATGTATGTACACATGATCAAGAAATTGATGAAGATGAGATTGTATATGTATATATGTGTGTATATATGTACACATGATCAAGAAAACGATAAAGATGAGATTGTATATGTATATAATATATATATATACATATGTATATGTACATACACATGATCAAGAAAAAAATAAAGATGAGATTGTATATGTATGTGTATGTACACATATAAAGTTTGGGCAGTGAATTGTGAACTGAGTTTCGCCTGAAATGGAGAGAGAGAGAGAGAGAGAGAAGAAGATGATGAAGATGAGGGTATAATTGTCAATTTACAACTTCTGTTAACAGAAGTTAGTGTGCATTTCAATCCAGCAACATGGGGTTATATGGTGATTTCCGAATGTTAGGTGGGTAAACGGCACCCGACCCAAACCACAGGGAGTAAAGTGAAGTTTGCCCTAAATAAAAATTAATATCCCTTGATTTATGACTTTCAAATAAAAAGTATATCAAATCTAAAGAAAAATTAAAAGTATACTAATCCATTTCAAAATTCAAATTTGAGAGTCACTAAATATAAAAAGTAATCTATTAATTTAAATTTAAAATTGGCATAACATAAAATTATAATTATAATGATGTATCCCATGGTTTATCTATATATTATATATGGAAAATGAGTTTCTAACCCACAAGCCTTGTGGGAGCTTCAAGTTCCCAATGTAAATTTCATAATTTTTTTATTTTTAAAAATTAAAAAAATCTTCTATTGGCTAGTTCTTATTCAAGAAAAAAAAAATAAATAAATAAAAATTAATATCCCTTGATTTATGACTTTCAAATAGAAAGTATATCAAATCTAAAAAAAATTAAAAGTATACTAATCCATTTAAAAATTCAAGTTTGAGGGTCGCTAAATTCGAGGAAGACGACCAAGGCAATATACATATCAGTTGGTTTGATCTGAGCTTGTCGACTGACAATAGAGGGTGGTTGAGTGATGAATCAGACAACAAAGGGGAAACCAGAGTTAAACCGGAGGAAAAGCAAGTTGGGGTAGCTGTGGTAGCCGAGAAAGTTGAGGAGAAAAGGAAAATGCTAGAGGGCAGTAGTACGAAAAAACAAACCCAAGATTTGGGTGTTGTAGAAACTACAGACGCTAAATGGGAAGTTGTGCTGGGACAGTTTGAACAAGAGAGAATCGAAGATAGCCAGAAGGCCACAACATCTTGTCATCCTGAGGAGGATACTTGTCTTGTGGGAGTGATCTGAGTTAAACCAGACAATTGTTGGTTGACGGCTAAAGGTGAGTGGTGGAAGGATAATGACTTGCACCTTGCCCATATAGATGAAGACTAGGGAGATCATATCCCATACAGTACTTGGTATGCGGAAGAAATAAACCACCTCACCCGGAGTGGACAGTATTTCAAACCTTCACATTTAGATCAGGTTGAACCCTCAAGAAAAGACCGGGAGGTTGAGAAGTAAAAGGAGAAGAAGCTGGAGAAGGAGCTGGTCTTGAAACAACTCAAAAAGATCCAGATTGACTTCTCCATTTGCGGCCTCCTCATGGCTTCGCAAGTACACCGACAGGCAGTATTGTCGGCAATGGATAAAGCTAAATTGTCCATTGATACTATGCCAGAGCAGCTTGTTGGCTTGATCTTCCCAAGTAGCACCAAGTCTACGCTCACCTTCTCCGATAAAGATTTACTACCGGAAGGATCAGCTCACAACAAGCCACTGTACATATCTATTGAGTGTAGAGGAAAGTGGGTTCCAGTGGTTTTAGTGGACACCGGCTCTACTATCAATGTCTGTCATTCTTGCACCGCCAATGCAATAGGCTTGAAACCGACAAATTTCATCTCCACAACCCAGGTGATTCGGGCATATGACAATACGAGCAGAGAAGTCACGGGGACAATGAAAGTACAAGTTCAAATGGGCCCTTCTGAGCATGAGACTGAGTTCCATGTACTTTATGTGCCAGCTACCTTCAACCTACTTCTAGGAATGCCCTAGTTGCATTACATGAAGGTTGTGTCCTCCACCCTACACCAGATACTGAAATACCCTCATGAGGGAGGAGTGGCTACCGTTTTTGGTAATTCATCTATTCATCCACCACCAAAGGTAACTACACCGCTCCTGGAAATCAATCACAGTGATGAGGATGTATTTCTTTCAGGATTCACTCTAGTAGAAGCCCATGTGGTATAGACAATCTTAGTCGAGGACAAAGGCATGTATGTTAGTGCTCAGTCCATTTACTTTATGAACAAGTTACGACATATTCCAAGAATGGGGCTCGGAAAGAGCAGGAGAAAAGGTGTTGCGGTGCTAGCTGAGGTGCCACATAATCCACATGTCTTTGGGTTGGGCTATGTGCCCACCAAAGAGGACTGGAGAAGGAAGGGAGGAGAAATGAAAGAAATGGTGAAGGCCAAAAGAGCTAAGAAGCATTATAAGCTAGTTCATAGGCCAATCTGGGGAACGTTGAATGGGTGTTTTATCAGAGAATGAGAGGATTTCTCCTTCTGCGACTTTCTTGAGCCTTAGATGGATTCTTCAACAAAAAAGCATTTCCCCAGATTCGAAGTCTTTTTTGACCACCAGCTCTAAGACAATGATGAAGACGGGCTGATCTAAGCGTCAATGTTGGCCAAAACAAAAAGGACGATTCTGACAACAGTGAGGTTGGAGTAGGGGCAGCACTAGCCAATCTCTTGACAGATCCTGAGACTAATATGGAGAACCTGGGGGATACCTTTACTGTCTCTATGATCAGAGATGAACCGATTATGGATTCCACCAGTTGCATTCTAGATGCGTCAGGGGCGCCACGCCTCACTTGGAAGTTGGAGAAGGGCTTTATTGCCAATTCTGAATCGGATGATGAGCCTAAGTTTGATTCCACTGAGTCTACTAGGTCGGAATCGAACTCAAGTCAGTCTAGTGAGTCAGAGTCTGGCACCTCTGGGAGTGGTAACCCAGATACCAAACTCCTGTTTAGGTCCTCTTTTGCTTTCTCTTTTGAGTCTGTTGTAACTGAAAAGCCAGGACTTCTGAATGAGAATGCTGCAGATTCTATTTACTTCTTTGTGCCGTTAATTTATTACATTGACCAAGATTTTCAAATTTTTAATGAAACGAAGAGGAAGAAATTCCTCAGGCTTTGAAAAACTTGATTGACTGAGAGGAGGAGAAGTGTGCTAAGCCCTGTATAGATGAAATCATTGCAATTAACACGGGTACTGAGAAAGATCCATGCTTGATCCAGATCGGGTCCACGTTATATTCGGAGGAGCGCGAGCGTTTAATCGCTTTATTAAAAGATTTCAAAGATGTTTTCGTGTGGTCCTATAAAGACATGCCTGGAATTGATCCTGAGATTGTATAGCACCGGATCCCTCTTGACCCTGAGGCCCAATCAATCAAGTAGAGACTCCGCAGGATTCGTCCCGATTAGGCGCTGAAAATTAAAGAGGAAGTCACTAAGTAGATTGAAGCGGGATTTGTGATGGTATCTAAATATCCAACTTGGTTGGCCAATATTGTTCTGGTTCGAAAGAAGGATGACAGAACCAGAGTTTGTGTCGACTTCCGGGATCTAAATAAGGCTAGTCTGAAGGATGACTTTCCATGGCCACACATCGATGAGTTGGTGGACTTCACCGCTGGCCATTGCGTTGCTATCGTTCATGGATGTGTTTTCCAGGTATAACCAGATTTTGATAGCGCCTGAAGACAAAGAGAAGACTGCATTCACCACATCGTGGGGTACCTACTGCTACAGAGTTATGCCATTCGGGTTGAAAAATGCCCATGCTACATATCAGAGAGTTGCAACCACCATCTTGCATGACATGATCCATAAGAAAGTCGAGGTGTACGTAGATGACATGATTGTTAAATCCAAATAGCGAGAAGGCCACTACACCGCACTGAAAAAATTCTTCAAACGGATCAAGGAGTACAGACTAAAGTTGAACCCACAAAAATGCACTTTTGGGGTGATTATAGGGAAAATACTAGGATTTCTGATTACACATAGGGGAATTGAAGTAGATTCGTCCAAGATCAAGGCCATCCTAGAAATGCCACCACTAAGGACTGAAAATGAGGTGCGCGGCTTTCTAGGAAAGGTGTAATTCATAAGACAGTTTATCTCCAAATTAACCTTGACTTATGAACCACTATTTGGTCTCTTGAAAAAGGGGAAGAAGTTTCGATGGGATGATTGATGTCAATTCACTTTCGAACAAGTCAAGCAGTACCTTTAGAATCCACTTGTATTATCACCGCTAGAACCGGGAAAGCCACTGATCTTGTATCTATCGATGACAAAGTCAACCATGGGGTGCATATGTAGACGCGCCCTCAAGGGCCTCATGCTACAGTTCGGACTCAAATGGTCACGGTTCTGAATCTGATCTCGCAAAGTGCAATGCAAGACCGATAAATCACCAAAGAGACCAAATCCGGCAAATCGTTTTGGAAAACTGATTTTTGTAAAGAAGTGCCAAACATGGACTGCTTTGCCAGATACAGAGTCGCCACCTAAATATTTATTTTGGGGGAATTTAGGAAACCCTGACTCGTTGCCTAAGGCCACGTGTCCGTCATCACCAAAGTTGCCTCGGCTCGGGAACTTGGGTACGATTGGGGAAGGTCATCTATGAGCACCCCCGCTCGCCCGATCAAAGATCAGCCACTACTAAACATGATATTTTGTTTTTGAAAACACATGTGTTCTTATTCTGGTTATTTAGCTAGAATTACTATGTGATGCGCACAACACACAAGTATAGACTAGATCGCCTAATTTGGAACAAAACATTACATATTCGTTTGTTTGAAAACGGTTTGAAGTTTGCTACTCGCAAGTAGGCTAAAACACGAATTTCAATGAATCGTTCCAATTCAAGTAATCCAACCTTCACCCACAAGCATTCAGGCAGTTATATCAACTAAGCAATTAGCCTCATGGCAAGCATGTTATCATGGTAAACAATAACACACATGCAGTATGCTAAAGCGTAAACACTCACAGTGTACTCCGAGCCAAAACAGAAACTAGTTAGTAATCAATGCATGATCCTAGTTCATGTTAAGATGGCTAATGCAACACATGCAAAATGTAACTAGAAATAGGCTCGGCTATTCTAAGATGGCATATGAGATGCAATAATTGATACATGTATTCAACTTGGAATTGAAATACAATGCAGTTAGTATGATGTGCCGAGCCCGGTGCATGCAATACAAATGAATGATGCAAACATGCATAGCATAAGGATGCTAATTGAAAATGACCTAGAACTAACCATCGTAAGCGGTTAAATAAAAGGGAGAAAGACGTGGGGTTGGAAGACATTCACACACGCACGCACACTTATTACAAAATTCACCCTCTCGACGGAGGGTCTGAATAAATAATACATGCCAACTAATTAACTAACTAACAAGCTAATTAATTATTACATAACCGAATGAATAACTAGTTACAACTAATTATTACAACACTTAATTAATTAACACATTAACTAATTAAATTACAAATTAAAGCTAACTAACAAGTAAGCATTAAAATGTGTAAACTAGGCTGCCTCAGCTCTGCCTTGAACAAGGAAGGATGCATGCTCGGTTGCCGTCCTGAAAAACTCTCCAGTTGCTCTCAAGAGGCTCTGTCTGCAGGGTGTCCTTGAGAACTTACTACTGGAACTTACCAAAAACATGCTGGGGAGTGCACCAGTGGCCTGCCGGCCATGGGAGCCACTGCCGACCACCTGTCGGCCAAAGATGGTATATTGCCGGCCAAGGATGAGGAGGTGCCGAACATCTGCAAGGCACTGCCGGCCACTGATGTGCTGGGACACCAAGCTGCAGCAGAGCACAAAATAGAGAAAATTGAGGGTCTCCCAAGGGTATGTACGCATTATGCCACCCCATATCACCTCGAAACATCAAGGGAGAGGCATAATCGGATCCACGACCATCAATCACGCATCCCGATGCATGATGGCCAAAGATCCGATTTGTGCAAATCAATATGAAATGAATGCACAAATAAAACACATAAGTGCCTAGAACTCTATCATGGATAATCAAGAGCGTCGACGACCGAGAATTGAGACACGTTTCATCACTTGAAGTATGAAACGTTCCTCGTTTCTCGTGTTCAGGTTAACACTTAATCCAAACAACAATGCAATGCAAGGATGGCATACACAATGCTAACTTGAACATGCAATCATGCAATATGACTTAAGCATGCAAAATGCAGTGTAATAAACATGCAACAACATGTAATGGAACTAGCATGCGACAATATGCAAAGATGGAGCAAGCATAGAACAATATGCAAAACAAGCATGCAACAACATGCAAGGATGGAGCAAGCATACAACAATATGCAAGACAAGCATGCAACAACATGCAAGGGATAGACTTAAACTAAGATGGGTAGGCCTCAACTATGCCCAAATCAGTGGCCATAATGCTAAGATGAAGGCACCGAAAACACATACAAGCATGCATGCCAATTGGCTCGCCAATTGAGGCATAAAGATGCAACTCTCAAGAACATCTAAAGAGTGGAAAGCATGGAAGTGTAACAACACTAAGTGCACTGAAATGAGATGATAAACGATGCCAAATCATTTAAACAGCACAAGTAAAGCATGCGAAGGTCCTTAAAGCATGGAGCTATCAAAGAGGATTACAAAGGAGGCATGTAATACATGACACAAATGTATGAACTAAGCATGGACAGAGCTTAAATAGGTCAAAATGAGTACCTAAACATGCTAAGATGAGGGCCCAAAGACCTAGGCATGCAAGCATACAAGCTAAGCCATAAACTAGGCAATAATGCACAACACTCAAAGGTACTTAAAGCATGATTGAAGTGGGAATATGGCAATGCTATAGGCTCTGAAATAAAGTATTAAATGATGTCAAATCATCTAAATAGCTCAAAGATAGCATGCATGAGTCAACAAAACACAAAGCTTGCAAGGCCAATTACACTACAGCTATACAAAGCATGAAGGATATGGCAAGGGCAACCCAAAATTGTCCTAATACATGTTAATATGAGACTAAAACATGTATGGAAGTAAGCCAAAACAAGCTAGCATGGTGAGCATGAGGCATGATGCATACAAGGCAAATAAGGTGGATTACACTACACCTATTAAGACCAAGCATGGGATGACTCAACTAACAAAAATCAGAGTTAAGGCATGGCATAATAACCCCAAAAACCCACTAAGATGGCATCCCAAAGACCTAAGCATAGAGACATGCACAATGATCCATTCATGAGACATAAAACACAAACCCTCCAAGGCATTGAAAGCATGTCAAATGCAGGTGTATGACCACATTTCATGGACTGAAATAACATTCTAAATGATGGCAAAGCATGGAAACATCACATGCATGGCATGGTAGGGGCCTCAAAACCCAAGGCTAGCCAAAACATTTACACTATAGCTATACAAAACATGAGTGATATGACTATGGCAGCCCAAAACAGTCTTAGAACAGCCCAAAATAAGAATAAAATCATGCTGGAGCAAAGCCAAAACATGCTAGAATGATGAGTCAAAACATCATGCACATAAAGCTAGTAAGCAAGATTTGTTCTACAAGTATATGGAGCATGCAAAAGATGACCAAACCCACTTTAGACAGAGTTATGTCATGGAAAAATATCACCAAAAACATGCTGAAATGGACTCAACATAAGCTAGGCAAACATGCTACTTTGATGAGCCACAAATGGGATTACACTACACATACAAGAAGCATGCAAAATATGACCAAAACAGCCATGGACAGAGTCAAGGAAGGTCCTAAAAGTCACAAAAAAAGGCCTGAACCAAGCCTCAAGAGTAAAGGGATACATGCTCCTTTGATAGGCCAATAATACAAGCAAACAAAAACATGAAAAGAGGGGGCCACCCCCTCTGATTTGAGACCTCAAAACCACATGCCTACCACTAAAAATCCACTAGATTTTAGTGGCTAAAAGGCCAAACAAAGCCTAGCTCAAAGGCCTTAAAGCATGGCTCAAAACAAGGCCAAACAAAGCATACAAGAGGGTTGTAGACCCCTAACACCAAAAAGACCTTAAACAAACTTCAAAAGTACTTAAATACAGAACTTTTTTCAGTTGAAAGCAAGGCCTAAAACAATATTCAAGGATGGCCAAAATGAGGTACAAATAAATACTAAAAAGGGAAATATACTCACCCTTGAAGATCAACTTCAAAACCAGCAACCTCAGGGGCCAAAAACCAAGTTTCAGAGCTCAAGTAACCCCCTTAAGAACCTCAGCTCAAAGATGGTGGTGTATCTCTATGTGTTGTAGTGCAAAAGTGCAAGAAAAATGGACTTTAGAGCACTATTCTATGCAATATAGAGAGAGAGAGTGAGAAATATAGAAAGAGAGAGATCTTTCTTCTCTAAAAATGGCTCAACCTCTGCTAAGGAGAGAGGGCCTCTCCTTATATAGAAGAAAAACAAGAAGAAGCTTGTTAAACAAGCTTGGCAAGAGCTTCATCCCTCTATACACGTATATGGAGGGGAGAGGAGTGAAAACCAGCTGGCTCAAAAGATCTAGCATGAAACCTGCTGAGACAGGGGGTCTGCCGGCCATCAGTGGTGGCTAGCAGTGGCTCATTAATGGCCGACAGGCATCATCAATGGCCGACAGCAACAAAGTCATGGCCGGCAGGGCCAAAAGGTGGTCGGCAGTGCACCAAGAGAAACATTCTAAGAGGACCAAGTCATGGTCCAAGAATGGGGCAGAAATGATACAGGGTTTGGAAAGCTCAAACCTGTGACGTTCCGTCGCAAAAGTCGAATACCCGATGAGCAATCGAACTTGTTGTTGGATGTACCTACAAGCACAACCAAGTCTTGAAGACGATTAAAAATTGGGTGTCTACAGCATACTAGCACA